>SJYW01021615.1:80703-116225 GCA_006410735.1 Raphicerus campestris
GGTCTTGTTTTTGTTGACTGTATAGAGCTTCTCCATCTTTGGCTACATAGAATATAATCAATCTGATTTCGGTGTTGACCATCTGGTGATGTCCATCTGTAGAGTCTTCTCTTGTGTTGTTGGAAGAGGATGTTTCCTATGACCAGTGCATTTTCTTGGCAAGTCTCTATTAGTCTTTGCCCTGTTTCATTCCGCATTCCAAGGCCAAATATGCCTGTTACTCCAGGTGTTTCTTGACTTCCTACTTTAACATTCCAGTCCCCTATAATGAAAAAGACATCTATTTTGGGTGTTAGTTCTAAAAGTTCTTGTAGGTCTTCATAAAACCGTTCAACTTCGGCTTCTTCAGCATTACTGGTTGGGGCATAGACTTGGATAACTGTGATACTGAATGGTTTGCCTTGGAAACGAACAGAAATCATTCTGTCATTTTTGAGATTGCATCCAAGTACTGCATTTTGGACTCTTTTGTTGACCATGATGGCTACTCCATTTCTTCTAAGGGATTCCTGCCCACAGTAGTAGATATAATGGTCATCTGAGTTAAATTCACCCATTCCAGTCCGTTTTAGTTGCAAAGATGCAAATGTGCATTCACATGTCCAGCCATGTAAGTTAGTTCACATGTCTGGTATACATCATCATGTGCATGTGTCCCCTACAAATAGCGGTGCTTTTGTGTAAATTACTGTACAGTACTGTATAGAATAGAGTCGTGTCTTTATTTCAAACCTAGATGACTGGAAACAAGTGTAAAAGCAACAGAGATATAGCTGGTCTCCTAAGCAGCACCAAGCTGTTAATGATGGAAGCAAAAGTGAAAATAATTGAGACAGTGGAGCAAGGAGAAGAAAAAATATGGTAGACATCACTCATTCTTATAACATGAATTGTTTAGCCATCAGCACAATTCTAAGGAACAAGGACAAGATCATGGAACAGATGAAGTCAGCTGTGCTGATGATGTTGACAATAAATAATATTAAAGAAGCCTGGAAAAGTGATGGAGGAGATGGAGAAACATTTCAGTGTGTGGATGCAGTATCAGCATCAGTGTCCTGCTTCGCTGATTCAAAAGAAAGCTAAATGCCTTTATGAAGATGTGAAGAAGAAACACAGCAAAGAATCAAGGGTATATCATTTAATCTCAGCCATGGCTGGTTTCATCGGTTCAAAGCTAGAGCCAACTTTCACAACATAAAAGTCAGTGGTGAGGCAGTGAGTGCAGATATGGTAGCTGCCCAGAAATTTCCTGAAATGCTTTGAAAAATTGTTGATAAATGACATATTAACATGAATAGGTCTTTAAGGTAGATGAGACAGGATAGTATTGGAAGAGGATGCCAGATGGAAGTTACATCAGTATCGAGGAGAGGTTGATGCTGGGCTGTAAAGCAGCAAAGGATAGGATAACTTTGTTGCTTGGTAACAATGTTTCCCGTGATAGAAAGCTGAAGCCTCTCTTAGTTTATCATTCAATGAAGCCAAGAGCCCTTAGAAACACACCCAAGGGCTGTCTTCCTGTTGTGTAGAAGAGTAAACCCAAAACCTGGATTTTTTCCAGGCCATTTTTCAGGATTTTTTCCCCACCACTTTATCCCAGAGGTAGAGAAATATTTCTTGGAGAAAGATGTCTTATTCAATATTCTTTCGATGTTTAACAGTGTTCTGGGCTACCCACCAACTTATGACTCATCTGCCACAGAATACTATATGCCACAGAATACTATGTCACTCATCCGACCTATGGGCCAGCAACTTTCAAGAAATATTATTTCTGTCACACTTTTGTCAGGCAGTAAGGGCAAGTGATGGATCAGGAATAATCTTGTGACAATTTTGGAAGGACTAAAATGCCTACAAAGTCATAAAATACATTGACTTTTCTTGGCATGAGGTTACAGCCATCGTTATGAATGGGGTTTGGAAGGACCTTTGCCCACAGTTTGTTCATGATGTTGGTGGATTTCAGAAGGTGAATGAGGAGTCCAAAGGGGTCTTCAGCAACTTAGTGACCCTCAGTAACGTGCTGGACCTGGATCTGCAGGAGGATGACTTCAGTGAACTCCTTGCTGTGCAACACAAGGAGCGGATTAATGAAGACTTGATGGAGTCGGAGATTCAGGGAAAGGACCAAGAGAATCCAGAAGAGTCAAGTTTTTCAACTGGAGAACTGAAGAGATTCACGGCACAGGAAATGGCAAGGGGGTTTTCTTTATGGGGAGGTAGTTAATTTTTGAGTCACAGGACCCAAATATAGAACAGGACAGGAAGGTCATGGCAGCTGTTCAGAATGCCACCCAGTGCTACTGAGTCATCTACGATGAGAGAAAAAGAGCTGCTACCCAGACATCTATGAATCCTTTTCCAGAGGGTAGATAGAATTGAATCCAGCAAGGACCAGTATCTGTGCCATCAGCGCCAGGCGTGAGTGACGTTGCAGACTGCCCTCTGCCTCCTGCTGCTGCTGATCCTTCAGCTCTGCCATCTCCTGCCTCCTCTCCCTCCTCCAGTCAGTAACGCTTCTTGCCTGTTCACTCAAGGCCAGCCCCTGGATGCCAGCTGTTGTACATTTTGAAGGTACTGTACTTCTCAACGTATTGCACTGTAAGATTAAAACTGTTTTCTTTATTTTTTGTGTTTTTTAATGTATCATTTGTGTGAAAACTATTATAAACCTGTTACAGTACAGTGCTATACAGCCAGTTATGTTAGCTGGGGACCTAGTCTAACTTTGTCGGACTTAAACAAATTTGCTCTCGGTTTGGGACTCATTCATGTATGGAGTACTTACTGTATTCTTACACGGTGGTTTGCAGTGACCATCTCAACTACCTAATACTAAGCACTGGGGGAAATTACAAAACTCACAGAACTTTGAATCCTAAGAAATAAATAATTTCAAGAATGAAAACAATTAAAAAGAAGCTATGAATTTCTTCTGTGTGTTTTACAGACATCTGTATTTAAAAGAATTTAAATTTTATTCTAAGAAACAAAATGTATACAACATAATGGAGCATTTGCTCTAGAGTGTTTTCATCTGACTGCTCAGATTATTATTAATTATCTAAAAATATTTTATAGAGATGAAAAAATGCTTTCAAATTCAATACCTTAATCATATCAAAAAACCTCTTTGTTAATGACTAAATCATTATATATTCAGAGGAATAACATTATTAATGTTTTTTCCATGAAGCACGAAAATCTACTAGAAATACAAGATATTTGTAAAAATTACTAAATTTTCTGATAAATTAGTTGTTAATATCCATTCCCTAATGTTTATTCTACTTTACTCAAAGGCTATAGCAAGTTCCATACAAATTTCTACTTTCAAAACCCAAACCTTTAATTTCATAATTATTTGTATATTTTAAAATTATAAAATAGAGAATTTGGTTTTGAAATATCTATTTTCTCAACTAATCTCTCTTCTACAAGACAAGCATACTTTAATATCCTACTAAATGGGCTTCCCAGGTGGTGCTAGTGGTAAAGAACCTGCTTGCCAATGCAGGTAGGATATAAGACACACTGGTTCACTCCCTGGGCTGGAAAGATTCCCTGGAGAAGGGAATGGCAATCCACTCCAGTATCCTTGCCTGGAGAATCCCATGGACAGAGGAGCCTGGTGGGCTACAATTCACAAGGCTGCACAGAGTCAGACATGACCGAAGCAATTTAGCACACACAGCACATCCTACTGAATAATATTCACAAATCACCCACTGAAATTATGCTTCTTACTCTTATCATCAAAAGTACAAATACCTCTCATTCTCCAAAGGTCCACATCCCATTTTCTAAAATGTTTTTTCAAGATCTTCAAGATTTGAACCCAAACCCCTTTAAGTTTTGCCTCTTATCAGTATTCACCAAATACTCTACTCTCTACTCTTTGGAAAAAGAGAACATCTTATTATTCCCCAAGTATACTATATTTTTTCTCCCGTACTCTTGACTTTGTCTATTCTGAAGTATCCTCTTTGTCAACAGTGCTTGTATTCAGTCACTAAATCATGTCTGACTCTGTAACCCCATGGCCTATAGCCTGCCAGGCTCTTCTGTCCATGGAATTTACCAGACAAGAGTACTGCAGTGCATCATCATTCCCTTCTTTGTTAGTTCCTTCTATTAAAATTGTACCCATTATGTTCTGTAAATGGTCCTGCATCAATGGCTTGCATGTTTTCACCACCAGTTTATTTCCTTCTCCAATCACCAGCTCTAACAAAATATTATTTTATCATGCAGGAGTGAACATTTGTGGAGTTTCTGCCAGTAAACTGCAATAATAATCCTTTGGATTTTTTAAGATATTAGGCTGTGGATATTAGGCTTTTCCCAGTTGAAGAGATAATTCTCTTAACGTGAGGCAGTTATACACAGGTTAACGAGAGAACAAATTAGCATACACACACACATACAAAGAAAAATGGAAAAGGAAATGGCAACCGACTCCAGTATTCTTACCTGGAAAATTCCATGAACAGAGGAGTCTAGTTATAGTCTATGGAGTCACACACAATTAAGCATGCCTGCATGCACTCACACACATAAAACTCATGAAATACTGACAATTAATTCCAATACAAATTAATAGTATGAACCTTGGAGTAAGATACTAAATACTTCTCAAATTAAGTATAGATCGCTTACTCTAAAAAACTGCCTTTGCTAACTTCATTTTACTCATTTCTCAAATGATGTAGTGATTTAACTCACTTCCAAGTTTTCTGTTTTTAATGGTGCATTTGTCTAATTAGAGATTTTTCATAAGCCTTCTTTTATACTTCATGCACCTACACATTGGTGAGAACTAAAATATCCATGGCAAATGCTAGATTTCTTATGTTGAAATACTAATAAATATATTTGAGATAAGCTTTAACACTGAATTAATCAGAAATTTGTGACCTATGTCCACATAACAGGAAAAAACCCAATAATGATAGATTATTATAGCTCACTACAGCTTGAATAATCAAGATTCCTCATCATAGTGGATTTCTGCTTTATTAATGGTAAATGAAAAATATCACTAGTTTCATAAAGTGCAAGTGTCCGACTCTTTGTGACCCCATGGACAGTAGCCTACCAAACTCCTCTGTCCATGGGATTGTCCAGGCAAGAGTACTGGAGTGGGCTGCCATTGCCTTCTCCAACTAGTATCATAATGAGACGGTATTTCAAATAAGAAGGCACTCATAGGCTATGTTCTGAAACATCTATTAAAATACCTTGAATCCAGTTGGGAATCAAGCAGAGATGGCTAAAACGAGCAGGCAAATTGCAGAATATTAATGCAGGTCACCAAATGATGAATTTTTCTTACTCTTCATTGTAGAAAAGTTTGTAACTTTGGTTAGTATAGAATTCAAAATATCCTCCTTATATACCTTGACTTGTTCATATCTGCATATCTTTTCTTCAAATATTTTTAATTTAGGTCAATGATGAGTTTTCTTTGTTCCTGCAGAATATATTGCCTTTATTATAAGCCAAGTCAATGGGTAAAAAAGGTAAAAGACATGCAATTGGCATTTCAAATTAAAAAAATTAAATTAGAAATATTTGGCCTGGATTATTGTATTTTATATCCAGTGATCTTCCATATATCATATTATACATGACATTGTCATAAGTATAATAAATGTACTGACCATCTACTCAGAGTTTGGTTTCTGGTTACTTGCACATTCAGTTAAATTCCAAAGGGTGACAGAATATTCTGCATTAAATAATACTCTTCAAGATAGATATCATGTCTAGGCAAATGTGCATTTGAAAATGCTGTAGTGCTAATGATTTCTTTTGAGAATGAGTAATTATGTGTCACCATTTTGGCCAGAAAGATAATTTTGCTTTCCACTTCTGAGCTGAATGCTAAGATACTGATTCATATCAGCTTATTAAATCCCACAGAAGAAAACGTATCTTGCATTTTCAGAGAGAAGGAAGTTTCCTGTCTTCAAATGAAATTTCATGCTGCCTTTACAAATTAGATTTTAACTTACAGTTGTAATAACATAAAATTCATTTGATTTTTCACATTTTTGACTTTGTACATTATCTTTTTTGCTAAGATTTCCTGAAAGGCAACAAAAGATTTAACATGGGTCAGTATATATTAACAAAGTCAGCTTGTCTCTCTGGCAGTGACAGACAGGTAGCTCTTGAGTTGTACACAGTAAAGTGTGTGTGCATGTGTGTGTGTGTGTGTGTGTATGTATAGTTCTGTGTCTTTTCTAACTGACTGGTATTTGCCAAAAGTTATAAAAATATTTATCTGTAAATCACAAGTCCAATTAATATATAAATTATTCATATTCCAGTTGATAGATATTTTTGAAGAATATGGAGAAATAGCCAAACTTTTGTTCAAATAAATTAACATAACAAACAACATCATGTAAGGCATTTTAAGTGAATAGCACACAAATCAAAATATCAATTATAATTTATTTCATAAAATAATGTCATATTTGAAATTAAGATACATTTTGAAAAGAACCATTGTTACTAAAAACAGAAAGATTTAACAAGGTAATGAAGCAAAAAAACAGCAATCTAGTGTTCTTTGAATGCCCAAAGTTGGGTGATGTTCAAGTTACACATTACAAACATCTGTGATGGTCTAGTGGATTGCTGTGAGTCTATTCTCTTTGTCATTCCCAATAAAGAATAAATTCTAGAGACAGTGTCATCAATAACACCTCTAAACACTTCTCCTATCAGCAATCTGATCTCGCTGCTATTGCTACTGCAATTTACCTTTTATGCCTCATTACATTATTTAGAAAATGAACACATGTTGTTTAACCTTTGGAAAAAGAGACTATGTCATTTTCAAGTTAGTGATAACTCCAAGAGTGAATGTCATAAATATATTTCAAACCTGAGAAACATAGAATATAAAAGTTGAGACTAGAGATAGTACTGAGACGCTCAGAGGAATATCAAACTATTGGAATGAAAGTAGTTGAAGAATAACTGATAGCTCCACTGAGTTCAGATTTTTAAAAAACATAATTTTAAAAGTAGTATTTGATGTTGTTGTTCAGTCAGTCAGTCATTCGTGTCCTACTCTTTGCAACCCCATGGACTGCAGAATGCCAGGCTTCCCTTCACTGTCACTGTCTCCTGGAGCTTGCTCAAACTCATGTCCACTAAAACAGTGATGCTATCCAACCGTCTCGTCCTCTGTCATCCTCTTCTCCTTCATCCCCTTCTCCTTCTCCTGGGAAAGAAGATATTTCCTAGCATCAGGGTATTTTCTAATGAGTCAGCTCTTCACATCAGGTGGCCAAAGTATTGAAGATAAAGACAAACAAAGCTAAAAGGGAAGTATCATTATTTTAATAAGGAAAGATGATTTGAAGAATAATATGCAGTATTAATACTGTTTAAAACTAGGCAGATTAGCCTAAAGGTGAAATGCATGAATTTTTGAGTTGAATACTTAGGTTGGCTGTGCTGTGCTTAGTTACTCATTCATATCCGTTTGTTTGCCACTCCATGGACTGTAGCCCTCCAGGCTCGTCTGTCCACGAGGATTTTCCAGGCAAGAACACTGGAGTGGGTTGCCATGCCCTCCTCCAAGGGATCTTCCCAACCCAGTGATTGAACCCTTATCTCCCGCATTGCAGGTGGATTCATGGTTCTTTGCCTTTTGCTACTGGCAACCCACTCCAGTATGCTTCCTTGTAGAATTCCATAGACAGAGGAGCCTTTCACACCACCACCCATGAGGTCACAGAGTCAGACATGAGTGAGTGACTAACACACTTAATCTCAAACAAATGAGCAAACTCTCTAAGTTTAGTTTGCTGATCTTCAAATCAGGGGCAATGCCAGGACCTTTGCTTTGGTTTTATTGTGAAGAGAATAGAAGTACAGACTGACAAACAATACGCAATGTTACTACCCCTGAAAAAATAAATACTTTAACTTTCTATTTTTAGGTAATTGTAGCTGGGTTAATTATTAATGATGTCAAAGAAAAATTGCACCAGACAAGTCAAATAGGCAAGGAAGATATTATTCAAGACTGTTTCAGTAGGGGAAAGGAATTCAATTTGACTCTCCTGAAACAAAAGACATAGCGTGTTTTATGCTAGATTGAACAAGTGGAAAAATATTAACCCATGTTAGCAGGGAATTTGGTTACAGTGAATAAGCCATATGTATTTGCTAATTGGTGCTTTTTGAAGTTAGGTTCCAGCTTTGGAGCTTGGGAGACAGGGGTACTATCTTTCTTGATGATTACATTTCAAAGGAATGGCTCCAAGGTCCTTGAGAAAGACATTCCTGTGTTGCAAAACAGGCCAGCGGGCTTGAAGATTTACATCTCAAAGGGAGAGAAAAATTTACAGTTGCAAGTTTTCTAAAGTAAAAGCTCTAAGAAAAGGGAAGTCGGGTCTTTTGTCAAGAGGAAACTTGTCTAAAATTTTGTAAAGCAAAAGATTCTAAAGCTATCTTGGCCAGTGGGAACTAATGATTAATAATAACCAAAGTACCACTTTTCATCTCCTGCTGTGTACCTTTTTCTTTCTCAGGAATAAGGACATACTAAAGAAATGCTACGGAGAAGGCAGTGGCACCCCACTCCAGCACTCTTGCCTGGAAAATCCCATAGATGGAGGAGCCTGGCAAGCTGCAGTCCATGGGGTCGCGAAGAGTCGGACAGAACTGAGTGACTTCACTTTCAATTTTCACTTTCATGCATTGGAGAAGAAAATGGCAACCCACTCCAGTGTTCTTGCCTGGAGGATCCCAGGCACGGGAGAGCCTGGTGGGCTGCCGTCCATGGGGTCACACAAAGTCGGACACGACTGAAAGACTTAGCAGCAGCTGCAAGGAAATGCTATTCAGATGGAATTGAATCCTAAGATGGGTATAGGATTTTAGGTTTGCTCCTACATGTTCTAAGTGAACTTTAAGTTTTCTTGTTTTGAGAAGTTAAATCCCAAAGAATTGGAAAAATTTTACATGAGAAGTTACTACAAACCGCAATATGTTCATCATCATGTGAAGATTACAGATGATAAAATAGAGCCATACCTTTCAAGAAGGTAGAGATATTAGATGCACAGTTAATAATATTTAATGAAGTGTACATGTAACTGATATTTAACCAGGGAAACAGTTAAGAATTAATTTTCTAACAGTGTTCTGTGTACACTTAAAATGAAGGTAACTGGCAAACCCTATGAGCCAGANAAGGTAGAGATATTAGATGCACAGTTAATAATATTTAATGAAGTGTACATGTAACTGATATTTAACCAGGGAAACAGTTAAGAATTAATTTTCTAACAGTGTTCTGTGTACACTTAAAATGAAGGTAATTGGCAAACCCTATGAGCCAGATCATAAACTGGCTATTGTGGATATGTTATGAGTAAAAGCTGGTAGATGTGGGGAATCATACAGTGACCTCAAACTCAAATATTTTGAGGGCTCAAATCAGAAACATAATTGTATGAAGGAGTAAGCATAAATCAATAAGGAGCACAGAGGCCTAATCCTAAAGGAAATCAACCCTGCATATTCCTTTGAAAGACTGTTGATAAAGCTGAAGCTCCACTACTGTGGACACATGAGACAGGGAGCCAACTCACTAGAAAAGACCCTGATGCTGGGAAAGACTAAGGGCAGGAGGAGAAGCAGGTAACAGAAGAGGAGATGGACGATGGCATCACCAATTCAATGGACATGAATTTGAGAAAACTCTGGGAGACAGTGGAGGACAGAGGAGTCTGGCATGCTGCCGTCCATGGGGTTGCAAAGAATCGGGCATGACTAAGCAACTACAACAACAGCAGAAGCCTATGGAAGGTGGAGATGCATGTAGTCACTGGATTTCTGTTTCCTCTAAACCCATAGAGTCCAGATTATATATCTATTAGGATTTCCAACTCCATCGGTGGGTTGGTGTCTATAATTTTACTTTGGATTTTATCAAGAATTTTACCAATGTTTATTGAAATATCATGTGGATATTAAAAGAGAATATTAAACTTTGAATAAAGTTAGAAGAATTCCTAACTGGTACACTACTGCCTCCAAAAGATTATGAAAGAATATATTTATATTAAGTATATAAATGATGGACATCACCAGATGGTCAACATCGAAATCAGACTGATTATATTTTTTGCAGCCAAAGATGAGAAACTTTATACAGTCAAGAAAAATAAGATCAGGAGCTGACTGTGGCTCAGATCATGAACTCCTTATTACCAAATTCAGAATCAAACTGAAGAAAGTAGGGAAAACCACTAGACCATTCAGGTATGACCTAAATCAAATCCCTTATGATTATACAATGGAGGTGAGAAATAGATTTAAGGGACTAGATCTGATAGATAGAGTGCCTGATGAACTATGGAATGAGGTTCGTGACATTGTACAGGAGATAGGGATCAAGACCATCCCCATGGAAAAGAAATGCAAAAAAGCAAAATGGCTGTCTGGGGAGGCCTTCCAAATAGCTGTGAAAAGAAGAGAGGCGAAAAACAAAGGAGAAAAGGAAAGATATAAGCATCTGAATGCAGAGCTCCAGAGAATAACAAGAAGAGAAATAAAAGCCTTCTTCAGTGATCAATGCAAAGAAATAGAGGGAAAGAACAGAATGGGAAAGACTAGAGATCTCTTCGAGAAAATTAGAGATACCAAGGGAACATTTCATGCAAAGATGGGCTCGATAAAGGACAGAAATGATATGGACCTAACAGAAGCAGAAGATATTAAGAAGAGGTGGCAAGAACACCCAGAAGAATTGTACCAAAAAAATCGTCACGACCCAGATAATCATGATGGTGTGATCACTAATCTAGAGCCAGACATCCTGGAATGTGAAGTCAAGTGGGCCTTGGAATGCATCACTACAAAGCTAGTGGAGGTGATGAAATTCCAGTGGAGCTATTTCAAATCCTGAAAGATGATGCTATGAAAGTGCTGCACTAAATATGCCAGCAAATTTGGAAAACTCAGCAGTGGCCACAGGACTGGAAAAGGTCAGTTTTCATTCCAATTCCAAAGAAAGGCAATGCCAAGAATGATCACTACCACACAATTGCACTCATCTCACACACTAGTGAATTCATGCTCAAAAATCTCCAAGCCAGGCTTCAGCAATACGTGAACCATGAATTTCCAGATGCTCAAGCTCGTTTCAGAAAAGACAGAGGAACCAGAGATCAAATTGCCAACATCTGCTGGATCATGGAAAAAGCAAGAGAGTTCCAGAGAAACATCTATTTCTGCTTTATTGACTATGCCAAAGCCTTTGACTNCTGAGTGACTGAACTGAACTGAACTGATATAAATGATACCTGATCGTATCAAAAAGTGCCTATTCTTAATCATCTAGAAGATATATTTTAGCAAGAACAACAAACAATAGGATAAAGATAACCATTTAAAGGATAGCTATATAGAAGATAACAATATAGAGGATAAAAATAACCATATAGAGTTTGAGTATAGAATAAATCTAAAAAGAAGGGTAACATAGATAAATATGGAGTTCTGAAACTAGATTTAAAAATAAACTGACAAGCAAAAAATTGAAGAAATTTGTATGGAAAACAAATCAGGAAACATGATTTGTCATCTTAATGACAAGATTGACAAGTCATCTTAATTGACAAGTGCCAATTGTATAAAACCATTGTCTCAAATTTAAGTCATTTTTATACTTCATTACAGGCTTCCCAGGTGGCGATACTGGTAAAGAACCCACGTGCCATTGCAGAAGAAGTTAAACTCCCGAACTCATTCAATGAGGCCACCATTACGCTAACATCAGTGATGAACATACATGCAAAAATCCTAAACAAATTCTAGCATACAGAATCCAACAACATATTAAAAAAGTCATACATCATGACCAAGTGGGATGTAAGGATTTTTTAGTATTCACAAATCAATCAATGTGATACACCACACTAACAAATTGAAAGATAAATACCATATGATCATATCAATAGATGAAGAGAAAGCCTTTGACAAAATTCCACACCCATTTATGATAAAAACTCTCCAAAAAGCCTGCACAGAATGAAATGCCTCAACATAATAAATGCCATATATGATAAACCTACAGCAAACATTATCCTCAGTGGCCAAAAATTGAAAGCATTTCCCATGAAGTCAGGAACAAGACAAGGGTGCCCACTCTCACCAGTACTATTCAGCATAGTTTTGGAAATTTTAGCCACAGCAATCAGAGAAGAATAAGAAATAAAAGAATCCAGACTGGAAAAGAAGTAAAACTCTCACTGTTTGCAGGTGGCATGATCCTCTACATAGAAAACACTAAAGACAGCACCAGAAAATTACTAGAGCTAATCAATGAATATAGTAAAATTGCAGGATATATAATTAATACACAGAAATCTCTTGCATTCCTATACACTAACAAATAGAAAACAGAAAGAGAAATTAAGGAATCCCATTTGCCATTGCAATAAAAACAATAAAATACTTTTTATTCTCTAGAATACTTTATTTTAGGTAGGAACACATCTGCCTAAAGAAACAAAAGACCTATATGTAGAAAACTATATAGCAGTGAAGAAAGAAATCCAAGATGGCATGCATAGATAGAGAAATATACCATGTTCATGGATGGGAAGAATCAGCATAGTGAAAATAAGTATACTATCCAAAGCAATCTATAGTTTCAATGCAATCCCTATCATGCTACCAGTGGTATTTTTCACAGAACTAGAACAAATAATTTCACAGTTTGTATGAAAATACAAAAAACATTGAATAGGCAAAGCAATCTTGAGAAAGAAGAATGGAACTGGAGAAATCAAAATGTCTGACTTCTACTGACTATACTACAAAGCTAGAGTCATTAAGACAATATGGTACCGGTACAAAGACAGAAACATATATCAATGGAACAAAATAGAAAACCCAGAGATAAATCCCACACAACTATGGACATCTTATCTTTAACAAAGGAAGCAAAAATATACAATGGAGAAAAGACAATCTCTTTAACAAGTAGTGCTGGGAAAACTGGTCACCCACCTGTAAAAGAATGAAACTAGAACACTTTTTTACACCACACACGACAATAAACTCAAAATGGATTAAATATCTAAATGTAAGACCAGAAACTATACAAATTTTAGAGGAAAGCATAGGCATAACAGTCTATGACATAAATCACAGCAAGATCCTCTATGACCCACTTCCCATAGTAATGCAAATAAAAGCAAAAAGAAACAAATGGGACCTAATTAAACTTAAAAGCTTTTGGACAATGAAGGAAGGTATAAGCAAGGTGAAAAGACAGCCTTCAGAATGAGATAAAATAATAGCAATTGAAGCAACTGACAAAGAATTAATCTCAAAAATATACAAGCAGCTCATGCAACTCTATACCAGAAAAATAAATGACCTGATCAAAAGATGGGCCAAAGAACTAGACATTTTTCCAAAGAAGACATAAAGATGGATAACAAACACATGAAAAGATGCTCAATATCACTCATTGTCAGAGAAATGCAAGTCAAAACCACAGGGAAGTAGAATCACATGCTGGTCAGAACGGCTGCTATCAAAAAGTCCACAACCAATAAATGCTGGAGATGGTGTGGAGAAAAGGAAAGGCTCATACACTGTTGGTGAGAATGCAAACTAGTACAGTCACTATGGAGAACAGTGTAGACATTTCTTTAAAAACTGAAAATAGAACTGCCACATGACCCAGTAATCCCACTTCTGGGCATACACACAGAGGAAACCAGAATTGAGAGACATGTGTATACCAATGTTCATCACAGCACAGTTAACAATAGCTAGGTCATGGAAGGAACCTAGATGTCCATTGGCAGAAAAATGGATACGAAAGCTGTGGTACACATACACAATGGAAAATTACTCAGCTATGAAAAAGAACACATTTTAATCAGTTCTACTAAGGTGGATGAAATTGGAGCCTAGTATACCAAGTGAAGTATGTCAGAAAGAAAAACACCAATACAGTGTATTAACACATCAGCTCAGTTCAGGGCAGTCACTCATTAGTGTCCAACTCTGCAAGCCCATGGACTGCAGCACACCAGGCCTCCCTGTCCATCACCAACTCCTCAAGTTTACCCAAACTCATGTCCATAGAGTCAGTGATGTCATCCAGCCATCTCATCCTCTGTTGTCCCCTTCTCCTCCTGCCCTTTATCTTTCCCAGCATCAGGGTCATTTCAAATAAGTCAGCTCTACTTATCAGGTGGCCAAAGGATTGGAGTTTCAGCTTCAACATCAGTCGTTCCAATGAACACCCAGGACTGATCTCCTTTAGGATGGACTGGTTGGATCTCCCTGCCATCCAAGGGACTCCCAAGAGATTTCTCCAGCACCACAGTTCAAGAGCATCAATTCTTTGGTGCTCAGCTCTTTATAGTCCAACTCTCACATCTATACATGACTACTGGAAAAACCATAGCTTTGGCTAGATGGACATTTGTTGGCAAAGTAATGTCTCTGCTTTTTAATATGCTGTCTAGGTTGGTCATAACTTTCAAGGAGGAAGAGTCTTTTAATTTCATGGCTGCACTCACCATCTGCAGTGATTTTGGACCCCCAAAAAACAAAGTCAGCTACTGTTTCCCATCTATTTGTCATGAAGTGATGGGGCCAGATGCCATGATCTTAGTTTTCTGAATGTTGAACTTTAAGCCAACATTTTCATTCTCCTCTTTCACTTTCAAGAGGCTCTTTAGTTCTTTTATGCTTTCTGCCATAAGGGTGGTGTCACCTGCAAATCTGAAGTTATTTTTATTTCTTCCAGCAACCTTGAGTCCAGCTTGTGCTTCATCCAATCCAGCATATCTCATGATGTACTCTGCATATAAGTTAAATAAGCAACGTGATAATATACAGTCTTGACATACCCCTTCCCCGATTTGGAACCAGTCTCTTGTTCCGTTTCCAGTTCTAACTGTTGCTTCCTGACCTGCATACAGATTTCTCAGGAGGCAGGTAAGGAGGTCTGGTATTCCCATCTCTTGAAGCATTTTCCACAGTTTATTGTGATCCACACAGTCAAAGGCATTGGTACAGTCAGTAAAGCAGAANATCACCAACTCCTCAAGTTTACCCAAACTCATGTCCATAGAGTCAGTGATGTCATCCAGCCATCTCATCCTCTGTTGTCCCCTTCTCCTCCTGCCCTTTATCTTTCCCAGCATCAGGGTCATTTCAAATAAGTCAGCTCTACTTATCAGGTGGCCAAAGGATTGGAGTTTCAGCTTCAACATCAGTCGTTCCAATGAACACCCAGGACTGATCTCCTTTAGGATGGACTGGTTGGATCTCCCTGCCATCCAAGGGACTCCCAAGAGATTTCTCCAGCACCACAGTTCAAGAGCATCAATTCTTTGGTGCTCAGCTCTTTATAGTCCAACTCTCACATCTATACATGACTACTGGAAAAACCATAGCTTTGGCTAGATGGACATTTGTTGGCAAAGTAATGTCTCTGCTTTTTAATATGCTGTCTAGGTTGGTCATAACTTTCAAGGAGGAAGAGTCTTTTAATTTCATGGCTGCACTCACCATCTGCAGTGATTTTGGACCCCCAAAAAACAAAGTCAGCTACTGTTTCCCATCTATTTGTCATGAAGTGATGGGGCCAGATGCCATGATCTTAGTTTTCTGAATGTTGAACTTTAAGCCAACATTTTCATTCTCCTCTTTCACTTTCAAGAGGCTCTTTAGTTCTTTTATGCTTTCTGCCATAAGGGTGGTGTCACCTGCAAATCTGAAGTTATTTTTATTTCTTCCAGCAACCTTGAGTCCAGCTTGTGCTTCATCCAATCCAGCATATCTCATGATGTACTCTGCATATAAGTTAAATAAGCAACGTGATAATATACAGTCTTGACATACCCCTTCCCCGATTTGGAACCAGTCTCTTGTTCCGTTTCCAGTTCTAACTGTTGCTTCCTGACCTGCATACAGATTTCTCAGGAGGCAGGTAAGGAGGTCTGGTATTCCCATCTCTTGAAGCATTTTCCACAGTTTATTGTGATCCACACAGTCAAAGGCATTGGTACAGTCAGTAAAGCAGATATAGATGTTTTTCTGTAACTCTTGCTTTTTCGATGATCCAAAGGATGTTGGCAATTTGGTCTCTGGTTCCTCTGCCTTTTCTAAATCCAGATTGAACATCAGAAGTTCATGGTTCATGTATTGTTGAAACCTAGCTTGGAGAATTTTGAGCATTATTTTACTAGCATGTGAGACGTGTGAAATTATTCAGTAGTTTGAGCATTCTTGGCAATGCCTTTCTTTGGGATTGGATAAAAACTGACCTTTTCCAGTCCTGTGGCCACTGCTGAATTTTCTAAATGTGCTGGCATATGAGTGCAGCACTTTCACAGCATCATCTTTTAGGATTTGAAATAGCTCAGCTGGAATTCCATCACCTCCACTAGCTTTGTTCATAGTGATGTTTCCTAAGGCCTGCTTGACTTTGTATTCCAGGATGTCTGGCTCTAGGTGAGTAATCACACCATCGTGATTATCTGGGTTGTGAAGATATTTTTTGTACAGTTCTTCTGTGTATTCTTGCCACTTCTTCTTAATATCTTCTGCTTCTGTTAGGTTCATATCATTTCTTTATCAAGCCCATCTTTGCATGAAATGTTACCTTGGTATCTCTAATTTTCTTGAAGAGACTTCTAGTCTTTCCCATTCTGTTTTTTTCCTCTATTTCTTTGCACTGATCACTGAGGAAGGCTTTCTTATCTCTCCTTGCTATTCTTTGGACTTCTGCATTCAAATGGGTCTATCTTTCGTTTTCTTCTTTGCTTTTCACTTCTCTTCTGTTCACAGCTATTTGTAAGGCCTCCTCAGACAGCCATTTTGCTTTTTTGCATTTCTTTTTCTTGGGGACGGTCTTGCTCCCTGTCCCTTGTACAATGTCATGAACCTCCATCCATAGTTCATCTGGCACTCTGTCTATCAGATCTAGTCCCTTAAATCTATTCGTCACTTCCGCTGTATAAGCATAACGTATTTGATTTAGGTTATACCTGAATGGTCTGGTGGTTTTCCCTACTTTCTTCAACTTAAGTCTGAATTTGTCAATAAGGAGTTCATGATCTGAGCCACAGTCGATTCCCAGCCTTGTTTTTGCTGACTGTATATATGGTATTTAGAAAGATATTAATGATAACCCTATATGCGATACAGCGAAAGAGACACAGATATAAAGAACAGACTTTTGGACTCTGTGGGAGAAGGTGAGGGTGGATTATTTGAGAGAATAGCACTGAAACATGTATATTACCATAATTGAAATAGATCACCACTCCACATTTGATACATGAAACAGGGCACTCAATATTGTAAAGTAATTAGCCTCCAATTAAAATAAATAAATAAATAAAACACCTGCCAATGGAAATAGATGTAAGAGATGTGAGTTCGGTCTGTGGCTCAGGAAGATCCCTTGGAGGAGAGCATTGCAACCATTGTAACCCACTCCAGTATTCTTGCCTGGAGAATCCTATGGGCAAGAGAACCTGGCAGGTTGCAGTTCATAGAGTAGCACAGAGTCAGATTAACTTAAATGACTTAGGATGCATGCATACTTAATTGCAGACTATTATTTTAAGAAAATATGTAGTGATAGACCTGCTCCAACTCTGCTGTACAAAGCTTGGACTCAAGCAAGTAACAAAAAGAAACACAGAAAGAAGAGTTACTAAATTGGTGAAGGACCTTAAATTCTTGTAATATGAGAGCCCACTGAATATATGTGGAATGGTTAGGCGTGACAATAAAGGGATTATGAAATATTGATCTTGAAATATGTAACAGTCTCATGTGCAACAAGTATAGGCTTATTTTGTGTGTGAGTGCATGCTCAGTCACTGAGTTGTGCCCAGCTTTTTGCAACCCCATGGACTGTAGCCTGCCAGGCTCCTCTATCCATGGAATTTCCCAGGCAAGAATACTGGAGTGGGTTGCCATTTCCTTCTCCAAGGCTTATTCTGTGTTCCTCTGTAAAACAAGCATTCAAAGATATACATAGCAGAAGGAGGATATACATGCCAACAACAAAGAACCAAGTTTAACAACATAAGCCTTTACAAATCCAGTCTTCTTTAGGAAGAAAACAACTTCCTATACATGGAGATATTTATTTATAAATTAGACAGGCAGCTCTGTTGTGTGTTTGGGAAGGTATCATAGGATGAGAGTATGGTCAGATCATATTTGTCTATGCTTTTTGTGAGGCTCTAGAAAGCTATGAACACTCTTTTAAGCAATCCAACCAGCATCAACAAAGAAATTCAAAGAACAAATTAAAATTTCTATGAAAAAACTTCCAGCACACATTTCCATAGAAAACCAGTTTTCATTTTCACTTGGAGAATTGTGTGCTATTTTCAATTGTATTAACATACTAAATACCAAAACAACACAAAACAAAAATCAATTTACTAATTATGTTTAAAGGAAGAACATTGACTTTGGGATAATACTTGTGTACAAATATCAGTTGTGCCTTTTGCATAAGTTTACATAAATTACTTAGCTTTTCAAAGCTCAACTTAATCCAACATAAAATGGGAAGAGACATATCACATGACTTTTTTGTGATTATTAAATTACTTTTAAAAAAGCATATACTACTCTTGATATATCATTAATTTTCAACAAATTAAAACATTTTATAGAGAAATCAGAAGTTTAGATCTACTAATTAGAATAGCCAGAAGTAGAACTTGGATTTCTTTTTCCTGGCTTCTTTTCCTTTCACATCACCATTTAATTTCACTTGTAAAGAAAAAAAAAATGAAGCTGGTTGAAGAGGCAGAAAACAAATATGATTCTTTGCCTGTGTGATCATGAAGTTAGCAGTTTTGTGTTGTTGAGAATTAGTCAATATTAGCAGAAATCAAGGATGACTCATCTGAAAAAATAAATCAGGAAGATCATGATTTCTCCTCTGGCAGATATCTCTTCTTCTTCATGTGTAATTCACCCTTTTTAAGTACAAAATGTCAATGTATTGAAAATTAAACCAGCAAATTCCTTTTAATTATGATTCCTCTGTTACTTCATTGATTCACAACACTCGGGCATCAATTTGCCTTCCAGTATAATTCTGTCATAACTAAAGGATTACGTTTTTTCCTAGTGAATGCATTGTAATGCCACTGTGCTAGGAGCAAGAATAAATGCAATATGGTCCTTGCTGTCATTACAAGGGCAATAATGGTTCGGAAGACAGGAAAGTACATAAACTTGGTAGATAGATGAATGGAGACTGGGGGCAAAGGGAGAGGAAGAGGGAGCAGAACATGGTAAGCAATAATAGATTAATAGATAATAAAACAAACAATGAAAGGAAGGACGGCAGACCATTGAAAGCTGAGAGTTAAAGTTACTGGGCTAGCTACAACAGGAGCAACATAACATGTGCAACACTGTTAGTTCCTCCCTGTGGACCAGAGAATATTGCTGAGAGTCAGTTCCTAGGTAGGCTGATAAGAAGTCCAAAGTCCCTTAGGAAGAGAAAGGGTTCCGGGGTCCCCAAGGAGGAGAGAGGGGTCTGGAGTTCTCAAGGAGGAGAAAAGGACAAACTTTATTTTCTTTAAACCCAGAGCTGATGATTGCACAATTAAACAACTCATCTTGCTCAAGGATATGTTTTCCCTTAAACTCTGTACTAAGGACAACAATGTATCCTGCTTGAGGACATATTTCTCCTTTTTGAGAACTTTTTGACACATTCTGTCATCTTTAAATGTATATTATGAGAGTGGGTCTGGTAAGACCTTTACAACCTTGAGAAATTCTTTTGATTTATTGTAATAACCAATTGAAAAAGTATATAACTCCCTTTCTAAGACTAGCAAGGGGGGCACTCTCAATCCCCCTTCTGATGTCTGTGTCAGAAGCTTTCTTTGTCACTTTCATACTTTAACAAAACTCTGCTACACAAAAGCTTTTGAGGGATCAAGCCTGGTCCCTGGTTCTGAAGCTAAATCTTCTTCAGAGATCACGAATCTATCACCGTAAGCTATCATTGCTTTTGAGTATATGATGCCAAGAAATAGCTTTGCGTCATCAAGGGTATACTATTGATATTATGTAAGATGAAAACAAGTATTCTGTAAAATAGTACAATGGAATGAATATGAGCTTTTGAGGAAAATAATCCCAGATGTTAGACCCAGTTTTGACACTCACAGGTTATGAGAACTAAAAATAGGCATGTAATCGAGCCACATTGCCTTTATCTATAAAACAGATGCAGTTATCTTTTATATAGATTATTAGGAGAGTTAAATGAGAATACATCCTTATGCCAGGCATAAGAATACATATGCTTATTTTTCTAGTCTGTATTTTTTAGTCTCAATGACTGTCATTTTGGAGAAATATGTGCTGGATTCAAACTTTAAAACAATATAAGCTTTAAAGACATAATTAATATCAGAATTTATCTTTTTACTATTGTGTGCTCAGTCGTGTCCAACTCTGTGCAACCTCAAAGACCATAGCCTCCCAGACTCTGTCCATGGAATCTTCCAAGCAAGAATACTGGAGTGGATTACCATTTCCTACTCTAGGGATTTTACCAAACCAGGGATTGAACTCATGTCTTGTGCATTTCCTGCTTGGCAACTGGATTCTTTACCACTGTGCCACCTGGAAAGCTCACCTTTTTAATTAATCATAAAATTATACTAAAGTCCAGAGAAGAATTCTTTTTGTGGATTCTACTGAAATAATTGGGCTTCTCTGGTGGTTCAGACAGTAAAGAATCCACCTGCAAAGCAAAAGATCTGGGGTCAGTCCCTGCGTTGAGAAGATCCTCTGGAGAAGGGAATGGCTACCCACTCCAGTATTCTGGCCTGGAGAATTTCATGGACAGAAAAGCCTGACAGGCTACAGTCCATGAGGTTGCAAAGAGTCGGAGATGATTGAGCAACTTTCACTTTCACTTATGTATTTGTTAATATAGAGACTCCTTTGGCAGATTTTACCTTATAATAAATTATCTCTTTATGAAGGCTTGTATCATTGTATCCATAAAGGCCTATATTAAATTTCAACTATATTACCTTGGTAAGGATATCAAATTTGAACCAATTTGTAGGACTCTTGTGTTACTAGATAAATTCATACTTTGATTCTAAGATTTGTACAGAAGTGATACAATTATTTCATTAATTTCTATAATTTATTACTTTTCCATTTCTCCTAATGTCATAAAAAAGCTTTACAAAATCAGAAAATAATTTTAAATTAAAAAAAGTAGAAGTGCTCATACTTATCACATCCAAGTTAAGCATTGCCTTAGAAGTCATGTCTCAGTGGCATTTGAAGGACAGAAGCTTTCAATATTCATGATATCCCTTTGACAAAATGAATTAAAGACAAGATAAAATGAAGATATGTTATAAGCCTGGAGGTCTTCTGAATGGCAGAGACTGCAATCAACTAAATGACTAGTCAAAAGGAAGACAAAAGAGAAAGGAAAGCCTGGTTTACAGCTTGTACTGTGTATTTCCTCTAAGTCTGGCAATAAAGTGAGATTATTGCTTCTGTGCTCATTAATTATTTATCACCAGCTCTCTGAACCTCTGAACAATTTCTGTTGAAGGAACTACAATACACATGGAGTTATTCATCAAACGCAGATGTTCACACATTCCCTTTAAGGCTATAAACATGAATGCCAGCTGTCCAAAGAGAATCAGCAGAGTTCTGATTTATTAAAAGCTGTCAATTCCACCATATATTGAAAAGAGCAAAAATATCAAGCTTTGGTAAATTATTAGTGATAAAAAATACATATATTGCCACTTATTAAAAAAAAAAGGTCAAAGATATAGGTAGAGTGGACAATGTAAAAATGTGTCTTCTATTGCAGCAATCAAATAAAGAGATAAAATATATCCTGGTGTTTATATCACAGTATAACTCAAACTACTATTCCTTTGATTTTTCACTTTAGATTCATTCAAACATTTGCACAAAATCAGAATTAAAACAAAAATCCTAAGTGAAAAAATTAATATCTAATAATTTTGCTTTCTTCATTAATGAAGGAAAGATTTTTTGAATACAATTTGCAGTTACCAGTCTAATGGCAATTGCCAATCTTTTTGCTCTTTCCTTCAAAATTTTTTCACATTACATTTTACTTTCTTCTTCAATATTTGCATCTTTTATTCACTCCTTCCCCTAATGCAAATTGATATTTGACTCTAGATCTGTATTGAAATTACACTCTAACCTAGTTATTTTCTAATTTAGATGTGTATAAGAGACANAATGAAGATATGTTATAAGCCTGGAGGTCTTCTGAATGGCAGAGACTGCAATCAACTAAATGACTAGTCAAAAGGAAGACAAAAGAGAAAGGAAAGCCTGGTTTACAGCTTGTACTGTGTATTTCCTCTAAGTCTGGCAATAAAGTGAGATTATTGCTTCTGTGCTCATTAATTATTTATCACCAGCTCTCTGAACCTCTGAACAATTTCTGTTGAAGGAACTACAATACACATGGAGTTATTCATCAAACGCAGATGTTCACACATTCCCTTTAAGGCTATAAACATGAATGCCAGCTGTCCAAAGAGAATCAGCAGAGTTCTGATTTATTAAAAGCTGTCAATTCCACCATATATTGAAAAGAGCAAAAATATCAAGCTTTGGTAAATTATTAGTGATAAAAAATACATATATTGCCACTTATTAAAAAAAAGGTCAAAGATATAGGTAGAGTGGACAATGTAAAAATGTGTCTTCTATTGCAGCAATCAAATAAAGAGATAAAATATATCCTGGTGTTTATATCACAGTATAACTCAAACTACTATTCCTTTGATTTTTCACTTTAGATTCATTCAAACATTTGCACAAAATCAGAATTAAAACAAAAATCCTAAGTGAAAAAATTAATATCTAATAATTTTGCTTTCTTCATTAATGAAGGAAAGATTTTTTGAATACAATTTGCAGTTACCAGTCTAATGGCAATTGCCAATCTTTTTGCTCTTTCCTTCAAAATTTTTTCACATTACATTTTACTTTCTTCTTCAATATTTGCATCTTTTATTCACTCCTTCCCCTAATGCAAATTGATATTTGACTCTAGATCTGTATTGAAATTACACTCTAACCTAGTTATTTTCTAATTTAGTGTGCATAAAAACCAAGGAGAAAGTTTGTTAAAACTAGATTCTTGAGGACTTCTCTGGAGTTCCAGTGTTTAACACTCCACACTTTCAGTGCAAGAGGTGTGAGTTCCATCCCTGGTAGGTAACTGAGATTTCACATGTCATGTGCAGCACAGCCAAAAAAATTTTAAATAAATAAATAAAAATAAAAAGTCAATGTATGGCAAAACCAATACAGTATTGTAAAGTAAAAAAAAAAAAAAGTAAAATACAAAAATAAATAATAGAAAAATGGATAAAAATGATACAGAAATTTCAATAAGAAAAAAATAAAAAATAAAATAAATATAGATCCTTGGGGTTCATCCTAACAAATTCTGATAAAGCAGGTAGGAATTAGGGCACAGAGGTGGTGAGACAAAATTAGGATTCAACATTTTAAATCTAGGTGACCAGTGTTCTAGATAAAATAAATGGTAACTTTTCCCCAAATCTACTTTTGCTTTACATTCCTTAAGTGAAGCAATACATTTTTTAATTCCTAAAAATTTAAGCTTTATATAGATTATAAAAACTAAACTGAAAACACTCCTCTTACATTTTCTTACCCTTACAACCAGAAGGGCTTCCCTGGTGGTACACATGGTAAAGAATCTGCCTGCAATGTAGGAGATCCAGGTTCAATCCTTGAGTCAGGAAGATCCCCTGGAGTAAGAAATGACAACCCATTCCAGTATTCTTGTCTAGAGAATTCCACAGACAGAGGAATATGACGAACTATGGTCCGTGGGGTTGCAAAAAGTCAGACACGACTGAGCAACTAATACTACTAACCTAAAGGTAACTTGTGTTAACATTTGGATGAATCTTCTTGCATATATTTTATTTTAGTGTGTAAATATTCAAAATATAATTGCATTTATGTAAAACAAGAGGAAACCACATAGCCAGCCCCATTCCTAGCACTGATGATTAATTTTTAATAGATATTCAATTGATCATATTGAGTTTCTAGATATAAAATTATCTGCAATTCATGAGAATATTTTTACTCTTCAAACTATATTTATCTATTTTTTCCATGTGTGGTAATAGCAGAAATTCTTTATTTTTCAACTACTAAATAAGATTTGTACCATAAGTTTTGTAGGTACATCTTCAGTTTTGTAAGGCTCATCTTCATCTTCATCTACATGGAGAAGACTCCCCAAATCATAATGCCATTCTTAAAATATCCCATATGTCTGAGAATATTCAACTTTCTGTTTGACATTTTCATGCAGATGTCATATCAACAGTGTAGTCTCCAATTTCTCTGAAGTTTTTGGGAAGGATTAAAACGGTGAGAATCATGTCTTCATTTGTTCTCAAAAAATATAATCCTGATTTTATTTATAAATACTATTAATCTATCCATGTTTTATATTCAACTAAACCTTAATCTTTCTCTCCTTCATTATTCTACTTTGGAAATCAACAACTCAGAGTGGCCTATGGCTGGTGGGGTTAATGAGTTCCATGTTAAATTGAAACACTAGAATCCTTGTTGAGTCGAAGAGCCTGTATTGGAGGTCTCGTCACATGGGGTTCTCCCAACAGCTATACAAAGTGTTATGAATACCCATCCTCCATTTTTGCCTTTCCAATCTAGGCTTCTGTGAACAATCTAGTATATTAAAGTTAAATATAGAAGTTACTTCTATAGGACTTCCCTGTAGCTCAAAGGGTAAAGAATCTGCCTGCAATGCAGGAGACCAGGGTTCGATCCCTGGGTCAGGAAGATCCTTTGGAGAAGGGAATGGCAATCAACTCCAGTATTCTTGCCTGGAGAATCCCATGGACAGAGGAACCTGGTGGGCTACAGTCCATGGGGTTGCAGAGAGCTGGTCACGACTGAGCAACTAACACACACACAGCAGTTACAGCCAAGGAACTGGAATTATTGCATGAGTCCAATCCCAGCTCAGCCACTCACTAGCTTCTGCCTTTGTACTTAACCTCAATTTACTCTTCTTCGAAAGAAGTTAATATTGGTGCTGACCTGTCTTATAAGAGTGATAGGAAAAAAAGGAAAAATGTATGTAATGCACTTAATATTGTGTTGAGCACAAACTTGTACACCTGTGTGTGTTTAGTGTTAATTTTGACCATAATCATTCAAACCCTTTACCAAGAAGAGAAAATCAACGACCTCAAGAAATCTTTGATCTCCACCTTGCTGTGATGAAGGCAAGTAAGGTCAAGACACCTTAAGGTTCCAGCTTGAGGCAGAACAAGAAAATATTTATGAAAATTATAAGTTAATATATTTTTAAAACCTATCCTGATCCATCCTAAAGGAGATCAGTCCTGGGTGTTCATTAGAAGGACTGATGTTGAGGCTGAAACTCCAATACTTTGGTCACCTGATGTGAAGAGCTGACTCATTGGAAAAGACCCTGATGCTCAGAGGTACTGGGGGAAGGTGGAGAAGGGGACGACAGAGGATGAGATGACTGGATGGCATCATCGACTCGATGGACGTGGGTTTGAGTGAACTCCGGGAGTTGGTGATGGACAGGGAGGCCTGGCGTGCTGATTCATGGGGTCACAAAGAGTCAGACACGACTGAGTGACTGAACTGAATTGAATTGAAATAAAGGTAAATATTAAGACTGCCCCGTCCAAATTAGATTATTTGTTGACCTCAAGGCAAATAGAAAATAAAGGACTCAGAGTAAAAATTACACAAGAAGAACATTCTAAACTTTGACCAGCAAGGCAATCAACATACCCAGTTATCAGTATAATAGTACTCGATATATTGGTTCTAAATACAATATAGATAGAAATATTTGCAACTACAACTATAATGATATTTTGTGAGCTCTTTCATTTCTTCTCAAAACAGTAAACTTATCGCAATTAATTCTTTCTCTTGGCATACATTAATTAAAGACAAAAACTGTAAAGACAGACATCTAAAATAATCCTTTCTGTCATCATGAGTAATTACCTGGGCTTCCTCGAAAATGTAAATTCTCTAAGGAATGGTTACAATGTAAATACTGTGCCATTCCTTAGATATTTTTTCAGGTTAATTTCACAAGGTCATCTTGAATGTTCAATTGCATAAGAATTTGGAAATTAGAATTTAAACTAGGCTTTGTAAGGAGCTGTAACCAGTAAAATATAAAACATTGTATTAGATTTAAAATTATGTATTAGTATGTTAAAATGATAAAAATAAAACACTTCCTTCCAATATGTAAGGATTTACCATTTTGCAGCCTCTCTGGACCTAAAAATTAGCACTGATTTATGAGTACAAAACAACATAGGTTTAAGATCAGTATTGTTTTCTGCTAGTTTTATTTGATTAGTTAACAATTCATCCCTTACGATTATACAGTGGAAGCAACAAAGAGATTCAAGGGATTAGATTTGATAGACAGATAGCCTGAAGAACTATGGATCCAGCTTTCTGGCATTGTACAGGAGGCAGTGATTAACACCATCCCCAAGACTAATAAACGCAAAAAAGGCAAAATGGCTGTCTGAGGAGGCCTTAGCTGTGGATAGAAGAGAAGTGAAAGGCAAAAGAGAAAAGGAAAGATATACCAATTTGAAAGAAGAGTTTCAAAAAATAAGGAGGAGAGATAAGAAAGAATTCCTCAGGGATGAGAGCAAAGAAATAGAGGAAAACAGTAGAATTGGAAAGACTAAAGGTCTTCAAAAAAATTAGAGATACCAAGGGAACATTTCATGCAAAGATGGGCTCAACAAAGGACAGAAATGGTATGGACCCAAAAGAAGCAGAAGATATTAAGAAGAGGTGACAACAATACACAGAGGAACTGTACAAAAAAGATATTCATGACCCAGATAATCATGATGGTGTTATCATTCACCTGGAGCCAGACATCTTGGAATGCAAAGTCAAGTGTGCCTTAGGAAGCATCTCTATGAGCAAAGCTAGTGGAGATGATGGAATTCGAGTGGAGCTGTTTCAAACCCTGAAAGATGATGCTGTAAAAGTGCTGCACTGCATATATCAGCAAATTTAGAAAATTCAGCAGTGGCCACAGGACTGGAAAAAGTCAGTTTTCATTCCAATCCCAAAGAAAGGCAATGCCAAAGAATGTTTAAACTACCGCACAATTGCACTCATCTCACAGGCTCGTGAAGGAATGCTCAAAATTCTCTAGGCCAGGCTTCAGCAGTATGCAAACCGCGAACTTCGTTCAAGCTGGATTTAGGAAAGGCAGAGGAACCAGAGATCAAATTGCCAACATCCATTGGATCATAGAAAAAGTAAGGGAGTTCCAAGAAAATATCTACTTCTTCTTTATTGACTATGCCAAAAGCTTTGACTATACGGATCAAAAAAAAAAAAAAAAAAACCAGGAAAATTCTTCAAGAAATGGGAATACCAGACGACCTGACCAGCCTCTTGAGAAATCTGTATGCAGATCAGGAAGCAATAATTAGAACTGGACATGGAACAGACTGATTACAAATCAGGAAAGGAGTACATCAAGGTTGTATACTATCACCCTGCTTATTTAACTTATATGTAAAGTACATAATGAGAAATGCTGGACTGATGAAGCACAAGCTGGAATCAAGTTTGCTGGGAGAAATATCAATAATCTCAGATATGCAGATGACACCACTCTTATGGCAGAAAGCAGAGAAGAACTAAAGAGCCTCTTGATGAAAGTGAAGCAGAGAGTGAAAATGTTGACTTAAAACTCAACATAAACAAAACTAAGACCATGGCAAATGGTTCCATCACTTCATGGGAAATATATGGTGAAACAGTGGAAACAGTGACTGACTTTATTTTTCTGGGCTCCAGGATCACTGCAGATGGTGATTGCAGCCATGAAATTAAAAGACGCTTTCTCCTTGGAAGAAAAGCTATGACCAACTTAGATAGCATATTGAAAAGCAGAGACATTACTTTGCCAACAAAGGTCATCTAATCAAGGCTATGATTTTTCCAGTAGTTATGTACGGATGTCAGAGCTGGACTATAAAGAAAGCTGAGCACCGAAGAATTGATGCTTTTGAATTGTGGTATCAGAGAAGACTCTTGAGAGTCCCTTAGACTGCAAGGAGATCCAATCAGTCCATCCTAAAGGAGATCAGTCCTGAGTGTTCATTGGAAGGCCTGATGCTGAAGCTCCAATAAATACTTAGGCCACTTGATGCAAAGAGCCAACTCACTGGAAAAGACTCTGATCCTGGGAAAGACTGAGGGCAGGAGGAGAAGAGGACGACAGAGGATGAGATGGTTCGATGGCATCACTGACTCAGTGGACATGAGTGTGGGTAAACTCTGGGAGTTGGTGATGGGCAGGGAGGCCTGGTGTGTTGCAGTCCATGAGCTCACAAAAGTCAGACAAGACTGAGCGACTGAACTGAACTGAACTGAACTGTACTGACTGAACAATTCATCAAGCGCTCCTGAATTTAGGGAATCTAGTGGAGAAAATATTTTTGAAAATTTTATGAAATAATGAATGATTCATAAGGAATTGAATTTGTTCAACATGAAAGAAAACCACAAGCAACAACAGAAACAAATCCCTAAGCTTTCAAAAAAAAAAAAGAAGGTCAATGCAAAATGGCTTGTCAGTTTATAAAATCAAGCTGGATTATTATAGATCCTATCTTTGTCACCCGGTTTAATTCCCAAGCTATTAAACCTAAACTATAATGATGATGGCACTATATTGATGCACCTCACATCTGAAAAAGCAGTCCCCAGCTCTTCTCAGTGGTGTTACAACTACTGAAAGAAACAGGTGATAAGGATATACAAAAAAAATCAAATCAAAAATCACAAAGCCTTCAGATTGCACTCTTTTCTTGTGTTCTCTTCAAGAAGTCACCAGCATCTTCAAACCAACCTATAGTAGTAAAAGTGAATTATTTTGACTCTGGAGGAAAACTGAGTGCAAATTACACAAAGGTAAAGAAATAGGAAGGACTTCCTGGTGGCTCAGTGGTAAAGAATCCTTCTGCCAATGCACGACACCAGTATTTGATCCCCAGGTCGGGAAGATTCTCCTAGAGAAGGACATGGCAACCCACTCCAGTATTCTTGAATGGCAAATTATATGGAGAGAAGAGTCTAATGGGCTACCGTCCATGGGGTAGAAACAGAGTCAGACACAAATTAGTAACTAAACAACAGAAAATAGGATAAAAATTCCTTTTATTAATTCTTATGTACAGTAGCTTATGGAGTCTGATTTTAAGATGTGAGGACTGTATTTTCTGGGCAACAATCATAACTCACCATAAGATGGCTTAGTTATCCCATTGCTGCTGCTTCCATGTCATTTTTACACCCCAGAGTGACATTTCTTCTAGATTTAACAATTCTTTAACTTGGCAATTCCTATGCTCCTCAGAATTTTGCTCAGCTGTTCTTTCTAAATCTTTCCCCCACTTCATTCTGATATACTTCTATACAAATAAACAAATCCTAAGCTGCTTTTCATTGTATTCAAATAACAAAGTAATTCTCTATCAGGGAATTTTATAGTTTCAGTTCAGCTCAGTTTAGTTCAGTCACTCAGTGGTGTCCGACTCTTTGTGACCCCATGGACTGTAGCACATCTGGCCTTCCTGCCCATCACCATCCAAACTCATGTCCACTGAGTCACTGATGCCATCCAACCATCTCATCCACTGTCATCCCCTTCTCCTCCTGCCATCAGTCTTTCCCAGCATCAGAGTCTTGTCAAATGAGTCAGCTCTTTGCATGAGGTGTCCAAAGGACTGGAATTTCAGCTTCAACATCAGTTGTTCCAACGAACTCCCAGGACTGATCTCCTTTTGGATGGACTGGTTGGATCTCCTTGCAGTTCAAGGGACACTCAAGAGTCTTCTCCAACACCACAGTTCAAAAGCATCAATTCTTAAGTGCACAGCTTTCTTCACAGTCCAACTCTCACGTCCATAATTGACCACTGGAAAAACCATGGCCTTGACTAGGACCTTTGTTGGTGCTTTTTAATATGCTGTCTAGGTTGGTCATAACTTTCTTTCNAAGTGCACAGCTTTCTTCACAGTCCAACTCTCACGTCCATAATTGACCACTGGAAAAACCATGGCCTTGACTAGGACCTTTGTTGGTGCTTTTTAATATGCTGTCTAGGTTGGTCATAACTTTCTTTCCAAGGAGGAAGTGTCTTTTAATGCCATGGTTGCAGTCACCATGCAGTGACTTTGGAAGCCAAAAAAATAAAGTCAGCCACTGTTTCCACTATTTTCCCATATATTTCCCATAAAGTGATGGGACCATTTGCCATGATCTTAGTTTTGTGAATGTTGAGCTTTAAGCCAATTTTTCACTCTTCTCTTTCACTTTCAACAAGAGGCTCTTTAGTTCTTTTTCACTTTCTGCCATAAGGGAGGTGTCATCTGTATATCTGAGGTTATTGATATTTCTTCCAGCAATTTTTATTCCAGCGTGTGTTTTATCCAGCCCAGCGTTTCTCATGATGTACTCTCAGTTCAGTTCTATTCAGTTCAGTCGTTCAGTCGTGTCCGACTCTCTGCGACCCCATGAATCGCAGCACGCCAGGCCTCCCTGTCCATCACCAACTCCCGGAGTTCACTCAGACTCATGCCCATCGAGTAGGTGATGCCATCCAGTCAGCTCATCCTCTGTTGTCCCCTTCTCCTCCTGCCCCCAATCCCTCCCAGCATCAGAGTCTTTTCTAATGAGTCAACTCTTCACATGAGGTGGCTAAAGTACTGGAGTTTCAGCTTTAGCATCATTCCTTCCAAAGAACTCCCAGGGCATATCTCCTTCAGAATGGACTGATTGGATCTCCTTGCAGTCCAAGGGACTCTCAAGAGTCTTCTCCAACACCACAGTTCAAAAGCATCAATTCTTTGGCACTCAGCCTTCTTCACAGTCCAACTCTCACATCCATACATGACTACTGGAAAAACCATAGTCTTGACTAGACGGACTTTAGTCAGCAAAGTAATATCACTACTTTTGAATATGCTATCTAGGTTGGTCATAGCTTTTCTTCCACAGAGTAAGCATCTTCTAATTTTATGGCTGCAGTCACCATCTGCAGTGATTTTGGAGCCCCCCAAAATAAAGTCCGACACTGTTTCCACTGTTTCCCCATCTATTTCCCATGAAGTGATGGGACTGGATGCCTCTGCATATAAGTTAAACAATCAGGATGACAATATACAGTCTCGACATACTTCTTTTCCTATTTGGAACCAGTTTGCTGTTCCATGTCCAGTTCTAGCTGTTGCTTCCTGACCTGCCTACAGATTTCTCAAGGGGCAGGTCAAGTGGTCTGGTATTCCCATCTCTTGAAGAATTTCCCACAATTTGTTGCCATCCACACAGTCAAAGGCTTTGGCATAGTCAATAAAGCAGAAATAGATGTTTTTCTGGAACTCTCTTACNAAGTGGTCTGGTATTCCCATCTCTTGAAGAATTTCCCACAATTTGTTGCCATCCACACAGTCAAAGGCTTTGGCATAGTCAATAAAGCAGAAATAGATGTTTTTCTGGAACTCTCTTACTTTTTTCCATGATCCAGCGGATGTTGGCAATTTGATCTCTGGTTCCTCTGCCTTTTCTAAAACCAGCTTGAACATCTGGAAGTTCTCTGTTCACATATTGTGGAAGCCTGGCTTGAAGAATTTTGAGCATTAATTTACTAGTGTGTGAGATGAGTGCGATTGTGTGGTAGATTGAGCATTATTTGGCATTGCCTTTCTTTGGGATTGGAATGAAAACTGACCTTTTCCAGTCCTGTGGTCACTGCTGAGTTTTCCAAATGTGCTGGCATATGCAGTGCAGCACCTTTACAGCATCATCTTTCAGGAATTGAAATAGCTCAACTGGAATTCCATCACCTCCACTAGCTTTGCTCATAGTGATGCTTCCTAAGGCCCACTTGACTTCACATTCCGGGATGTCTGGCTCTAGGTGAGTGATCACACCATTGTGATTATCTGGGCAGGAAAATCTTTATTTGTACAGTTCTGTGTATTCTTGTCATTTCTTCTTAATATCTTCTGCTTCTTTTAGGTCCATATCATTTCTGTCCTTTATTGTGCCCATCTTAGCATGAAATATTCCCTTGATATTGTTTAATGTACATGAAAACATGCTCTGTCATCAAGAGTTCTTTTCTAAACCTTTTATTCTTAACATCCTTGCCTTTAAGTACTTCCAGACTTTGTATATTTATTTTTCATATATTTTTTTACATTTTACAGTAAAATTTCACATCTCATTTTTTAATTTGTTACCTTCATTAGCATAATCATTCTTAAGGTCTATATTTGCTTTTAAAAATACACCCCACAGTTGCTTAGGAAATAGATTTTCCCCACAGGCCAAAAAGTACTTTGACATGATATGACATGAAACACAAGGGTAATCTCATAAATTGCTTTCCTGTTCTGTTTCTAGAATTATGCAGACCAGAAGATACATGTTGGATCTACTCTTTGGTCACATATGGCTTACCTTGAATTATCTATTAAATTTGTTTAAACAGTATCTGTCATTGGTAAGATATTCCATAGCTTACATTAAATTGAAAAACATGATAAAACTTATATTACTTAACGTTTATAGTAACATTGTTGTAAAGATTATATTGGGCTTCCCAGGTGGTGCTGAAAACCTGTCTGTCAATGCAAGAGATATAAGACATGTGGGTTAGATCACTGGGTTGGGAAGATCCCTTGGAAGAGGCTTCCCTCATAGCTCAGTCGATAAAGAATCTGCCTGCAGTGCCAGAGACCTGGGTTTGATTCCTAGGTCAGGACAATCCCCTGGAGAATGAATGGCAACCCACTCCAGTATTCTTGCCTGTAAAATCCCATGGACAGGGAAGCCTGGCAGGCTACAGTCCATGGCATCACAAGAGGTGGACACAACTTAAAGACTAAACCACCACCACCAGCTAGAAGAGGGCATGGCAACCCACTCCAGTGTTCTTGCCTGGTGAATCCAATGGTCAGAGGTGCCTAGTGGACTATAGTCCATGGAGTTGCCTAAAGTCAGACACAACTGAAGTGACATAGCACACAGCACACAAAGACTGTGTACCAAGGTCCCTGACAAAGCATCAGTGTCCCTGACTATTATTCTCAAGTTTGAGATCAGTTCTAAGTCTTCAAATGCATCCTCTACTACTCCTTCCTCCACAGTGCACAGCTTGACTGAGTTAGACTTTTTGTGTAAGTTGACTCATTTCCATAGAAAACTGAATTAAGAAGGTTACAATATTTTTGTAATTTTCATTTTAAAATCTATAAATAATTAAATTTTCCATGCAAGAATACTGGAGTGGGGTGCCATTGCCTTCTCTGGGAAATTATATTTTAAGGATGCTTAAAGAGAATTTTTAGAAACAGTAAGTTAAAAAAAAAAGTTTTCTATGGGAGTTAAAGCTTAAGGATGAGTGAATTTTCCTGATTTCCAAAAACAAAGACCCAGGAATAGATATGCTAATTATGTTTCTCTAATTCCTTTATTTCTGCTATCATTTGTTCCATAACAAAAGAAATGAATTTTAATAAATGAAAAACTTTCACTTATCTATATATCTTTCCTAGTTCTTAAATTTTCATATAAGTAAATCTTTGTTAACCAAAAGAGAAAGGACCTCAGCAACAACAAAAATTTAATATCGATGTAAGCTATATATCTGTTGTTACTGTTTAGTCACTAAGTTGTGTTCTACTCTTTGAGATCTCATGGCCTGCAGAACACCAGGCTTCTTTGTCCTCCCCTGCCTCCTGGAGTTTGCTCAGATTCATGTCAATTGAGTCAGTGATGCCATCCAATCATCTTATCCTCTACCACTTCTTTCTGCTCCTGCCCTGAGGTTGTTGATATTTCTCCTGGCCATCTTGATCCCAGCTTGTGAGTCATCCAGCCCAGCATTTTGTATGATGTACTCTGCATATAAGTTAAATAAGCAAGGTGTCTATATATAACCTTGTCTTACTCTTTTCCCAGCTTTAAGCCAGTCCATTTATCCATGCCCGATTCTGACTGTTGCTTCATGGCCTGCAGACAGATTTCTGAGGAAGGTAAGGTGGTCTGGTATTTCCATCTCTAAAAATTTTCCACAGTTTGTTGTTAGCTGTGAAAAGAAGAGAGGCAAAAAGCAAAGGAGAAAAGGAAAGATATAAGCATTTGAATGCAGAGTTCCAAAGAATGGCAAGAAGAGATAAGAGAGCCTTCTTCAGTGATCAATGCAAAGAAATAGAGGAAAACACAGAATGGGAAAGACTAGAGATCTTTTCAAGAAAATTAGAGATACCAAGGGAACATTTCATGCAAAGATGGGCTCAATAAAGGACAGGAATGGTATGGACCCAAAAGAAGCAGAAGATATTAATTAAGAAGAGGCGACAAGAGTATACAGAGGAACTGTACTAAAAAGATATTCATGACCCAGATAATCATGATGGTGTTATAATTCACCTAGAGCCAGACATCCTGGAATGCAAAGTCAAGTGTGCCTTAGGAAGCATCTCTATGAACAAAGCTAGTGGAGGTGACGGAATTCCAGTGCAGCTGTTTGAAATCCTGAAAGATGATGCTGTGAAAGTGCTGCATTGCATATGCCACCACATTTGGAAAACTCAGCAGTGGCCACAGGACTGGAAAAGGTCAGTTTTCATTCCAATCCCAAAGAAAGGCAATGCCAAAGAATGCTCAAACTACTGCACAATTGCACTCATCTCACATGCTAGTAAAGTAATGCTCAAAATTGTCCAAGCCAGGTTTCTGCAGTATGTGAACCATGAACTTCCAGATGTTCAAGCTGGCTTTAGAAAAGGCAGAGGAACCAGAGATCAAATTGCCAGCATCTGCTGGATCATGGAAAAAGCAACAGAGTTCCAGAAAAAAACATCTATTTCTACTTTATTGACTATGCCAAAGCCTTTGACTGTGTGGATCACAATGAACTGTGGAAAATTCTGAAAGACATAGGAATACCAGACCACCTAACCTGCCTCTAGAGAAATCTGTATGCAGGTCAGGAAGCAACAGTTAGAACTGGACATGGAAAAACAGGCTGGTTCCAAATAGGAAAAGGAGTACGTCAAGGCTGTATATTGTCACCCTGCTTATTTAACTTCTATGCAGAGTACATCATGAGAAACGCTGGACTGGAAGAAACACAAGCTGGAATCAAGATTGTCGGGAGAAATATCAATAACCTCAGATATGCAGATGACACGACCCTTATGGCAGAAAGTGAAGAGGAGCTAAAAAGCCTCTTGATGAAAGTGAAAGAGGACAGTGAAAAAGTTGGCTTAAAGCTCAACATTCAG
>SJYW01021615.1:116232-127775 GCA_006410735.1 Raphicerus campestris
ATGCTGGGAGGGATTGGGGGCAGGAGGAGAAGGGGACGACAGAGGATGAGCTGACTGGATGGCATCACAGACTCGATGGGCATGAGTCTGAGTGAACTCCGGGAGTTGGTGTTGGACAGGGAGGCCTGGCGTGCTGTGATTCACGGGGTCACAAAGAGTCAGACACGACTGAGCAACTGAACTGAACTGAACACAGTCAAAGACTTTGGCATAGTCAATGAATCAGAAGGAGATGTTTTTCTGGAACTCCCTTACTTTCTCTATGATCTAATGATTGTTGGCAATTTGATCTCTTGTTCCTCTGCGTCTTTGAAACACAGCTTGTACATCTGGAATTTCCTGATTTATGTACTACTGAAGACTAGCTTGAAGGATTTTGAGCACAACCTTGCTAGCATGTTAAATGAGAACAGTTTGAGTACAGCAGTTTGAACATTAATTGACATTGCCCTTCTTTCGGACTGGAATAAAAACTGACTTTTTCTGTTCTGTGGCTACTGCTGAGTTTTCCAGATTTGCTAATATATTGAGTGCAACACTTTAACAGCATTATATTTTAGGATTTTAAAGAGCTCAGCTGAAATTCTGTCACCTCCACTAGCTTTTTTCATAGTAATGCTTCTTAATGCCCTTTTGACTTCATACTCCAGGATGTCTGACTCTAGGTGATGGAACCATTGTGTTGTCTGGGTCATTAAGGCTTTTTGACATAGTTCTGTGTATTCTTACTACCTCTTCTGTATCTCTGCTACCTGTTTATAACTGCACCTGATCAAATAGTCTAACAGAAGTAGATGTGACCTAAATACAGTTTTTATATGTGACTCAACTTCAGAAGATTCTAATCGCACCCAGGAAATTACGCTGTTTCCTGAAAGACAATAGATCACCAAATGTTAGATTTCTAGCATAACTGATAGGGGGAAAAAGAAAAAAAAAAGCTGAAAGATAATTTTACCGTATTTCATAAGTAAATATATGCGAAGCCTAGAGGATCAAATAGTTTAATCAAGATTATATAAACAAGAAATAAGCCTGGACTCAAGACTGTCTCTTCTGATTCTCAGTCCAATTATATTTCTTTTTTGATAAATTTTTACATGTCAAGAACTAAAAAAAAAGATTTTTTTAAATATCTGACAAATCTGTGGTATACAGCTGAAAATACAAAGCCACTTGATTAATTTAACATAGACTAACCCTTAAACCTTAAACTATGAGGAAGAAACAAATGAAACAGCAGTTGTATTACTGTTTTTGTGTAGAAAATTTTCATGAAAATTAAAATACATTATGCAACACATTAAACTAAGAGCTACTTTGAAAATAACGTGGAAATCTAACCAGAGTTCTCATTTATTTCCAGAAGGGTTATGAAAAAATAATTGCTTTTCACAATTTAACATTATTAACAAAGCAACAATAATATATCCTCTCCCTTTGTTGACAATTTATTCATGCCGTAGTCAAAGGGTACAGAAATGAATGTCAGGTGCCGTTTCATTTCACTAGCACTCAGATTTAATTGAAGAAGACTGCTTTACTAATCTCCATCACAAGGACTCTGTGAAATTGCTTAATAGGTTATCTTTCCATTTATTTCAAACAGTTTCCAGAGTGAAAAGACTAGAGCATCTGGCAGGGGGGCTGGAGAAATACAATATTGCTATTGTATAGATTTTCCCAATGATTATTTATGTAAAACAGACATAACTACTCACACTGAATGACAAGACTATGCTTCTGATTTAGTCATATGTAGCTTCAAATGAAAAGAGAATAAAACCATGATAAAATTGGTTCACACCTTTGCTAAATAATTACTAAGGGGAAATTACAGATTTAATTCCTCGATATAGCAAAATACACTTTCAGGTAGCACTGTGCTTGCCATCGGAGAAGGCAATGGCAACGCACTCCAGTACTCTTGCCTGGAAAATCCCATGAACGGAGGAGCGTGGTGGGCTGTAGTCCATGGGGTCGTGAAGAGTTGGACATGACTGACGTGACTTAGCAGTGGCAGCAGCAGCATGTTCATTCATTTTGAGAAGCATCCATTTGCACCTTGTACCTCAAGCAGTCTTACACTTAAAAACGTAATATGAGATTTCCACGCCTTTTCTCTTTTTTCCTAAAGAATCTAGTGTCATATAATAAACATCTGATCTGAATGATTTTCATTCCTTTCTCAGTCTTTGTTTGACCCCCATACACTGGTATATGTAACTTCACTTCTTTTTCTAATGCAAGTGTATTTTTCACTATATGTCTGGAAATCTATCAATATTTTCATCTATGTTTTAATTTTTAAGTCAGTTTTCTTCAACTGTGCCTTTGCTTATAATCATTTTAAATGTCTGGGTTTCTGTGTAAGTGATATCTAATGTGCTTAGACAGATTGTTATGCTTTATTTTACATATGTTCCTTTCTCCAAATGATGGGTTACATCTGTATTTATCACCATCTAATACTTTAATAAATTTTTCTTTATTATAACACATGTAAATTTTATGTATGGGTTTCAATTTGGAGTTACAACATATTTCCAACTGTAGAAAAACATATGTGTGTATAAATATGAAATTAAAAGACTCTTACTCCTTGGAAGAAAAGTTATGACCAACTTAGATAGCATATTGAAAAGCAGAGACATTACCTTGGCAACAAAGGTCCATCTAGTCAAGGCTATGGTTTTTCCTGTGGTCATGTATGGATGTGACAGTTGAACTGTGAAGAAAACTGAGCACTGAAAATTGATGCTTTTGAACTGTGGTGTTGGAGAAGACTCTTGAGAGGCCCTTGAACTGCAAGGAGATCCAACCATTCTAAAGGAGATAAGTCCTGGGTGTTCTTTGGAAGGAATGATGCTAAAGCTGAAACTCCAGTACTTTGGCTACCTGATGCAAAGAGTTGACTCATTGGAAAAGACTGATGCTGGGAGGGATTGAGGGCAGGAGGAAAAGGGAACGACAGAGGATGAGATGGCTGGATGGCATCACCAACTCGATGGACGTGAATTTGAGTGAACTCCAGGAGATGGTGATGGACAGGGAGGCCTGGCGTGCTGCGATTCAGAGTCGGACACGACTGTGTGACTGAACTAACTAATAATAAATTTGAAAAGTGAAAGTTGCTCAGTCGTGTCTGACTCTTTGACCCCATGAACTATCCAGCCCATGGAATTCTCCAGGCCAGAATACTGGAGTAGATAACCTTTCACTTCTCTAGAGGATCTTCCCAACCCAGGGATTGAACCCAGAGTTCCTACACTGCAGGCAGATTCATACCAACTGTGGTATCAGGGAAAGTGAAAGTGAAGTCACTCAGTCGAGTCTGACTCTTGGTGACCTCATGGACTGCAGCCTACCAGGCTCCTCCATCCATGGGATTTTCCAGGCAAGAGTACTGGAGTGGGGTGCCATCAGGGAAGCCAGTGTTAAAAAGTACATATATACAATATATATAAATCTTTTTTAGAACAATTATTTTCCTTCACAGTTTAATACTGAAAATGTAATAACTTGCAGTAGTAATCATCTAATTATTATCAAAAGAACTATATAGAAATTATCTTTTCCAATATTTTAAATAAACTGTTGACATGTTCAGTAGCTGAGGTATGTCTGAACCTTTGAGACCCCATGGACTGTAGCCTGCCAGGCTCCACAATATATACATGAAATATATATAAGCATATATAATATCAGTACACTATACTATTATATGATATACTGTATATATTCTAGAAGACAAAATACTATAATAATATATGTTACAGTTTATTTATAATTATATGTCTGCCTTTGTGCTCAGTTGCTCAGTCATGTCTGACTCTTTGTGACACCATGAACTGTAGCCCACCAGGCTCCTAATCCATGTGATCTCCCAGGCAAGAATACTAGAGTAGGTTGCCATGTTCTTCTTCAAGAGATCTTCACAACCCAGGGGTTGAAACTGTATCTCCTGCATTGGCAGGAGGATTCTTTACTACTGAGCCAAGAGGGAAGCCTAAATCACACATAGTTGCCTATAAATCTTTGTCTTATATTTGATTATTTTATTAAAAATAATTCTAGAAACATATTGCAAAAAACCATTGATTTACATGACTAAAAATATCTTTATAGGAAATTTATACCAATTTATACCTGCAATAGCACTATCAATTCAGTTCAGTCACTCAGTTGTGTCTGACTCTTTGCAACCCCACGGACTGCAACATGACAGGACTCCCTATCCATCACCAACTCCTGGAGTTTATCCAAACTCATGTCCACTGAGTCACTGATGCCATCCAACCATCTCATCCTCTGTTGTCCCCTTCTCCTCCCACTCTCAATCTTTCCCAGCATCAGTGTCTTTTCAAATGAGTCAACTCTTCACATCAGGTGGCCAAAGGATTGGAGTTTCAGTTTCAATATCAGTCCTTCCAATGAACACCCAAGACTGATCTCCTTTAGGATGGACTGGTTGGATCTCCTTGCAGTCCAAGGACTCTCAAGAGACTTCTCCAACACCACAGTTCAAAAGCATCAATTCTTCAGCACTCAGCTTTCTTTATAGTCCAACTCTCACATCCATACATGACTACTGGAAAAACCATAGCTTTGACTAGATGACCTTTGTTGGCAAAGTAATGTTTCTACTATTTAATATGTTGTCTCGGTTGATCATAACTTTTCTTTCAAGGAGTAACAGTCTTTTAATTCCATGGCTGCAGTCGCCATCTGCTGTGATTTTGGAGACCCCCAGAAATAAAGTCTGACACTGTTACCAGTTTCCCCATTTTGCCATGAAGTGATGGGACTGGATGCCATGATCTTATTTTTTTGAATGTTGAGCTTTGCTTTCTGCCATAAGAGTGGTGTCATCTGCATATCTGAAGTTACTAATATTTCTCCTGGAAATCTTGATTCAAGCTAGTGTTTCATCAGCTCAGTGATTCTCATGAATAAGCAGGGTGATAATATACAGCCTTGACGTACCCCTTTCCCAGTTTGGAACCAGTCTGCTGTTCCATGTCCAGTTCTAGCTGTTGCTTCCTGACCTGCACACAGATTTCTCAAGAGGCAGGTCAGGTGTTCTGGTATTCCCATATCTTTCAGAATTTTCTAGAATTTGTTGTGGTCTACATAGTCAAAGGCTTTGGCATAGTTAATAATGCAGAGGTAGTTTTTTTTTTTTCTTTCTGGAACTCTCTTGCTTTTTCGACGATCCAGCAGATGTTGGCAATTTGATCTCTGATTCTTCTGCCTTTTCTAAATCCAGCTGGGACATCTGGAAGCTCACAGTTCATGTATTGTTGAAGCCAGGCTTGGAGAATTTTAAGCATGAATTCACTAGCTTGTGAGATGAGTGCAATTGTGCTATAGTTTGAGCATTCTTTAGCATTGCCTTTCTTTGGGATTGTAATGAAAACTGACCTTTCCCAGTCCTGTGGCTACTGCTGAGTTTTCCAAATGTGCTGGCATATTGAGTGCAATACTTTCACAGCATCATCTTTCAGGATTTGAAATAGCTCAACTGGAATGCCATCACCTCCACTAGTTTTGTTCACAGTGATGCTTCCTAAGGCCCACTTGACTTCACATTCCAGGATGTCTGGCTCTGAGGTGAGTGATCACACCATCATAATTATCTGGATTGTGAAGATCTTTCTTGTACAGTTCTTCTGTGTATTCTTGCCACCTCTTCTTAATATCTTCTGCTTCTGTTGGGTCCATACAATTTCTGTCCTTCATTGGGCCCATCTTTGCATGAAATGTTCCCTTGGTATCTTCATTTTCCTGAGTCTTTTCCATTCTATTGCTTTCCTCTATTTCTTTGCATTGATTGCTGAAAAAGGCCTTCTTATCTCTCCTTGTTATTCTTTGCAACTCTACATTCAAGTGCGTATATCTTTCCTTTTTGTCCTTTGCCTTTTGCTTCTCTTCTATTTCACAGGTATTTGTAAGGCCTCCTCAGACACCCATTTTGCCTTTTTGCATTTCTTTTTCTTGGGGATCATCAGGAACCTGTGTCCATAGTTCTTCAGGCGCTCTGTCTATCAGATCTAATCCCTGGAATGTCTTTGTCACTTCCACTGTATAATCGTAAGGGATTTGATTTAGGTCATACCTGAATGGTCTGGTGGTTTTCCCTACTTTCTTCAATTTAAGTCTCAATTTGGCAATAAAGAATTCATGGTCTTTGCCAGAGTCAACTCCTTGTCTTGTTTTTGCTGATTGTGTAGAACTTGTCCATCTTTGGCTGCAAATAATATAATCAGTCTTATTTGGTATTGACCATCTGATGCTGTCCATGTGTAAATTCTTCTCTTGTGTTGTTGAAAGAGCGTGTTTGCTATGACCAGTGTGTTCTCTTATCAAAACTCTACTAGCCTTTGCCTTACTTCATTCTGTACTCCAAGGCCAAATTTGTCTGTTGCTCCAGGTATTTATTGACTCCCTATAATGAAAATGACATCTTTTTTGGGTGTTAGTTCTTGAAGGTCTTGTAGGTCTTCATAGAACCGTTCAACTTCAGCTTCTTCAGCATTACTGGTCAGGGCATAATTTGGATTACCATTATACTGAATGGTTTGCCTTGGAAACAAACAGAGATCATTCTGTTGTTTTTGAGATTGCATCCAAGTACTGCATTTTTAACTCTTTTGTTGACTATGGTGGCTACTGAATTTCTTCTAAGGGATTCTTGCCCACAGTAGAAGATATAATGGTCATCTGAGTTAAATTCATCATTCCAGTCTATTTTAGTTCACTGATTCCTAAAATGTCAATGTTCACTCTTGCCATCTCCTGTTTGACCACTTCCAATTTGCCTTGATTCATGGACTTAACATTCCAGGTTCCTATGCAATATTGTTCTTACAGCATTGGACTTTACTTCCATCACCAGTCACATCCACAACTGTGTGTTTTTGCTTTGGCTCTGTCTCTTCATTCTTTCTAGAGTTATTTCTCCACTGATCTCCAGTAGCATATTGGGCATCTACTGACTGGAGGAGTTCATCTTTCAGTGTCCTAACTTTTTGCCTTTTCACACTATTCATGGGGTTCTCAAGGCAAGAATACTGAAGTGATTTGCTATTCACTTCTCCAGTGGACCAAGTTTTGTCAGAACTCTCCACTGCTGGAGTGGCTCCAAGGAGATACTGCATGTCCAAGGTCAGAGAAGAACTAGCAAGATGGTACGAGGGGTGAAATCATGTTTAGAGTGAAACCCCATACCCACCAGAAATGCTCAGAGGGCCCAAAGAAACCTTGTGCACACCAGGACCCAGAGACCCCACGCAGACTGAGACAGAACTCTGTTGGGGTGTCTCCTGTGGAGGTATGGGTCAGCAGTGGACTGCTACGGGGGCAGGGGCTCTGGGTGCAGCAGACCTGGGTATGGCTTAAACCCTCTTGGAGGAGGTCTCCATTAACCCCACCATGGAGCTGCCAGAACTTACACAGGATTGGGCAACAGACTCTTGGGGGCACAAACAAAACCCTGCGGCCCAGGAGAAAGGAGCAGTGACCCTACAATAGACTGACGCAGACTTGCCCATGATTGTCTGGGAATCTCCGGTAGAGGTGGCATGGGTCAATGGTGACCTGCTGCAGGGCTGGGGGCATTGAGTATAGCAGTGCATGCATGGGACCTTTTGAAGGAGGTCACCATTATCTTCATTACCTCCACCATAGTTTTGCCTCAGGTAAATAACAGGGAGGACTTCGCTGGTGGCTCAGATGGTAAAGCATCTGCCTACAATGCGGAAGACCTGAATTCAATCCAGGTTTCCCTTGTTCAGGGAACTAGATCCTACATGCCCCAACTAAGAGTTCACAGGCCACAACTAAGACCTGGCACAGCCAAATAAATAAATAACATTTTAAAAAAAAGATACAGTGTTAATTTGTTAAAAATGTGTAGAGCGATTACAAATTATCAATTACTAATCGTAATTACTAACACTAAAATATAGTGATTACCAAGCATCTTCTACATGTTTAACTTTAGATGAAGTCCAGATTGTAAAATAGATGGGGCAGACTTGTTCAGGTCGAAATCCAGAGACTGAACACCCACTATGATCTTCTTTTGCCCATTTGCTTGACTTCCCAAAGCCCCTTTCGGGTTGGTCCTTAGGTCTCTGTGAGGCATAGTTTTGAAACTTTTGCTCTAAAAGAGACATTAACTCCAAATGTGAAAAATGCATAGAGAAATTAAAATATAAAGTAATGAATTTTCTATATTCTTATTAATAAGATAAAAAGTCATGTTAGACAATGTTATAGTTTTCCTTTACTTTTATAGATTAATTTAGACACAGAAAAGTAATATCAGTAGAGTGTGGTGGGACACACAATCATAAACTTTCAATATTGAGAACTTTAAATAGATCATGTCCAATCAATTCTTTTTGATAATTTATCTCAAAGAATCAGAGATTCATATGTTTATATTTGTAATTTTGATCAAAGTATTATTTATAATAGACAATTTTGAACAATTAAAATGCTCGTGAAACCCATAATTGATAGTTCTTGAGAGCTTACTATAATTCAGATATTATGCTCTTTGCTATCACATGGTATATCTATGTGATAGGGATTAATCCATGATCAGGGATATAAAAAGCATGTGTTCAAAAGAAAACAAAAATGGATAAAAGTCCACATAAATTTTAAAACAAATACAAAAATTTATATGAAGTGACTATGATCATGATAAAACAAAAAATAAATAATTGTGTTTATACTGGCACAATTAATTTGCACTGTTCTTCTTGCTTTGCCTTTCATAATAGTGTCCAAATTTTAAATATGTGTATGTATTTTTTGTTGTTTAGTTGCTCAGTTGTGTCTGATTCTTTTAAGATTGCATGGACTGTAGTCAGTCAAGATCCTCTGTCCATAGACTCTTCCAAGGAAGAATACTGGAGTGGGTTGCCATTTCCTGCTGCTGCTGCTGCTGCTGCTAAGTTGCTTCAGTCGTGTCCGACTCTATGAGACCCCATAGACAGNCTAGCAAGATGGTACGAGGGGTGAAATCATGTTTAGAGTGAAACCCCATACCCACCAGAAATGCTCAGAGGGCCCAAAGAAACCTTGTGCACACCAGGACCCAGAGACCCCACGCAGACTGAGACAGAACTCTGTTGGGGTGTCTCCTGTGGAGGTATGGGTCAGCAGTGGACTGCTACGGGGGCAGGGGCTCTGGGTGCAGCAGACCTGGGTATGGCTTAAACCCTCTTGGAGGAGGTCTCCATTAACCCCACCATGGAGCTGCCAGAACTTACACAGGATTGGGCAACAGACTCTTGGGGGCACAAACAAAACCCTGCGGCCCAGGAGAAAGGAGCAGTGACCCTACAATAGACTGACGCAGACTTGCCCATGATTGTCTGGGAATCTCCGGTAGAGGTGGCATGGGTCAATGGTGACCTGCTGCAGGGCTGGGGGCATTGAGTATAGCAGTGCATGCATGGGACCTTTTGAAGGAGGTCACCATTATCTTCATTACCTCCACCATAGTTTTGCCTCAGGTAAATAACAGGGAGGACTTCGCTGGTGGCTCAGATGGTAAAGCATCTGCCTACAATGCGGGAGACCTGAATTCAATCCAGGTTTCCCTTGTTCAGGGAACTAGATCCTACATGCCCCAACTAAGAGTTCACAGGCCACAACTAAGACCTGGCACAGCCAAATAAATAAATAACATTTAAAAAAAAAGATACAGTGTTAATTTGTTAAAAATGTGTAGAGCGATTACAAATTATCAATTACTAATCGTAATTACTAACACTAAAATATAGTGATTACCAAGCATCTTCTACATGTTTAACTTTAGATGAAGTCCAGATTGTAAAATAGATGGGGCAGACTTGTTCAGGTCGAAATCCAGAGACTGAACACCCACTATGATCTTCTTTTGCCCATTTGCTTGACTTCCCAAAGCCCCTTTCGGGTTGGTCCTTAGGTCTCTGTGAGGCATAGTTTTGAAACTTTTGCTCTAAAAGAGACATTAACTCCAAATGTGAAAAATGCATAGAGAAATTAAAATATAAAGTAATGAATTTTCTATATTCTTATTAATAAGATAAAAAGTCATGTTAGACAATGTTATAGTTTTCCTTTACTTTTATAGATTAATTTAGACACAGAAAAGTAATATCAGTAGAGTGTGGTGGGACACACAATCATAAACTTTCAATATTGAGAACTTTAAATAGATCATGTCCAATCAATTCTTTTTGATAATTTATCTCAAAGAATCAGAGATTCATATGTTTATATTTGTAATTTTGATCAAAGTATTATTTATAATAGACAATTTTGAACAATTAAAATGCTCGTGAAACCCATAATTGATAGTTCTTGAGAGCTTACTATAATTCAGATATTATGCTCTTTGCTATCACATGGTATATCTATGTGATAGGGATTAATCCATGATCAGGGATATAAAAAGCATGTGTTCAAAAGAAAACAAAAATGGATAAAAGTCCACATAAATTTTAAAACAAATACAAAAATTTATATGAAGTGACTATGATCATGATAAAACAAAAAATAAATAATTGTGTTTATACTGGCACAATTAATTTGCACTGTTCTTCTTGCTTTGCCTTTCATAATAGTGTCCAAATTTTAAATATGTGTATGTATTTTTTGTTGTTTAGTTGCTCAGTTGTGTCTGATTCTTTTAAGATTGCATGGACTGTAGTCAGTCAAGATCCTCTGTCCATAGACTCTTCCAAGGAAGAATACTGGAGTGGGTTGCCATTTCCTGCTGCTGCTGCTGCTGCTGCTAAGTTGCTTCAGTCGTGTCCGACTCTATGAGACCCCATAGACAGCAGCCCACCAGGCTCCCCCATCCCTGGGATTCTCCAGACAAGAACACTGGAGTGGGTTGTCATTTCCTTCTCCAATGCATGAAAGTGAAAAGTGAAAGTGAAGTCGCTCAGTCGTGTCCGACTCTTAGCGACCCCATGGATTTCAGACTTCCAGGCTCCTCCATCCATGGAATTTTCTAGGCAAGAGTACTCGAGTGGGGTGCCATTGCCTTCTCCATGCCATTTCCTACTGCAGGGGATTTTCCCAATCCAAGGGTCAAACCTGCAGCTCCTGCAAGCCACCAGCAGATTCTTTACTGCTGAGTCACCAGGCATTTCCTTACAATTATAGAAGATTATTACTTAAAAATATAAAACTTAATACTCAAGAGTGTCCACTTAGTGAAACTCTGAAGCAGAACTCTGCTTCTTGCTATGGATCTAGTTAGTTGTCAAAGCATTATCCAGTCTGAATGCAGTGACTTCTTTAAGGGGTATTGTAAGCAGCACCATCTCACTTCTTTCGTTCATGTCTTGTCTCATGAGTAGAACGTCATTTATCAGACCCCCTTAGAATCCCATTTTTAAGTTCTCTGCATGAGCCCTCCTTTGGTTTCTCACACTTGGAATTTGTCAAGATTTCTCATAAAACGTGTGTTTTCTAGAATCATCCGTAACATTTGGGTCACTAGCTTTTTCTTTCTTTCTTTCTTTCTTTTT
>SJYW01021615.1:128815-146568 GCA_006410735.1 Raphicerus campestris
TTTTTTCTTGTATCACAGTGAAGAAGCACAAAATACAAATTGTCTGCTAGTAGAATATTACTGCTCCGGGTTGGTAAGTGAAAATGGAGGACTGACCAGCAGGTCAGTTGTGATGTAATTAACTAGTTGTGTGACTTAGATTGAAGGCAAAAGGAGGAGGGGGCAGCAGAAGGAGCAATAGTTGAAATGGCCATCAACTCAAATGACATGAATTTGAGGAACCCCTGAGAGACAGTGGAGGAAAGAAGAGCTTGGAATGCTGCAGTCCATGGGTTCACAAAGGGTTGACCACGACTAAGTGACTGAATGACAACACCTTAAGAGTTCAGAATGATGACCATTCAGTTACACAACTGAGGGCTGAAGGTGAGGGTGCAGTTGGTGGAGAGAGAAATATTTTTTCCCCTCCAAAAGAACCAAAAAGATCATTGTGTCTTATTCTTTTTCACTTATAAGTGTAACTCATGGGAAATTATCTCAATGTAAAAAAAAAAGTTTACATTTTTATCAATAAACTTTGTTTGAAATAGCTTTCACAAGCTATCAAGAGCTAATACATCAGTGTTCTTCACTGCTAAGAGCTATGCTCTTTTCGTTCATGAACTACTATAAAGAAAAATGCCCAATTAAGACACATTTCTTAAAAGTTTTCTACTCTTTCAAAGCATATATATAACTAAAAGAAAAACAGATAATTTAATATTTCATAAACTCGTATAAGTTTACTTCAGTGAATGCATTTAAAAGAAATGAGCACTTACATTAAGTAATATATTCTCATGGTGCATATATTCAGTTCTAAGCCTCAGTTAAATTTATAGGAAACACTGATGCAAATTGATATATGTTGAATATACACAAAAATCAGTGTCATTTAAGATTTTTCAAATTTTAGTATATAAAAGCACGCAAAATGTTTAGAAGCTTAGTTTTTTGTGTGCTTTCTCCCATTTTTCATTCCTACAGTTCTCATTTCTGACTCTCTTACTCTTTCAAGCTTCCCCTAAAACTTGAAACGTTCTTAGAATTGGTCAGTTTGTTGAGGTTGCTCTCTAATATTTTTCAATTATATTTTAAAACTAGTATAAAGATCTCAAAGATATTCTGGGTATAAATCCTCCTAATCAACTATAACAATTCCCCGTTTTAATCCTATAGTGGTGCAGTATGAATACGACATTAAGGATATTTACTTTTGAATAAATTTACTTTCCAAAATCAGTGCAGATGATGTGTTAGCATGTATAAGGAAATAACTTAAGAAATTTTATGCTGAATTTGAAGGTATCAAGTGAGACTACTTGAGGAAGAAGGGAAAAGAAATTAAGAAAAATTTAACGGTAATATAGTAAGCTATTATTCCAAGTGTAAGCTTATGCATTTCTAAACCAGTATGTTTAAAAAGGAATGTAAAGGAGTGGGCAGCTATGAGAATTTGGTTCCCTTTAACATGTCCATGGTGATCTCATTTTTGCCTCCTATTCACCACAATTCTATCCCTTTTCCTTCCATCCCTCCCTCCCTTCCTTTCTTTAGTTTTCTCTATGCAGAGAAGAGGGCGCATAGGATGAGATGGTTAGATAGCATCAGTGACTCAAAGGACGTGAATCTGAGCAAACTCAGGGAGACAGTGAAGGACAGGGGAGCCTGGCATGCCTCCTGTCAGGAAGATGGACAAATTCCCATCTTGTTCATATACTTTTAAAAGAACTCTGTTATAACTAACTCTCAAATGAAATACTTAGGTATAAATCTAACAAAATATGAACAAGATCTACATGAGAAGAACTACAGAACTCTGGTTAAATAAGTCAAAGAGAAGCTCTTCTGAAAATGTCTATACTGTTAATTTGGTCTCAATTTAGCTGTTGGACGAATTAAAGGATTTACAGGTTTGTTTGTTTTTCCTCCAATTCTGAGGGTATACTTCTACCCTGAATAAAAATTTTATCTGAGAATTTTTCCTCCTCAGTTGTTTTCCTTTTGTTTTCTTCAAGTAAGTACCCTAAATCAATCTGAAATTTATTCCTACATAGGAATCTTTTAAAAATAAATGAGAGTTTTATTCCAAACATTCCATAATATTTTTTCTTTGATTTTATTCTAAATAAGGTTAAACATCAGTCTGAATACACAGATTCTATTTAATTTCAAAACTGTTGAATTCATGTTACCTAGATTTTATTGTTTACTCATTTTATTTCTTCTAAGAATATTTTCTCTTCTGTCTCTTTTTTCCCTGTGTTTAATGCCATCTCTCACTTTCTCTTTGTCCTCTTCCTTTGCAATCTTGAAGGACTTTTCAAGTTTGGCCTATAGGTGATTTGACTTTTTTTTAATGTAAATTTTACTTTAAAGGTTTACTGTTAATGCTATTTTTAATGTTTATAAAGTTTATTTTTAACTGAAGGATAACTGATTTACAATGTTGTGGTGATTTCTTCCATACAACAACGTGAATCAGCTATAAGTATACTTATATCCCCTCTGTTTTGGGCCACCCTTTCTTCCATCTCATCCCTCTAGGCAGTTACAGAACATCGGGCTGAATTCCCTCTGTTATATAGCAACTTCCCACTAGCTAGCTATTTGACACACAGTAATGCCAAAGAAAGGCAATTGCAAAGAATGCTCAAACTACTGCACAGTTGCACTCATCTCACATGCTAGTAAAGTAATGCTCAAAATTCTCCAAGCCAGGCTTCAGCAATACGTGAACCNATTAAAGAAAAGAAGAAAAAATGAAAGAAAGAGAGAAAAAAAAACAGCCACAGAAATTATAACATATATATATGAAGTTTGCCTTTTAAAAAAAGGGTCTTTTTTTTTTTGCAAAGTAATAGCAGGTTAAAAAAGTGAAAATTAAAGGAGTAATAGAGGACTTAAAATGAAAAAAAAGAATGATGGTAAAAATAGTGAAAATTTACCTAGGACTTTCTCTGGTGTTGTGGATATTGTGGGGTCAGCTCATTTTTGGATAGTTCCTTGGTCCGGCTTATATTTCTCAAGATCTATAGGCCCCTTCCTATGTAGTCGGTACTAAGGACAGGGTTTTAATGTATTGCACCTGTCACTTCTAAGGTGGTTCCCTCTGTTTCAGCTTCTGTTTACTGGTCTCTTCAGTGTCTGATTTCCTCCGTGACACAAAGGGGGCAGTGGTGGGCACTTCTTACAGGCTCGCTTGTTTAGTCGCCCTGTGTGGAGGGACGGACACTGCAAACAAATAGCACTGGCGTGTGCTCACAGTGCTTCAGCCACACTGGGCCTGCCCCTGCTCACAGCGCGTGTGCCCTCCCTGTCCATACTGCTCAGGCTCTAGGTTGTTCTGCTGGGAACCATCCGAGGCTGGCCCTGGGCTGCATGCACCTCCCAGGTCTAAGCCGCTCAGGTTCAGGCACTCAGGTAGTCCTCAGAGGCACAGACTCGGTTGGGCCTGTATTTTGTGCCCTTCCCAGGTCCAAGCAGCTCAGGTGATGGGGTGTTTGGTGAGCACAGTTGCTGTGACCTATCGCCTCCCCTGTCCCTGCAGCTTGGTTTTCTGGGTGTAAAACCAGAGCACCTTCTCAGGCGGATGTTGACCATCCAGAACCCCAAGAGGTCTTCGTTAGCAAAGAAGCCTACTTACAATTTTGTAGATAATGTCTCTCTGGGGCTGCAATTGTCCCCTTCTGGCTCTGGCTGCCTGTCCCCAGAGGGGGCTTGCCTGCAGCCGGCTATCTCTGTTCAGTCTTTTGTTCTGTGCACGGGCCTGGCGGTTTCTTAGGTTAGGGCTGGCTTCTCTCATGGTAGTTATCCCACAGTCTGGTTTGCTAACCCAAGTAGGTTCGCTCTGATTAACCTCGGGGCATTCAGGCCAGATCCTTATACTGAGCAATGCAGTCCGCGCCTCCCTGCCCAGTCCCCACTTGCTAGTGGCGCGGATGCAGATGTTTGCACTGCTTCTCCACTGGAGAGTTACTGTTGGGTTCATAATCTGTGGGTTTTAATTATTTATTTACTTTTCTTCCCCGTTATGTTGCCCTCTGTGCTTCCAAGGCTCGCCAAAGACTCAGCAGTGAGAGCGTTTCCTGGTGTTTGGAAACTTCTTTTTAAGACTCCCTTCCCAGGACAGAGCTCCATCCCTATCTCTTTTGTCTCTTTTTTTGTCTTTTGTATTTTTTCCTACCTCCTTTTGAAGACAATGGGCTGCTTCTCTGGGCACCTGATGTCCTCCGCCAGCATTCAGAAGTTGTTTTGTGGAATTTACTCAGCGATTAAATGTTCTTTTGATGAATTTGTTGGGGAGAAAGTGGTCTCCCTGTCCTATTCCTCCACCATCTTTGAAGAAATCCCCACTCCAGTATTCTTGTCTGGACAATCCTGTGAACAGAGGAGTCTGGCGGGCTACATTCTGTGGGGTCACAAACAGTCTGACACGACTGAGTACCTGAACACAACAGTTAGTAAACAATTAGAAGTGGTAGCCTGAGAGTGGACATTGTTTCTAATATAAAAATGTTCAAACTTCAATACGTCTTGGTTTTGCTGAGCTACATACAAGTTTAATTTGGCTTATGTACCTAAGCTGAGCTCACTATGATTTGTTTTTGTTTTTAATATATATGTGAATAGAAAAGTCAGCACCTTTTTCTTAAGCATTATAAGGAGATATCTGAGAATGGTTTCAGTTTCCTTGTTACAGCAAAAACAACTTGAAGTTTTGAGTTGAAATTATTTGGCTTCAACATTGCAACTGCATGTTGTGTGCTAGGACTGCACTGAGAGTTGACACTAAATCTTTGGTTAGGTACTGAAGGATCAAGTCAGAATGGTATTCTTGACAGCTCCTTACATAGAGACTTTTACAATAAATTGCATATTTTTACTGAGCACTGTTGTCCCATAATTGTCATCTTTGAAAAGTCTTTAGTAATAATCCAATGAGATATTAGAGAGAAAAGAAGACGAAAAGATAAATAAATATAATGAGAGTGTGAGAGAAAAACCAGATGGATCATAAATGACTATTGAGAGACATTTGTTTCCCAAAACAGCTACAGCATCAATAATATAATACTTTCATATGGTGAAATTTATTTCTATATGTTTTGACAAGTGTTAGTAGAGCTAATTTTCCGTCCTTCATTTTTCACTTTTCATCTATACTATGGAAGTAGAGCCCTGTAACCACTGAAAGGTTTTAATTTCTAATCATATAGGAAAGTTCCTTGGGGATGAGTGGAAGAGAAAGAAATGGAGCTGGAGCTAGCAGTTCTTTCCTGTAACATTCTTAAAAAGTGAAGCACATAGAAAGATCTTACATAAGGTTTATGAAGCTAAAACAATCTATGGGCAAAACAATGAAATGACACAATCAGGTACATTAAACTATCTTGATTGAAAGTAAATTTAAAATCCTGTGCTCCTCACTTGTATGGTTATTGTTGAAGACAATTGGAAGGTCCCTAACAATGTATTCATGAGGCAAAGTATTATTGTGAAACTTTCAAATACAGTTATTTTAACTGCAATTGGTTAAGATCATTACATCTTTTCATTCTGACTTCTCTCTCAGGAAGCTGACATTGAAGTAATTAGAGATATTTTTAGGCTCCTGTTAAGAGTTTGAAATACTCAATTTTAACTGCCATCTGTAAAAACTATTTTGAAAGCTTCAATAATACAATAATGAGAAATTGCAGACTCCTTATTTGAATGTTTGTAAAAGATTCTTTTGTTGTTTTAAAATTTATTATTAATACTGAAAAGACCAATAAAAATAATGAAATGCAAAACAAAAATAATGAATCAGAAAACTTCAATTAATAAAATTATTCTGACATAAAGGGATTAATTGCTATAAACAGTTTTAACATAACAAAGATGCAAATAGGGATGCATGAAATGACAAAGAAAGCAGAAAACTCCAAATTGAAAGCCATACATAAAATTTACATGTGATATAATAAAGAAAAATTCATTAAAATATTAGATGGTGATAAATACAAATGTAACCCAACACTGGGAGAAAGGAACATATGTAAAATAAAGCACAGGAATCTGTCTAAACACACTGCTACTGCTACTGTTCCTAAGTCACTTCAGTCGTGTCCGACTCTTAGCGACCCCACGGACTGCAGCCTACCAGGCTCCTCCGTCCATAGGATTTTCCAGGCAAGAGTACTGGAGTGGGGTGCCATTGCCTTCTCCAGTCTAAACACACTAGGTATCACTTACACAGAAACTCAGACATTTAAAATGATTATAAGCAAAGGCACGATTGAAGAAAACTCACTAAGAAATTAAAACATAGATGAAAGTATTGACAGATTTCCAGACATATAGTGAAAAATACACTTGCACGCCTAGGCTAAATATTTAACATAGAAAAAAAGTGAAGTTACATGTGCCAGTGTATGGGGGTCAAACAAAGACTGAGAAGGGAATGGAAATCATTCAGACCGGATATTTATGACACTAGATTCTTTAGGACAAAAGAGAAAAGGCATGAAATTTCATATTACGTTTTTAAGTATAAGACTGCTTGAGGTACAAGGTGCAAATGGATGCTTCTCAAAATGAATGAACATGCTGCTGCTGCCGCTGCTAAGTCGCGTCAGTCATGTCCGACTCTGTGCGACCCCATAGACTGCAGCCCACCAGGCTCCCCTGTCCCTGGGATTCTCAAACACTGGAGCGGGTTGCCATTTCCTTCTCAATGCATGAAAGTGAAAAGTGAAAGTGAAGTCGCTCAATCGTGTCCTACTCTTAGCGACTCCATGAACTGCAACCCACCAGGCTCCTCCATTCATGGGATTTTCCAGGCAAGAGTACTGGAGTGGGATACCATTGCTTTCTCCGGAATGAACATGAAGACAAATTAAAACACAGATTCTGGCTTTTCCGCCAGAGATTCTGGTTGCGCAGATGTGGGGTGGAGTACCTGCATTTGCATTCTCCCTAGTTCCTAAAGGATACTAAGGCTGCTGGTCTAGTCTGTGAACTACATTTAGAATGATAACAAATTAGATTTTAAATATTATTCTAGAAGCTTAAATTGGTACTGTGCATATATATGTGGTTCATAATTAAATTGCTTATTCTGCAGAAAAATAAAATGTTATAATAATGTTTTTGCCTCTGTAAATTGATAACTGATAAAAGAATAAGTGTTTTAATATCAGTGTTATTTGTTGAATCCCTAAACCTTAAATATAAATATATACTTTAATCAAAAGTGTTCAATAATATATGCACAAGATTATTAAGCCCAGGATATTAACTAAGAACCGGAGAAGGCAATGGCACCCCACTCCAGTACTCTTGCCTGGAAAATCCCTTGGATGAAAGAGCCTGGTGGGCTGTGGTCCATGGAGTCGCAAAGAGTCGGACACAACTGAGCGTCTTCACTTTCACTTTTCACTTTCATGCATTGGAGAAGGAAATGGCAACCCACTCCAGTATTCTTGCCTGGAGAATCCCAGGGACGGGGGTGCCTAGTGGGCTGCCGCCTATGGGGTCACACAGAGTCGGACACGACTGAAGCGACGCAGCAGCAGCAGTAGCATTAACTAAGAACTAAAATTCAAAACTTCTAAATGTATATTCTGGATTATTAGTGCATTTTGTTTTGCTGAGAAAGATTCCTTTGTGACCTCTTCTTTCTAGATGGAAGTTTATATTAATGATTTTAGATCTTTCTTCCTTTTTAATGTTATAGCTTTTGTAATTGTCCCACAGTTCTTCAATACCATGTTCCATATTTTTCACCTTTTTTTAAAATGTTTGCATTTTAATTTTAGACAGTCCTGTTGACATTTCTTCATTCACTGATTCCTTTCTCAACTGTATCAATCTTTTGGGAAGCTTATCAAAGATATTCTTCATTTCTTTCACAGTATTTTTTATTTCTAGCATTACTTTTTGACCCACATTTAGCATTTTCATTTTTCTGTTCACATTACCCATCCATTTTTATATACCATCCACCTTTTCCATTACAACTATTAGCAGACTAGTCATGGTTGTTTGAAATTCCTGTTCTGAGTCTGGTTCTGCTGGATACTTCTGCCGTACCTAAATATGATTCTAATGGTTCATCTGTCTCTTCAAACTTCTTTTTTAATTGTGTGTTTTTTGTCTTCTAACAAGCTTTGTAAAAATTTTTTGAAAGCTAGTTATGATATACTGGGGTGAAAGGAACTGAAGTAAACAAGCCCTTAATATGAGATTTTATGTTTCTCTGGCTAAGAGGCTGTGTTTTCTTTTCTCTGTGACTGCAATGTCAGAGGATAAAGTTTCCTCTGGCACCCGTACTTTTGTCTTTTTGGACTTCTCTATATACTTCTAACATAGGCCTGAGGTGTGTGGCTCTTTCCCCTATAATCGAACCCTTGTTGATATGCTGGTTTGCNTGTGACCGCAATGTCAGAGGATAAAGTTTCCTCTGGCACCCGTACTTTTGTCTTTTTGGACTTCTCTATATACTTCTAACATAGGCCTGAGGTGTGTGGCTCTTTCCCCTATAATCGAACCCTTGTTGATATGCTGGTTTGCTGTGTGGAGAGCGAGTGTTCTACATTCCTATCATTAGGTCGTCTAATGAGCCTATGCTGATTAAGACTTTGCTAAGAAAATATAATAGCATGAATTTATCTCAAAATAGAAACAATTCCCTCCTATTCCAGAAGAATGAGAAAAACATTCTCTGTGAGAATTTTTCACCTTGAGAACCTGGTAAGATATCTGAAGATAAAATTCATGAGACTGTGGCAGCACATTTTAAGATTGGATTACTTTGGTGTTTTTAAGTCTCACACTTACCTGCCCTGAGCCTCTCGCAAATTGTCAATTATAGTTTGTTTCATTAGCCCAGTACTGCCTCTAGAAGTGGTTTATGCCCCAGGGCTTTTGTTAGGTATTCACTCGACTATAATTTAAGACAGCTGTGTGCCTATATGACCTCAGTTCTCTAGATTGAAGAGAAATTGTAGACTTTCATTTCAATCAGATTTCTTTTGTGTGTGTGTGTGAGGATGGGCGTGATGGTTCCCAAGGTCCTTACTTGGCAGTCTAGGAGCCAGAACTGTAATTTTTATATTACTTCCCATTGAATTCTTCAGCAAATACTCTATTACCTTGTTGTCTGGAAAAGGCAAAATTTCTAATTGTATGGTATTTCAGTACTTCAATCAAACTAGATTCAGTATTTTCAGATTTTTCACAATCATTAAGTATATGATTGATTCTCAAATAATCCTTTTTTTTTTCAGTTTAATCCTTGTTACCAAGCAAATATTTAAAAGTTTTTTTAAACAATTTTCTTCTAGAGGAGAATATAGTAGATGTATCTTTAATGCTTCAATATTTATAAATGTGAAGAAGTATCTGAAATCTAAGAGTTACATATAGCTCAAAGATCAATTTGTTCTATTGTTTTCCAGTATACATTTTACTCTGATATTAAAAAAACCAAATAAGCAAACAAAAAACAAAGCCAAACCCATCTAAATCAATGTAGCTTTTTTTTTTTTTTTTTCTGAAGCCGTTAAACTGTACACTTGCTGTGTTAGGCATCCTCCACTGAAAAAGCAACTCCATAGCTTTGCGGAGTTGTCTATTATGAACAGAATTATAAATAATATAGGCACTAATGAAACACCCATGTTTCCTAGGTAAAATTTGATCCAGAGCCACAAAGACCAGATACCAGATGAAAGTGAAAAACAATTTTCTCTGCAATGCCATTTTCTTCTCTTCCTAAAGGGCAATGGCTCCTCCCAGTGGAGAGAGAAGCAACTGAAAAGTGATCAGCTTCATTTTTATACCTGTGATAAAACAAACCAGCTAAAATCAACTATCAACTGGGAAGTCGGGGAATAGTCTACCAGAGTCCTTACGTTGTACTATATATTAAATTCTTAAAAGAATATAGAAAGATGGTACAATGAATCTATTTGCAGGGCAGCAATGAAGATGCAGGCATAGAGAACAGTCTCATTAAATTTGTCCATTGATTTAGGCACAAACAAAACAAAAATGCCACAAATCATGGGGAAATTAAAGCAAAAAATCATTTCTTTTTTCAATTTGTCAGCCTCTTGAACGTTTAGTGTCTACAAAGGATCACTTTAGCTCAGAGAGAGTTGGGAGGATGATGCGCGTGTGATTCAGTATCTTTTTTCACAGAAATAACCAATTATTATGGACTTGGGAACTCAGTGGTTTTTCTATATGAGAAATTTGGTAAGTCATAGTCATGTTTACTAACATCTGCTAGTTCTATTTACACTGCCTAAGGACATAGTTATAAGCAGAAATTAAAGAAATTCAGTAAAATGCTTTAAAAACATTTTGAATGTGATTCATTTTCCTTTAGGGAAATCTCAGTCTTCTGAATTTTTAAAATGGGAATTAAATACGTTAAATGTTATCCTAGTTTTTCACTAGTAATAAATGTCAGCTTTACTGTTATCATCTTTGATTGTCTTGGTTCATGCTATTTTACTATATTCACATAATAATCTTTTCTCCTACTTCCTTTTTAAGTTCTATCAGATGATATGCATAGACTGGAATAGAAAGTATTTTTATTTGCAATTGATGTCTGAAGACAATATCTTATGAAAAGCTTAAAATCAAATTTTAAAAAATGCAGTTTTTCAAGTGGCCCTCTTTTGTGTTGCACCTGCCCTAACCAACCTCCCACATCATCTCAAAAGTAGAGCTTTTCAATAGCCTCCTTATTCCGATTGTAGACTCTGTTCTAAGAGCTATTTTAGAAGTGTGTTATCAAGACTGAAATAGAGCTCTGTCATTATATTTGCCTGTAAAGCTATCACTTCATATAATTAAGTGTATTCCTTCATATTTACATTTTAAAGTTCTTAAAAAAATTAAAATCCATATTTCCAGGTAAGGCCAGAGATTACATAGTTAAATAAAGTGCATAGCAGTAGCCATATTTATGATACAATTTGTATCAAGTAACATTTATTTTCACATTCAACAAGTATTATTAAAGGTATTATAATAGATTCACCAATACTGGGGGGAGGATGTAATTATGAAGATAAGACAAGATGGTAGAAGGATGTAAGTAGTATGTAGTTGATCCTCATTATTTATGAATTCTGTGATTGCACTGTCATGAGTTCGCAACTTAAATTTATTTGTAATCCTAAAATCAATATTCTAGGGCATTCACCAGAGAAGGCAATGGCACCCCACTCCAGTACTCTTCCCTGGAAAATCCCATGGACAGAGGAGCCTGGTGAGCTGCAGTCCAGGGGGTCACGAAGAGTTGGACACGACTGAGCAACTTCACTTTCACTTTTCACTTTCATGCACTGGAGAAGGAAATGAATGCAGTTCAGTGTTCTTGCCTGGAGAATCCCAGGGACAGGGGAGCCTGGTAGGCTGCCATCTATGGGGTCGCACAGAGTCGGATACGACTGAAGCTACTTAGCAGCGGCAGCAGGGCTTTCACAGTCATTCCATTCATGGACATGTTCATGCTCAACATAGCAAAAAAAGTGATTAACTTGCCCCATGAACATGTTCTCAGCTGAGGTCAAATAAGGTTTCTCTCTGACATCTTGTTTCATCTTTCATGCTGTAAAATGTGTTCTTTGCATGCTCTATTTAGTGCCACATTTTCCACATTTCTTTCCCCCCCCCCTTGGCAATTTTTCCATTTAAAATGACCCCAAAGCTCAGTGCTGAAGTTCTGTCCAGTGTTTCTGGCTGCTAGGAGGCTGCAATATGTCTTATGAGAAATAGGTGTGTTAGTTAAGTTTCATTCATTCATGAGGTATCGTGTTGTTTTCCAGGAATTCAACACTAATGAATCAACAATATGTTTTAGATAAGATGTCCTAAAGTAGAACCACATATAAAGCAAAATTATCTGTTGCTCAGTTAGGAAAAATGTTATGGCCAGGGTTTTCTAGAGGCACTCTTCACTCACCTTCATTCACCAAGAAGCAATGATTCAATATTTGCAGTGACTTCACAGACTATAACTGCCATGAAGTGAGAATTGACTCTAAGGACATTTTTTTTCTCTCTCTCTGCTTTTTTTTTTTTTTTTTTTTTTTTTTTGTTCACATCTTTTCTGTTGTNTTGCAGTGACTTCACAGACTATAACTGCCATGAAGTGAGAATTGACTCTAAGGACATTTTTTTTCTCTCTCTCTGCTTTTTTTTTTTTTTTTTTTTTTGGCTGTACCAAATCTTAGCTGTAGCAGGAGAGATCTTTGTGGTTGCAGCATGCGGGTCCTTAGTGGAATCCACTTCCCTGATGAGGGATTGAACCCAGGTCCCTTGCATTGGGAGCACAGATTCTTAGCCACAGGGAAGTTTCTAAACACATTTCTTATAGTGAAGCACATATTTTAAGAGTATGGTATAATTTAGAATTTTAAAAATATTTATTACTGGGATCAAAGAGATATGATCTTGGTAAAAGTAAGTTTTAGCCTGGTCTTGGAACTTCGAGATAGATAGGTGAAGATTACTGGGGAATAAGAAGATAGGAGAGGAAACAGCAAGGAACTGAGACTGGTCATGATGTGCTTGATGTTATTGGGTGGCCTGGATCAGGATCCTCAGGAATGCGGTGAAATGAATGCAGGTACCAAGGCTTAGTGATGAAGGATACTGAGTCTAAGCTGAGAACCTTGTATTTACTTTAAAGAGGCAAATATTATTATGAAGTTTTGGGTAAGGAAAATCTTGTTTAGGATTTAGATATATCTAGAATTGATGCTTTTGAACTGTGGTGTTGGAGAAGACTCTTGAGAGTCTCTTGGACTGCAAGGAGATCCAACCAGTACATTCTGAAGGAGATCACCCCTGGGATTTCTTTGGAAGGAATGATGCTAAAGCTGAAACTCCAGTACTTTGGCCACCTCATGCGAAGAGTTGACTCACTGGAAAAGACTCTGATGCTGGGAAGGATTGGGGGCAGGAGGAGAAGGGGATGACCGAGGATGAGATAGCTGGATGGCACCACGGACTCAATGAGCATGAGTCTGAGTGAACTCCGGGAGATGGTGATGGACAGGGAGGTCTGGCGTGCTGCGATTCATGGGGTCGCAAAGAGTCAGACACGACTGAGCGACTGAACTGAACTGATAACACTATTTAAAGTGCCATTAGTGGAATAATATATCTATGGCATCCATAACAAATAAATCAGTTTGGTGTTTATTCTGGCTATAGCTATTAGATACCAATTAAATTTAATACCTACAATCTATATTCTAAAGTGACTGTTTTTTTTTTCCTAGTTGGCTAATATTCATTGATGAAGATTCTTGATAAATAATATATATTGCTCTCCCATAGTACTAATCCAATAACAATATAATTAATTGAGTAAATATTAAACCTCCCCATCTTTTCCTTTTCTGCTTTATTAGTAATCATTTTAAATTAAACACTTTTCATGTCTATATAGAATTGATATTTTAGAGGGTTTGGGGCTGACTTTTATTGAGAGGATTAGATATTTTTATTGCTTTGCAGCAGAGATTATCCAAATAGCTGCAATGAGAAGTTAACATTTATTATACTTTCTTTTGCTTTATTCCATTTGCATGCCTTAAATTAAGTAATTTGTTAAAGATTTATATTATTAATTTAAAAAATAAGATGTTTTAGAGAGGCTATATCTTAGGATAAACTGTGTTACTTTGATTCATTACTAAACGGACCATCTGGAGACATGAAAAGAAAAATCTATTCCCCAAACTCCAATGAAAGGATGATTATCTCCTCCGTGTGAAGAGGGAATTGGGAGGCTTTTTCTAAATGTGCACTTCAAAGACTGAGGAATTGCCTATCCCGATGAAGAGCACAAACAACACCGAGGGCATGGCAAAGTTAAATGAATCCCAGTTACTCAAAGCAAACATACCAACATCTGTAATTCTAATGGCTATAATAAATCTCTGCAGTTGAAAGAAGAAAAAAGTTCTAGCTGGTTTGATAATTGGATCAATTTTTCACTTATGGGCTGTCAATTATTTGACATTTTAATGCATGCCAAATACAGCTTAAAGTATTTTAATTAGAATAATGCCACAAAAACTAAACCTACAGCTTTAATTGTGGTTCTGAAGCACAAAATGTGCATCTGAATACCTATTTACTGAGCAGAAGTTAATTAAAAGCATAGTTATATATTGAATGTGTACAAGGCAAAAAGAGAGGGAAATAATTGGCAATTAGGAATGTGTAAGAGTCCACTCAATAAAGCTAAGCAAGACTACTCCAAACTTTAAACAAGTTGTAAATTTCCTTTTTATTTGGGATAGTATCAGAAATTGTAACAATTCAATAATTTTACATAGGTGTGGAATACTTATGGCTGTTAGTTTCAAAAGCTTCCATTTTACTATGAAAACAAGTTGAATTTATATGATGATTTGTTATTTCAAGTTATCAGACCATAACTGATTTTTTTGTTTTGTTTTGTTTTATTAAATGCTGAGGTTGGTTTGAGAGTCTCAGCAAATAACACTTCCCTTTTCCCATCTAAGTTAGGAAGCAATAGAGCAATGAGTCAAAAGCAGACGGTATATCAAGTTCATCTCTTGCACGTTTGATTAGAAACTAGTATGGAGGACATATTGTGAAACCCGAATGATACTATTCACTTCCTGGCTGGCTGTAGAAGAATCAAATCAGACAATCCATCTCTTCTAGAGAGTTTATAAAATCGAAAGAACTTATTTTCTCAGGAATAAGACGGTAGAATCTTGAGTATATGTAGCATGGTGGTGATTCTTTAAGCAAAGTCACTGACTCAAAGGACATGAATCTGAGCAAATCTAGGTGATAATGAGGGACAAGGATTCCTGACGAGCTGCAGGCCATGGGGTTATAAAGAGCTGGACATGACTTAACCAATGAAAAACAACAAAGAAGACAGACAAACACTGAATCCCAAGAAAACACGCTGTCCAAACACCAAATGATTCGGTTGTTGTTCGGCTGTTTCACACTGGTCCCGAGTAGAAAACAAATGATAGAATAACAAATGCTTCTATTTAGAACCATTTCTAAGTTCAGTTCAGTTCAGTTCAGTCAATCAGTCGTGTTCGACTCTTTGTGACCCCATGAATTGCAGCACGCCAGGCCTCCCTGTTCATCACCAACTCCCAGAGTTCAGTCAAACTCATGTTCATCAACTCTGTGATGCCATCCAGCCATCTCATCCTCTGTCGTACCCTTCTCCTCCTGCCCCAATCCCTCCGAGCATCAGGGTCTTTTTCTATGAGTCAACTCTTCGCATGAGGTGGCCAAAGTACTGGAATTTCAGTTTCAGCATCAGTCCTTCCAATGAACACCCAGGGCTGATCTCCTTCAGAATGGACTGGTTGGATCTCCTTGCAGTCCAAGGGACTCTCAAGAGTCTTCTCCAACACCACACTTCAAAAGCATCAATTCTTTGGTGCTCAGACTTCTTCACAGTCCAACTCTCACATCCATACACGACTATTGGAAAAACCATAGCCGTGACTAGACAGACCTTTGTTGGCAAAGTAATGTCTCTGCTTTTCAATATACTATCTACGTTGGTCATAACTTTCCTTCCAAGGAGAAGGGTCTTTTAATTTCATGGCTGCAATCACCATCTGCAGTGATTTTGGAGCCCCAAAAAATAAAGTCTGACACTGTTTCCACTGTTTCCCATTCTATTTCCCATGAAGTGATGGGACTGGATGCCATGATCTTCACTTTCTGAATGCTGAGCTTTAAGCCAACTTTTTCACTCTCCTCTTTCACTTTTATTAAGAGGCTTTTTTGTTCCCCTTCACTTTCTGCCATAAGGGTGGTGTCATCTGCATATCTGAGGTTATTGATATTTCTCCCGGCAGTCTTGATTCGAGCTTGTGCTTCTTCCAGCCCAGTATTTCATATGATGTACTCTACATATAAGTTAAAAAGCAGTGTGACAATATACAGCCTTGACATATTCCTTTTCCTATTTGGAACCAGTCTGGTGTTCCATGTCCAGTTCTAACTATTGCTTCCTGACCTGCATATAGATTTCTCAAGAGGCAGGTCAGGTGGTCTGGTATTTCCATCTCTGAAGAATTTTCCACAGTTTATTGTGATCCACAGTCAAAGGCTTTGGCATAGTCCATTAAGCAGAAATAGATGTTTTTCTGGAAGTCTCTTGCTTTTTCCATGATCCAGAAGATGTTGGCAATTTGATCTCTCATTCCTCTGCCTTTTATAAAACCAGCTTGAACATCTGGAAGTTTACGGTTCATATACTGCTGAAGCCTGGCTTGGAGAATTTTGAGCATTACTTTACCAGTGTATGAGATGAGTGCAATTGTGTGGTAGTTTGAGCATTCTTTGGCATTGCCTTTCTTTGGGATTGGAATGAAAACTGACCTTTTCCAGTGCTATGGCCACTGCTGAGTTGTCCAAATTTGCTGGCATATTGAGTGCAGCACTTTCACAGTATCATCTTTCAGGATTTGAAACAGCTCCACTGAAATTCCATCACCTCCACTAGCTTCATTCGTAGTGATGCTTCCTAAGGCCCATTTGAGTTCACATTCCAAGATGTCTGGCTCTAGGTGAGTGATCACACCATCATGATTATCTGGGTTGTGAAGATCTTTTTGTACAGTTCTTCTGTGTGTTTTTGCCCCCTCTTCTTAATATCTGCTGCTTTTGTTAGGTCCATACTACTTCTGTCCTTTATCGAGCCCATCTTTGCATTAAATGTTCCCTTGGTATCTCTAATTTTCCTGAAGATATCTCTAGTCTTTCCCATTTCGTTCTTTTCCTCTATTTCTTTGCACTGATCGCTGAAGAAGGCTTTCTTATCTCTTCTTGCCATTCCTTGGAACTCTGCATTCAGACCCTTATATCTTTCCTTTTCTCCTTTTCTTTTCACTTTTCTTCTTTCACAGCTATTTTTAAAGCCTCCTCAGACAGCCATTTTGCTTTTTTGCATTTCTTTTCCATGGGGATGGGTTTGATCGCTGTCTCCTGTACAATGTCACAAACCTCCATCCATAGTTCATCAGGCACTCTGTTTATCAGATCTAATCCCTTATATATATTTCTCACTTCCACTGTATAATCATAAGAAAATGATTTAGGTAATACCTGAATGGTCTAGTGGTTTTCCCCACTTTCTTCTATTTAAGTTGAATTTGGCAATAAAGAGTTCATGATCTGAGCCACAGTCAGCTCCTGGTCTCGTTTTTGTTGACTGTATAGAGCTTCTCCATCTTTGCCTGCAAAGAATATAATCAATCTAATTTGGTGTTGACCATCTGGTAATGTCCATGTGTAGAGTCTTCTCTGTTGTTGGAAGAGAGTGTTTGTTATAACCAGTACATTCTCTTGTAAAAACTCTATCTTTGCCCTGCTTCATTCCGCATTCCAAGGCCAAATTTGCCTGTTACTCCAGGTGTTTCTTGACTTCCTACTTTTGCATTCCAGTCCCCTATAATGAAAAGGACATCTTTTCGGGGTTTTAGTTCTAAAAGGTCTTGTAGGTCTTCATAAAACCGTTCAACTTCAGCTTCTTCAGTGTTACTGGTTGGGGCATAGGCTTGGATTACTGTGATATTGAATGGTTTGCCTTGGAAATGAACAGAGATCATTCTGTCATCTTTGAGATTGCATCCAAGTACTGCATTTTGGACTCTTTTGTTGACCATGATGGCTACTCCATTTCTTCTAAGGATTCCTGCCCACAGTAGTAGATATAATGGTCATCTGAGTTAAATTCACCC
>SJYW01021615.1:158290-186130 GCA_006410735.1 Raphicerus campestris
AGTTCCTCTTCACTTTCTGCCATAAGGGTGGTGTCATCTGCATATCTGAGGTTATTGATATTTCTCCCAGCAATCTTGATTTCAGCTTGTGCTTCTTCCAGCCCAGCGTTTCTCATGATGTACTCTGCATAGAAGTTAAATAAGCAAGGTGACAATATATAGCCTTGACATACTCCTTTTCCTATTTGTAACCAGTCTGTTCCGTGTCCTCTTCTAACTGTTTCTTCCTGACCTTCATACAGATTTCTCAAGAGGCAGGTCAGGTGGTCTGGTATTCCCATCTCTTTCATAATTTTCCAGAGTTTATTGTGATCCACACAGTCTAAGGCTTTGGAATAGTCAATAAAGCAGAAATAGATGTTTTCTGGAACTCTCTTGCTTTTTCCATGATCCAGCGGATGTTGGCAATTTGATCTCTGGTTCCTCTGCATTTTCTAAAACCAGCTTGAACATCAGGGAGTTCACGGTTCACGTACTGCTGAAGCCTGGCTTGGAGAATTTTAAGCATTACTATACTAGCATGTGAGATGAGTGCAATTGTGTGATAGTTTGAGTATTCTTTGGCATTGCCTTTCTTTGGAATTAGAATGCATTATTTAAATGAAGATGATCTTACTAGCTATAAATAAATATCTGCAAAACAATATTTATGTATTACATCTAATGAAATATTATTCAATCACAAAAGGAAGGAAATCTTGGTATTTGTGACAGCATGGATGATACTTCGTTAGGGCATTAGGTTAAGTGAAATAAGTAAGACCAAGCAAGACAAATAGTTTATGAGCTCCCTTACATGTGTAACCTAAAAAAGCCAACATCAGAGAAACAAAGAGTAGGTTAGTGGTCGCCAGAGGGGGCTAGAGGTGAGAGAAATATGGAGATGTTGGTCAAAAGTACAAACTTTCAGTTATAAGATGATTGAGCTCTGAGGCTTTAATGGACAGCATGGTAGCTGTCATTAACAACACCCCATTGGATATTTGACCTTTGCTAAGAGTGTAAATCTTTAATATTCTCACCACATAAAAATTGTAACTGTGTCAGGTGACAGATGGCTTAGCTACCCTGAGTAGCTGGTGATCATTTCACAATATATCAGTTATCATATCACACATCTTACATTTATACGATATTTTTCTGCTAATTTTATCTCAGCAAAGCTGGAAAAAGTCCTCAGAACAAAAAGTGGAATACATGATGGTGTTTTGGGCAAAGGAAGGGAAGCTGTGCTCTAGGAGAAGGAATCTGAAAAAGGATCCTGAGGACACGTGGTACCTTGATTGGAAGCTTTCAGGTGCCACCGCCCCAAAATGCATTTCTCCAAGTCTAAGTCCACCTTTCAGGAACCATTTTTATCAGAACTAATTCTAACCTTGGACAAAATGAAAAGCAAATGTTCTTGCTTATTATGAAATCTGCCCTCTCTATTCTAGCTATGACTCCTATACTGGTGTCCAGCCAAGCCTTAGTCATTGTCTCACAGAATTCTGGTACTCAGAACCCTGCCCTTACTGTCTATCTTAACAGCATATCACATGGTCCAATTTCTCTTACATACGTGTAGCAACTTCCTCTTAGTAGTATCTAAGTCTCCTGTGCTTGAACCTGGAAGTCCAATACGTGGCAGCTTAACTGGGGCTCTGATGCTTGCTAAGGGAAATCTCACTTTTTATTATATCCTTTGTCCAATCTCTCTTCATATCAGCTATCTGCCAACTCACTGCCATTTACTCTGGAAAGCTTGTGTTGCCAAACAATAGGCCATTGTCTCCTACTCCCCTTAGGTCACACTAAACGTATTGGGTAATTTTTGATAGTTGAAAGCAGATATTTCAATTTTAATGGATGATTCTAGTATTATAAAGTGAAGTGAAGTCGTGTCCGACTCTTTGCAACCCCATGAACTGTAGCCTACCAGGCTCTTCCTTCCATGATGTTCTCCAGGCAGGACTACTGGAGTGGGTTGCCATTTCCTTCTCCAAGGGATCTTCCCAACCCAGGGATCAAACCCAGGTCTCCCACATTGCAGGCAGACACTTTAAACTCTGAGCCACCAGCTCACAGTGTTATAAAAAGTTTTCAAATGACAAGCATAATATATGCAGAGAGGGGAGGATTCACTTCAGAATTTTCTTTTACATTCACAGATTTTTTTTCATCTGTGCCTCTACAGCCCCAGTATTTCTAACGTAGACACACCTGCTCACCACTCTTAATCCACCTGAGTTGGTAAAATAGAACCTCATAGACCAAAGTTTGATCTTGATTTGTCAAAATGAATCAATGTATCTTATTTCTCAGGGTAGTTATTATATTTCAGGAATGTGAATATTGTGAAAACAAAGAAATAGAATGTGATGAGGTCTTTGCTGGAGAATTTCAGAAAAATGAAATACCAGCATTTGATCAGATGGTAAGTAAACATAAGGCTTGTTTCTGCCGATAAAAATGGAGCTAATATGCACACACAAAAGCAAAGATGAAGGGATATGAGGAATAAAAAAGAGTATGGATAATGGAGATATCTTCTGAGCCCCAATATCCAACTATATTAGAAGCTAGCCCTACTTCTTGAACTTTAAAATACATGTGTAAATAAAATTTTGTTAGTCTCTAGCACGTGGTAAAGTAGGTGATATAGTGTGAAGGAAATTGGAGTTAGACAAATCTTGATCCTATTTTGCTATTTTCTAGTTATAGGAATTTAGTCAAATTCTTAACTGCTCTGTGTATGTAAAGTCAGTATCCACCCTTACTCAAGATGCTACCTCATGCAATCACTAGTATTCTTGCATTCATATTTTTTTTTAAAGTTTGGCTATTAAAGTGACAGTCTTTTAAAAGACAATTTAAAAAAATAAGTAATTGAGTAATTGACTTGGATTAGTGACTTTAAGTTGAAGGCTTACTAAATTTTTAAATTAGTGATATGTTTAATTTATTAGACATAAAAGAATGTTTTAAATGTCTAAGAAACATTTTAATATAGACAACAAAATATTTGAGAAATAAATCTAATATAATAATAAAGATTGTTTAAAGTTCAAGGATGTGTGATTAGAGTCGAGTGCTCGTTATTTAAAGCCTCCTTAGAAATGATAATCAGAATACAATAAATTTATAAATAGAATTAAAATGTGTAAAAATAAACTAAAGCACAAGGGAAAATATATTTTAACTTTGGTATTTAATCTTTAAAATAATTTTTCTAAATTGCCTTTTCTGTATATAAAATATCCTTAAATGTACTAAAAAAAAAAAAACTCATTTCAATGTCACTCAATTCATTTATACATAAATGACCCTTTACCAGCAGTATAATGAGGGTTTCCCTGATGGCTCAGTGCTAAAGACTCCACCTGCCAATACAGAAGACACGGGTTTGATCCCTGGGTCGGGAAGATCCCCTGGAGAAGGAAATGCCACCCCACTCCAGTATTTTTGCCTAAACATCCCACAGATAGAGGAGCCTGACAGGCTACAGTTCATGGAGTCGCAAGAGAGTTGGACATGTCTTTAGTGACTAATCAACAGCAACAGTATAATGATAAAAGTATGCCGGTATATCATCTTTCCCAATATAAAAATATAAAAATAATATTTTATATTATTTACATTGTAAAACTGAAAAAAACAAACCACTTAGGAAATACAATGGAAAACAGATCCTTTATTCAATTATTTCTCCTCAAATATGATTGTTTTTCCCAGAGATAGCTTTGTTCATCCTCCCATTCTCCCTATTCTGTGTGTGTAAATCTTTTGTTGATATGAATAGAAACACATTAAACTTTCTCCACACCTTACACATTTTTGCTGAACAGTATATCTTAGAGATATTTTTATATTATGGATTACCTCATTTAAAAAATTCCTGATAGTATTTCAGAGCATGAATTTATTATTTTTTACTTGACCAATTCCTTATTGCTAACTAGTCAGGTTTATTTTTCCTTCTTTTGCTATCACAAATAATATTTCAGCAAGTATCTATGTACTATATAGGCATTTTCATACACATGTGTGTTTAGGTGGAGGACAAATATCTACAGGCAGAAATGCTGGGTTACCAGGTATGATTATTTTTAATTCTGAAAAAATATTGTCTAATTTTGCTCCATGGACACTACTATTACACTTTACAGCCCCACCAACTTCCACCAGCTACAGAAAAGACAGTATGTCTAAAAGAGTTTTAACTAGACTCTCAATAATATTAACCCATTTTAAAAAAAACCCACCTAATCTATATTATATATAGATTAATTGCAAACTTTAAAATATATGTGAAGCTATTAACAAAGTTTTTATTTCTTTACTCTTACAATAATTCTTTACAGTAAGTAGACCACATAGCTAGCAATTGGTGAAGACTGTAGCCAATTTTTGGCTTCTCAGGTGGCACTAGTGGTAAAGAAATAGCCTGTCAACGAAGAGACAGGCTATAAGAGACACATGTTCGATCCCTAGGCCAGGAAGATCCCCTGGAGTAGGAAAATGCAACTCACTGCAGTATTCTTGTCTGGAGAACCCAATGGACAGGGAAGCCTGGTGAGCTATAGTCCATAGGGTTGCAGAGTTGGACATGACTGAAGCAACTTAGCACACAAGACACATAGCCAATTTTTAACAAGCTATATTGACTTGCCAGCAGGGCCCTCTGTTAGTCAGAAATGCAAAGTCATGACAGAGTAAGAACAGCTTCCATATCTTAGTACCATAAAAGAATGAGTCGATTGTCCATACACACAGTCCATACCATAGGTCTGGAAGATGCTCTGGGGCAGTTCTCCTCTGAGATGGCTCAGGGGTCTCACAACAACACTTGCTTCCTTAATCACCAAGGCAGAGGAAAGAATCATTCTTTTCAAATGCTATAGGATTATATAGGACAGGAAAACTTAAACCCACTGATGATAATGATGATGATAATCATAATAATAAATAGCTGCCCATCAGCATAGCACATTGGTATACAAGTCACTATTCTGTAGACTTTGTATGTATCTGATGAATAGGCACTTTGAAGAGGCTGTGTATCTAACCCTGATTACCACAGAGAGGACTGAAATACCAAGGGAAGAGGTCACTTGCCCAGGGTGATGCTACTAATAATAAATGACAGATAAAGGATTTTATCATAGTTTGTCAGGCTCCAGAGTTCACACTCTTCCAAACAATGTAGCATTCTATTCTTATAAATAAGGCATACAGCATACACATTAAAATATCAAAGATTAGAATGACATTTTCCTGTATTCTGACATTGTTTTACCCCAAATGACTGAATAATGCTCAGAATAATAATATTATACAGAATTTATGCACATACATATATATCACATTTGCTTTATCCATTCATCCATGGATGGACCCTTAGTACCCCTGCAGTTGCCCTTGACTCCACTACTTTCTGTTTGTCTGCTACAAGCCTCTGCAACTACAAAGACATTCGGAGCTGTCTTTGCAGCCAAGTATGTACATTCTACTAGTTCTGGCCACGAACCCCTGCCTGCTCTGTCCCTAGCTCCTAGATCGTGAGGTGTTGCTGAGGGGCCAATAGCAGCCCGTGTGGGGCCACTCACAGTGCTCACAGTGCTGCACGTCAACGCTCTGGACCCCAGTGCTGTGACCTGACATCTGGACCCCTGGACTGAGACTGCCTCAGGACCCCATACCACTGTATCCAGAGTCAAAGTATGCTTCCAGACACCTAAACTAATGGAACAGAATCGAGAGCCCAGGATTAAATCCACATATGTATGGTCACCTAATATTTGACAAGGAGCCAAAAACACTCAGTAGGGAAAAGACATCTGCTTCAACAGTGGTGTTAGAAATATTGGATATTCACATGCAAAAGAATGAAACTGGACCCTTATCTTACACCACTCATAAAAATTAACTCTAAATAGGTTAAAAACTGAAACCTGAATCTTCCTAGAAGCAAATGTTGTAAAAGTCTCCTGGACATTAGTCTTAGCAGCAATGTTTCAGCTATAGCAACCAAAGCCAAAGCATCCAAAGCAAAATTCTACACATGAGACTACAGCAAGCTAACGTGTTTTTTGCACAGCAAAGGAGAAAAATCAACAAAATGAAAATGCAACCTGTTTAATGGGAGAAAATGTTTGCAAACCATGTGTCTGATAAAGAGTTAATATCCAAAGTATAAACAAAACTCTTACAACTCAACAGCAAAAATGTAAACAATGTCATTTAAAAATTGACAGAGGATCTAAATAGACATTTCTTCAAAGAAGATATATAAATGGTCAAGTAATACATGAAAAAGGTGCTCAATCCCACTAATCATCAGGGAAACCACAAATCAAAATCATAATGAAGTATCACTTCACCCCTGTTAAATGGCAATTATCAAAAAGACAGCCAATAGATGGTGTTCGTAAGGATATGGAGAAAAGGGAACCCTCATGTTGGTAGGAATGTGAACTGGTACAGACAATATGGAAAACAATATGCAGTTTCCTCAAAAAACGAAAAACGGAACTACCATATGATCCAGTAATTCTGTTTCTGAGTATACAGCTAAAGCAAATGAAATCACTATCTGAAAGAGATGTCTGCATTCCCATGTTCACTGCAGCATTATTCACAATAGCCAAGAGAAGTTGTGTCTTTCGAAGGATTAAAGAAAGTGTGGCCTATATTTATATCTACCTATAATTCATCTTTACCATTATCATTAACTATAGCATTATCTCTATTTAGCCATAATAAAGAAGTAAATCTGCTATTTATGACAACACAGATGCATCCTGAAGACATTATGCTCAGTGAATTAGGTCAAATAGAGAAAGACATATCCCGTGTAATCTTATGTGCATGTGGAATCTAAAAGCACTGAACTCATAGAGATGAAGTTAAAATAGCGGTTGCCAGGGACTGAAGGTGGGGGAGCGTAGGGGGATGCTGGTCAGGGTACAGACTTTCTAAGATGAGTAAGTTCTAGTACAACATGGCAGCTTTAGTTAATACACTCAAAAGTTACTAGGAGAATAGAACTTTAATGTTTTCACCATAAGGATATCGATGTCAAAATGATAATAATATGGGAGGTGAAGGTTGTGCTAACCAAACTTACTGTGGTAAACATGTGCAATAGATGCAGGTATGAAGTCGTTCTATTGTACACCTTGAACTTATACAATGTTATTTGTCAATTACAACTTAATAAAGCTGAAAAACATAGAAAAGCAGTGTCTGTTTCCTAAAACTAGAAATACTTACTTTGAGAAATCCTGTCCTGTGAGAGGAATAAATGAAGGGGTAAAATATTGAAGATTTTTCAGAATCAAGACAACATTGTGATATAATGTTTCTGACCTTGAAAAATTAAAATAAAGGATACAGAAGAGCTTAAAAAAGAAAGAAAGAAAACAAGGTTTCACCAACAAATACAGGTCAGATCTACATCTTAGGGAAAATACCCACAGGCACATACATTCCAGGGAAACTACTTTAGGAAATAATTAGGATTTTTATAGTTTTTTCAGGGTAATAGAACTGTTTTTAATAAGATAATTTTGTAAACAGTGCAGATCCTCTTGGAGAGAAGAGACATTGGAAGCTTTAAAAGAAGAAAAGATGCTGCCAAACCCAGGCTATAGATGACGAAAACAGTGATGATGGTCATGGGTGAAATCAGAAGTCAGGACTTCAAGAATATGTTGTAACTAAGATTTTATTTCTCCATTAAAAAAGCCTAAAGTTAAGCATTCTGTCATTGTTACTACAGTACTGGTATCCATTTTAATAAGAACGATAGTAAAAGTGGAAAAATTGTGATATAATACTTTCAAAAGTAAAAGTTGATCTTATAAGCAAATTGAGAAAAATAATTTCCCAGCATATTTAAGTCTCTATCAGCCAAAGCAGATAAAGAAATAGATGATAACATATTAACAAGAATAAATAAGCATTGTTCAGAGANACTTCAGAATTTTCTTTTACATTCACAGATTTTTTTTCATCTGTGCCTCTACAGCCCCAGTATTTCTAACGTAGACACACCTGCTCACCACTCTTAATCCACATGAGTTGGTAAAATAGAACCTCATAGACCAAAGTTTGATCTTGATTTGTCAAAATGAATCAATGTATCTTATTTCTCAGGGTAGTTATTATATTTCAGGAATGTGAATATTGTGAAAACAAAGAAATAGAATGTGATGAGGTCTTTGCTGGAGAATTTCAGAAAAATGAAATACCAGCATTTGATCAGATGGTAAGTAAACATAAGGCTTGTTTCTGCAGATAAAAATGGAGCTAATATGCACACACAAAAGCAAAGATGAAGGGATATGAGGAATAAAAAAGAGTATGGATAATGGAGATATCTTCTGAGCCCCAATATCCAACTATATTAGAAGCTAGCCCTACTTCTTGAACTTTAAAATACATGTGTAAATAAAATTTTGTTAGTCTCTAGCACGTGGTAAAGTAGGTGATATAGTGTGAAGGAAATTGGAGTTAGACAAATCTTGATCCTATTTTGCTATTTTCTAGTTATAGGAATTTAGTCAAATTCTTAACTGCTCTGTGTATGTAAAGTCAGTATCCACCCTTACTCAAGATGCTACCTCATGCAATCACTAGTATTCTTGCATTCATATTTTTTTTTAAAGTTTGGCTATTAAAGTGACAGTCTTTTAAAAGACAATTTAAAAAAATAAGTAATTGAGTAATTGACTTGGATTAGTGACTTTAAGTTGAAGGCTTACTAAATTTTTAAATTAGTGATATGTTTAATTTATTAGACATAAAAGAATGTTTTAAATGTCTAAGAAACATTTTAATATAGACAACAAAATATTTGAGAAATAAATCTAATATAATAATAAAGATTGTTTAAAGTTCAAGGATGTGTGATTAGAGTCGAGTGCTCGTTATTTAAAGCCTCCTTAGAAATGATAATCAGAATACAATAAATTTATAAATAGAATTAAAATGTGTAAAAATAAACTAAAGCACAAGGGAAAATATATTTTAACTTTGGTATTTAATCTTTAAAATAATTTTTCTAAATTGCCTTTTCTGTATATAAAATATCCTTAAATGTACTAAAAAAAAAAAAACTCATTTCAATGTCACTCAATTCATTTATACATAAATGACCCTTTACCAGCAGTATAATGAGGGTTTCCCTGATGGCTCAGTGCTAAAGACTCCACCTGCCAATACAGAAGACACGGGTTTGATCCCTGGGTCGGGAAGATCCCCTGGAGAAGGAAATGCCACCCCACTCCAGTATTTTTGCCTAAACATCCCACAGATAGAGGAGCCTGACAGGCTACAGTTCATGGAGTCGCAAGAGAGTTGGACATGTCTTTAGTGACTAATCAACAGCAACAGTATAATGATAAAAGTATGCCGGTATATCATCTTTCCCAATATAAAAATATAAAAATAATATTTTATATTATTTACATTGTAAAACTGAAAAAAACAAACCACTTAGGAAATACAATGGAAAACAGATCCTTTATTCAATTATTTCTCCTCAAATATGATTGTTTTTCCCAGAGATAGCTTTGTTCATCCTCCCATTCTCCCTATTCTGTGTGTGTAAATCTTTTGTTGATATGAATAGAAACACATTAAACTTTCTCCACACCTTACACATTTTTGCTGAACAGTATATCTTAGAGATATTTTTATATTATGGATTACCTCATTTAAAAAATTCCTGATAGTATTTCAGAGCATGAATTTATTATTTTTTACTTGACCAATTCCTTATTGCTAACTAGTCAGGTTTATTTTTCCTTCTTTTGCTATCACAAATAATATTTCAGCAAGTATCTATGTACTATATAGGCATTTTCATACACATGTGTGTTTAGGTGGAGGACAAATATCTACAGGCAGAAATGCTGGGTTACCAGGTATGATTATTTTTAATTCTGAAAAAATATTGTCTAATTTTGCTCCATGGACGCTACTATTACACTTTACAGCCCCACCAACTTCCACCAGCTACAGAAAAGACAGTATGTCTAAAAGAGTTTTAACTAGACTCTCAATAATATTAACCCATTTAAAAAAAAACCCACCTAATCTATATTATATATAGATTAATTGCAAACTTTAAAATATATGTGAAGCTATTAACAAAGTTTTTATTTCTTTACTCTTACAATAATTCTTTACAGTAAGTAGACCACATAGCTAGCAATTGGTGAAGACTGTAGCCAATTTTTGGCTTCTCAGGTGGCACTAGTGGTAAAGAAATAGCCTGTCAACGAAGAGACAGGCTATAAGAGACACATGTTCGATCCCTAGGCCAGGAAGATCCCCTGGAGTAGGAAAATGCAACTCACTGCAGTATTCTTGTCTGGAGAACCCAATGGACAGGGAAGCCTGGTGAGCTATAGTCCATAGGGTTGCAGAGTTGGACATGACTGAAGCAACTTAGCACACAAGACACATAGCCAATTTTTAACAAGCTATATTGACTTGCCAGCAGGGCCCTCTGTTAGTCAGAAATGCAAAGTCATGATAGAGTAAGAACAGCTTCCATATCTTAGTACCATAAAAGAATGAGTCGATTGTCCATACACACAGTCCATACCACAGGTCTGGAAGATGCTCTGGGGCAGTTCTCCTCTGAGATGGCTCAGGGGTCTCACAACAACACTTGCTTCCTTAATCACCAAGGCAGAGGAAAGAATCATTCTTTTCAAATGCTATAGGATTATATAGGACAGGAAAACTTAAACCCACTGATGATAATGATGATGATAATCATAATAATAAATAGCTACCCATCAGCATAGCACATTGGTATACAAGTCACTATTCTGTAGACTTTATATGTATCTGATGAATAGGCACTTTGAAGAGGCTGTGTATCTAACCCTGATTACCACAGAGAGGACTGAAATACCAAGGGAAGAGGTCACTTGCCCAGGGTGATGCTACTAATAATAAATGACAGATAAAGGATTTTATCATAGTTTGTCAGGCTCCAGAGTTCACACTCTTCCAAACAATGTAGCATTCTATTCTTATAAATAAGGCATACAGCATACACATTAAAATATCAAAGATTAGAATGACATTTTCCTGTATTCTGACATTGTTTTACCCCAAATGACTGAATAATGCTCAGAATAATAATATTATACAGAATTTATGCACATACATATATATCACATTTGCTTTATCCATTCATCCATGGATGGACCCTTAGTACCCCTGCAGTTGCCCTTGACTCCACTACTTTCTGTTTGTCTGCTACAAGCCTCTGCAACTACAAAGACATTCGGAGCTGTCTTTGCAGCCAAGTATGTACATTCTACTAGTTCTGGCCACGAACCCCTGCCTGCTCTGTCCCTAGCTCCTAGATCGTGAGGTGTTGCTGAGGGGCCAATAGCAGCCCGTGTGGGGCCACTCACAGTGCTCACAGTGCTGCACGTCAACGCTCTGGACCCCAGTGCTGTGACCTGACATCTGGACCCCTGGACTGAGACTGCCTCAGGACCCCATACCACTGTATCCAGAGTCAAAGTATGCTTCCAGACACCTAAACTAATGGAACAGAATCGAGAGCCCAGGATTAAATCCACATATGTATGGTCACCTAATATTTGACAAGGAGCCAAAAACACTCAGTAGGGAAAAGACATCTGCTTCAACAGTGGTGTTAGAAATATTGGATATTCACATGCAAAAGAATGAAACTGGACCCTTATCTTACACCACTCATAAAAATTAACTCTAAATAGGTTAAAAACTGAAACCTGAATCTTCCTAGAAGCAAATGTTGTAAAAGTCTCCTGGACATTAGTCTTAGCAGCAATGTTTCAGCTATAGCAACCAAAGCCAAAGCATCCAAAGCAAAATTCTACACATGAGACTACAGCAAGCTAACGTGTTTTTTGCACAGCAAAGGAGAAAAATCAACAAAATGAAAATGCAACCTGTTTAATGGGAGAAAATTTTTGCAAACCATGTGTCTGATAAAGAGTTAATATCCAAAGTATAAACAAAACTCTTACAGCTCAACAGCAAAAATGTAAACAATGTCATTTAAAAATTGACAGAGGATCTAAATAGACATTTCTTCAAAGAAGATATATAAATGGTCAAGTAATACATGAAAAAGGTGCTCAATCCCACTAATCATCAGGGAAACCGCAAATCAAAATCATAATGAAGTATCACTTCACCCCTGTTAAATGGCAATTATCAAAAAGACAGCCAATAGATGGTGTTCGTAAGGATATGAAGAAAAGGGAACCCTCATGTTGGTAGGAATGTGAACTGGTACAGACAATATGGAAAACAATATGCAGTTTCCTCAAAAAACGAAAAACGGAACTACCATATGATCCAGTAATTCTGTTTCTGAGTATACAGCTAAAGCAAATGAAATCACTATCTGAAAGAGATGTCTGCATTCCCATGTTCACTGCAGCATTATTCACAATAGCCAAGAGAAGTTGTGTCTTTCGAAGGATTAAAGAAAGTGTGGCCTATATTTATATCTACCTATAATTCATCTTTACCATTATCATTAACTATAGCATTATCTCTATTTAGCCATAATAAAGAAGTAAATCTGCTATTTATGACAACACAGATGCATCCTGAAGACATTATGCTCAGTGAATTAGGTCAAATAGAGAAAGACATATCCCATATAATCTTATGTGCATGTGGAATCTAAAAGCTTTGAACTCATAGAGATGAAGTTAAAATAGCGGTTGCCAGGGACTGAAGGTGGGGGAGCGTAGGGGGATGCTGGTCAGGGTACAGACTTTCTAAGATGAGTAAGTTCTAGTACAACATGGCAGCTTTAGTTAATACACTCAAAAGTTACTAGGAGAATAGAACTTTAATGTTTTCACCATAAGGATATCGATGCCAAAATGATAATAATATGGGAGGTGAAGGTTGTGCTAACCAAACTTATTGTGGTAAACATGTGCAATAGATGCAGGTATGAAGTCGTTCTATTGTACACCTTGAACTTATACAATGTTATTTGTCAATTACATCTTAATAAAGCTGAAAAACATAGAAAAGCAGTGTCTGTTTCCTAAAACTAGAAATACTTACTTTGAGAAATCCTGTCCTGTGAGAGGAATAAATGAAGGGGTAAAATATTGAAGATTTTTCAGAATCAAGACAACATTGTGATATAATGTTTCTGACCTTGAAAAATTAAAATAAAGGATACAGAAGAGTTTAAAAAAGAAAGAAAGAAAACAAGGTTTCACCAACAAATCCAGGTCAGATCTACATCTTAGGGAAAATACCCACAGGCACATACATTCCAGGGAAACTACTTTAGGAAATAATTAGGATTTTTATAGTTTTTTCAGGGTAATAGAACTGTTTTTAATAAGATAATTTTGTAAACAGTGCAGATCCTCTTGGAGAGAAGAGACACTGGAAGCTTTAAAAGAAGAATAAAAGATGCTGCCAAACCCAGGCTGTAGATGACGAAAGCAGTGATGATGGTCATGGGTGAAATCAGAAGTCAGGACTTCAAGAATATGTTGTAACTAAGATTTTATTTCTCCATTAAAAAAGCCTAAAGTTAAGCATTCTGTCATTGTTACTACAGTACTGGTATCCATTTTAATAAGAACGATAGTAAAAGTGGAAAAATTGTGATATAATACTTTCAAAAGTAAAAGTTGATCTTATAAGCAAATTGAGAAAAATAATTTCCCAGCATATTTAAGTCTCTATCAGCCAAAGCAGATAAAGAAATAGATGATAACATATTAACAAGAATAAATAAGCATTGTTCAGAGACCATTCTGAGGTGTTATAAATAGAGGCTATGTGAAAACTAAATGAAAAATTATAGGACCAAAGAAATTTTAAAAATGGAAGTTATAAAAACAACTCTGGTTACATTCTTATCATGGTTTCATGTGACAACTCTTTGTAATGCTTATACTTAACCTGAAGATGATTTTGCACAGTGATGCTCAAAGAGATGGTGTGGCTTGAATCTACTAGAAGNCCAAAGAAATTTTAAAAATGGAAGTTATAAAAACAACCCTGGTTACATTCTTATCATGGTTTCATGTGACAACTCTTTGTAATGCTTATACTTAACCTGAAGATGATTTTGCACAGTGATGCTCAAAGAGATGGTGTGGCTTGAATCTACTAGAAGTTCACTTTAATCTTCATGAAACCAAATGCTTCTGTTTTGCACTTGCAGAAACTAGCTTAGTTGAGGTAGTTTTTAGGCAATATTTTATGGTTTTTTTATGGAGCCATAGAATAGAGCAATATTTTATCAGAGGTACTGCTGGGCAGAAATTTGATGTTGTTGCTCTTCAACACACGTATGCTAAAGCCAGTAAGTTTATTTGAAATGATTTCAGGAGGACTTCAGATCCACTAAAAGGAAATTGGCTACTTATTTAATTTGATACTATTTTTATGCAAATATTCTTAGTAATAAAAAGAGAAGCGCAGAAAATGCAATTTGGAAAACAAAGCTGTTTTATGTGCATTTGTCAAACCTCTAGGATTGAGCAACTTGAAGAATGATTACTTGTGCATGAATGAGAAAAAAAACAAGTTCAAATAAATAATTGGTTCTAGCAATGATTAAGTTGACAGATATCAAGTTTATCATTTATTTTGGCATTGCTAAATGAGGAAGTGGATTATATGTTGATTTATATGAATAAACACTAACTACACATCATCCAATTTGGTTCTAGTAAAATTGTAAATCTTCAGAAAAATAAAACTTGAAATAAATATTTCCTAATAAATGTTAATGTTTTCTCTGTAGAAGTTTCATACAGGTGTTTGTAGGTCTACATTTTTATCATATCTCTAAATAAGTAACAACTTCCCCAGTGGCTCAGAGGTAAAGCATCTGCCTGCAGTGCAGAAGACCCAGGATCAGTCCCTGGGATGGGAAGATCCACTGGGAAAGGGAATGGCAACCCGCCCCAGTATTCTTGCCTGGAGAATCCCATGGACAGAGGAACCTGGCAGGCCCATGGGCCCACAAAGAGCTGAACATGTCTGAATGACTGAGCTCATACACAAATGAGTAGCAAACACCACAGAATTATAGAATTGGAATACCAAACTTAAACTTCAGCCAGAACTCAAGAATATTAAGACATAATAAGAGAGTTTAGGAGGTGGGACTTTGGTCCTTCATACTGAGTAGCCCGTCTCTAGGTCTGCTTTAGAATGGCTGTGTGATGCTGCTCCTATGGATTTCAGATGGAAGAAATGAATAGAAAGATATCAGTCTCATCAGATCAGTGTAGGAGAAAGCATATTCTTCAGAGATCTGATGTAAAAAGCCAACAGTCCTTTACAAAATAACTTGGGATGATGAAATATTAACAGTGATGGTATTATTGTCTGAGATGGCTAAATCTCTCTTTTCCCTAGCTCTCTGCCTTATCTCTGAGGAAGCATCAGTGGAGATCAGGGTTCCTCCTCTGTTTTCTCGCCTGCTGTGTGCGGGTGTGCGTGGTCTGGTGTTGTCCAGCTGTGCCAGCAATAGCTTAAGTAAAGGAGTGGAATTCAGAGGTCAAATGTTACAATGCTACTTGGACAAAAACTTACTCAGGGAATACAGAGATTGTTATGAAAAAAAGTTGATATTGAAATGTTCATCCATCTGTCAATTTCTTGCTTTGTTCTAATCTCAAACAGAGACAAGAAAGATGCTATGTTTTAACCTCCTAAAATTCTATATGAAACAATAATTTAATATGCATTCCTAATTAACATCGATACACTTGAAGCTGCAACTGAGAGAAAGCTTAGTTGGACTTGTTTTCCTCTCTAGTTCATGTCATTATTCCTGTGATCCAGTTGCTCAGGCTGCTGGATGGTCTACCCAGGCCTCTCTTCATCACAAAGCTTCCATGCTGCTTTATTCTGCAGGAAGATATACCTTTCCATTTAATAATCTTATCTGTAGTAACAAGATAATGAGTGGTGATGGGTTTTTAAGTTGCTATTACTGACTAATACACAGAAGGTCTAGCATATATCCTCTGGATGGAAAATATCTTAATCCAAGTATGTGACTCCAAAAGAAGAAAATTTAAATTAGAAGTTTTCGGGGAAGTCACTTTTGAACAGATGAGTCTTTTGGTGTATTTAATTCCATCAAGTCAAAAGCTAGATATTTCATCTAAATATGTGAGGGAGCTTTGGTGGGAGCATACCAGAGGAGTCCTAGATGACAACAGCACCTAAGGCTGTGATGATGTGGCAAACACTGAAGGGTGTTTCATTCAACACAGCTTCTGAGCTCTGCTTCCAGCCCGTCTCTGTTATAAGGATAGGATGATGCAATACCAACCTCCATGCTTTTGGGAGAGTATGTCACACAGTTCTAGCCACTCAAATGTTAATAGTAGCCCCAGGATATGACATCATTTCTCAAATGAAAGAATGCTAAAAGAAAGCTTTGATCAGCCCTTCCCTCCTACCTGGTGTGCAAACAAGACAGCGATTCATCTTGTAACCATGCAGTCAAAAATTACATGCTGAAGATAATTTCTGGGTGACATTCTTGACCACTGTGTGCAAAATAAGCTCCGTGTTTAAACCATAGGGTTTTTGGGTGTTCTGTTAAAAACACATCACTAACTGACAAAAACAAAAAGTACATTTACACTTTTTATAGGCCATAGTTCCTAATCTTAACCAAGTAAAACTAGTCTAACTGGCTTATTCATTAAATGTTGATTACTGGAAATAACATAGAATTGTCGGGGTGGCCTTTCTGTCGAGGCCCCTCATTTTGGGGAGATATACACGAAAGACCACATATCAAGGAAGAATGCCAGTCACACCATGAGGAATACAGAGATTACACAGAATACAGAGATTATCGGAATATGGAGAGGATATTACAATGGGAAAACATGCCATTGCCTCCACAGTAGAAAATAGAAACACTTCCGTTGTTGCCCCAGGAGACTGTCATGCAACAGCTGCTTCATTTATTTCCTCACCAATGTTTCATGCAGGCTCATCTTCTTGGCAGATCCTAATTCCCATGCCTGCATGTTAGTTAAAAGGATATTTGGAAAAAGCAGCTTGTGGGTTGCCAGCCTCTGCTGTTCAAGAAAGTAAGCCCCAAATGCATTGACGTGAGTGGTGAGTGAGTTAATATAAAGTGTCTGCACCAAACTGCGCCAGCTCTAATTGGTATTGACTTCCTGGAGTGGTGTTCTGAAGATTGGCCCAAACGCATGCAGGCTCAGCGAGAAAGAGAGATGCGGTTCATCAGTGACAGATGCTGAGATTCTGACAGGCGGAGTCTGGATATGCCTGTCACTCATTTCACCCCTAAGCAGAGACAAGAAGAAAGAAGCAGCTAGGGATTGGTAACTGGGGCTTGGAGACAGAAAAATAATCATAGGAAAGTAAGATCCAGAGGATACTAAGCTGCTATCTGAAGAAACTCAAGAAAATGTTGAGTTTCTTAGTATCAGGAGAAACTGGAGAAATGCAGATAATAAAGGAAGGTGAAAGTAGTTCTATTCCAATTAACTATTTCCCCTATTTTGGTACATGTATCGTCAATCCTCAGTTTACGGGTAGAAAAATAAAAAGAAACATGAATTAAATTTGGGCCATGTGTCTATGTTAGGCATACCTGCTCCTGAAATTTTATAAAGGAGCATCATAGTAAAGGGTCCTTAACTTTTAGAGCTATTGAACAGAGCATGCTAAGACACAAAATATACAAAATGAATTTTTGGAACAATAAAACTTATCTGGATGTTTTATTTCATATGTGAAGAATCTGTGACCAAGGGATATACATGGCTTAGACAAGGTAAGATTTTAACAGAATAATGTTTGTTTTCAGTGTTTCTCAGGCATATGCTTTCGCTATGTATTCTCATGTTCATTCACGTATCCAAAAGATGTCATTTTGCCAAATACTACGAACGATACAAAGAATATACAAAACAAGGGCTCCAAGAGCAAGCAGTTTATACTCAAAGAGAGAAACAAACATGCATAAAGCTCATATTCTCTACAAATTCTAAAGGAAGGGCAGTCACAGTGAAATGGAAATATGAAATTGAATGAATCGGGTTTTCAGTTCATTTCACAGAAGCTAGTTCTATCTAAAAAGGAAGAAAATGACTTTATCTAAAGGATCATTGGAAATAACAGAGAACCAATTACCAAATTAGTTGCCAGGAAAAATGCACGAGACCACACTGCAGAACTGGTATGCTGAAGAACGTTCCTTTAGGTATGGGCATTTCTGTTTTCTTAAGTGTTGCCTACCATAATTTACTAATGTTTTCAGTCACTAAGAAAGGGAACTGCTTGTTTACAAGTTACTGAGTCCATGTCAGCAGTAGGGGAGGTTAGATGTCAAATAGCTAGCATTTTTAGCTAGCATTTTAGAAGGCAGGTATTTTTTCCCCTCCACCAGTATTTTTAAACTAAGGAATTCTCCAGGGAGAATCAGAGGATCAAAGGCTAAGTGGTTAGAAATGTAATAAGATGTCCACCACAAAAATCTACTAGTATAATCCTCACAGTCAAAATGCTCGTACTAATAATTCACACCAAACTTCTTCCACATCAAATCTCTCCGAATAATAATGATTATTAGTTATTCCAAAAGCCTTTACTGTATCAAGTGAGTGATACAGGAATTTTATATTAATTTATATAAAAATAAATATATCTGAATGACAAAGATTGGGTATGATATAAAAAAAGGAAGGTGAACACAATTTGACCCCTTCTCTTAAGAACAATGTATCCTTCTAAAATCAATCTCCAAATCATATCTATTATCTTGCTCCAAACTAACCTGTTCCCTGATTTGAGCTGATGGACGGCCATTTATCTCCCAGAGTAAATATCTTCCCATCCAGTTCACCTTCTAAGAAGTGATGGAACAGGCATTTGCTCTCTTCTAAACTTTAAACTCTGTCAAAGACATTTGCTTTACATTTTAAGCAGATTCTCATGATGTTATAAATGATACAAAAGGCAGCTAGACTGTCAAGCCATTTTCTCTTTTCAGCTAATAATGTCTGCTTATATTGACTATATTCAGCTGGCACATTAGTTCTAATCATTAGAGTTGTATTTTGTGATAACCTGTGCAAGTGTTAGCTAATGACCCCTCATCAGAAAAGCAATTCACCTCATTGAAGGAAAATAAGGAGGGTAAATCATGCATGGAACATATGATGAAAAATGTTACCAATATTAACAAAACTTGCTATTATCTCCAGATTGGTAGTTTAACCTTTAGATAAATTAAATCATTTGTTCCTTTTTCCTGTCTCTCTATATCATTTTAGCAGTTTTTAAAAAGGAGTTCTGTTTCCGCTTTTCCATTAGCTTTTCAAGCACATGCATAGGTCACCAAACAACCTCCCGGAGCTGCAACCAAATTGGATGAAAACATATTTGAAGTTGTATTTATAAATAAAGGCTTGCCTTAGACTCAACAATACTTTGCCTTTATCTTTATGGAAATTTTATTCTGAAATCAATTGACTTTAAATACAATGTTTTTCTTTTGATTATATTGATGCTGACTTCATTTATAACGAAACTCATATAACTCAAACATAAAATATTGATTCTTGCTTTTTCTTTTGCGAAAGTCAACCTTTTTTTCCTTTCAGTGACTTGTTTATATTTTTCTTTTATCTTTTTATTAGCCACTTTATTCAGGTATAATTGGTACACAAAAAGCTATTTGCATTTAATGTATTCAATAGAATGAGTTTAAAGGTAACAGTACTTTCATGAGGCTTCCCTTAACACTCAATTGGTAAAGAATCTGCCTATAATGCAGGAAACCTGGGTTCGATTCCTGGGTTGGGAAGATCCCCTGGAGAAGGAAATACCAACCCACTCCAATATTCTTGCCTAGAGATTCTCATGGACAGAGGAGCCTGGCAGGTTATAGTCCATGAGGTCTCAAGAGTTGGACACGACTTAGTGACTAAACTACCACCACCACCATACATTCATGAAATCATCACCACTATCTTTGCAATAAACATATCTATCCTTTCCAAGTTTCTGCCTGCCCACTATATCTTTACTCTTACTATTATTATTACATTTATATATTTATTTGTGTGTTATTATAGCTTATTTTGTGATAAGAATATTAACATAGGCCACACTCTTAACACATATTTACAAGAGGGCATCAGAGGATGAGATGGCTGGATGGCATCACCGATGCAATGTGCATGAACTTGGGCAAACTTCGGGAGATGGTGAGGGACAGGGAGGCCTGGGGTGCTGCAGTCCTTGGGATTGCAAAAAATCGGACACGACTTACTAACTGAAAAACAAGAGCAGTTTTTCATTATGGACACTATGCTGTACAGAGAGCTCTAGGATTCATTCATCCCACATGACAGGGACATTTTCCAGCTGTAGATGTATAACTCCCTGTTTTCTCCTCTCGCCAACTCTTGGCAGCAGCCTTTCTGAATTTGACTATTTTAGACCTCATAAAAGTGGATTCACACAGGAAGAATCATGGCTTATTTTACTCAGTGTAAATCCAACCAGTCCATTCTGAAGGAGATCAACCCTGAGATTTCTTTGGAAGGAATGATACTAAAGCTGAAACTCCAGTACTTTGGCCACCTCATGAGAAGAGTTGACTCATTGGAAAAGACTCTGATGCTGGGGCGGGGTGGGGGGGGGATTGGGGACAGTAGGAGAAAGGGATGACAGAGGATGAGATGGCTGGATGGCATCACGGACGTGATGGACGTGAGTCTGGATGAACTCCAGGAGAAGGTGATGAACAGGGAGGCCTGGCGTGCTGTGATTCATGAGGTCGCAAAGAGTTGGACACGAATGAGCGACTGAACTGAAATGAACTGAAAGTTCTTTAGGTTCCTTCACACTGTCATACATCTTTTTTTTTTTTTTTTTTTTTAAGGCTAAGTGCTATTCCATTGCTTGTATGTAACACATTTTCTTTATCCATTTACCTGTTGATGGACATTTAGGTTGCTTCCATGTGGCTGTTGAGAATGTGAGCATGGGGGTGCAGATATCTCTTCGAGGTCCTAATCTCAGTTCCACTGTATGTATCTACACCTAAGTTCTGATTGCTGGATCATACGGTAGTTCTACTTTCAACTTTTTGAGGAACTTCTGTACAGATTTTCATAGTAGCTACACCATTTTACACACCCATGTAGTGTACAAGAGTTCTCTTTTCTCTACACCCTCACCAACATTTGTTATCTGGTATGTGTGTGCTTGTGATATGCTAACTTGTATGAGTCATAGTTCTTTTTTAACCATTTTTAAATTAATTTCTTTTAAACTTACTGTGCACATGGGATATTATTTCCCTCACCAGAGATCGAACCAGGGTCCTCTGTGCTGGAAACACTGAGTCTTAACCACCGGACAACTAGGGAAGTCCCAAGGTAATATTTCATTGTGATTTTGATTTGCAGTTCTCTGGCGATTAGTAATGTTGAATATTTTTTCATATATTTTTTGGACATTTATATGTCTTCTTTCTATTCAGAAATTTCTATTCAGTTCCTTGTCCATTTTTAAATCAGATATTTTTGTTATTCAGTTGCAAGAATTTCTTATATATTTTGAATATTAGTCTTTTATCAGCTATACAGTTTATGAATATTTTCTTCTAATCTGTAGGTCACCTTTTTTTTCTTTGCTGTGCAGAAAATTTTTTTGTTTAATATCATTCCATTTGTATATATTTGCTTTTGTTGTCTCAGCTTTTGGTGTCAAATCCAAGAAATCATTGCCAAGATGAATGTTGAAAAGCTTTCCTCCAGTGTTATTTTTCCTTGAATTTCAAGGTTTCATAACTTAAATTCAAATATTTAATATATTCTGAGGTAATTTTTGTGCATGTTTTAAGATAAGGGTCCAATTTTATTCTTTTGTATGTGTATGTCCAGTTTTCCTAGTGCCATTTAGTGAAGGAACTATCTGTTTCTTATTGTATATTCTTAGCCTGTCAAAGATTTTGTATATATATGTACATGGGTTTATCTCTGGGCGCTGCTAAGTCGCTTCAGTCGTGTCTGATTCTGTGCATCCCCATAGATGGCAGCCTACCAGGCTCCTCCGTCCCTGGGATTCTCCAGGCAAGAATACTGGAGTGGGTTGCCATTTCCTTCTCCAATGAATGAAAATGAAAAGGGAAAGTGAAGTTGCTGAGTCGGGCCCGACTCTCAGCGACCCCATGGACTACAGCCCACCAGGCTCCTCCGTCCATGGGATTTTCCAGGCAAGAGTACTGGAGTGGGGTGCACGCTTATATTATTTAGAGATAAATATGACATTTTGAAGCTGGGTGAATAATAGGAGAATATTGAGCCAAAATAAATTTTCCCTATAAGTCTTAGCAGTCCAGTTTTCTGCCATTTAGAGAAAATCAGTCAGAGAAAGAAAAATTAAATAGATAAGAGAGAGAATTAAATATTAAAACTGAGGAGGCTTAATGAATTTCTGTCTTCTACTTCTTCCTGAGGTTTTGCTATATGCCTGTCTTATACACAACTTTGTTGTTCTATAGCATCTGAACATCCTTATAATTTATATTATATTAATACTTCAACTAGATAATAGATAGAGTTTTTACTATCATTTACAAGCAAAACATTACCAAAGAATGCAATAGAAAAATATATCTAGTATAGGAAGTATAGTAAGTGGTCAGAATTCTTATAAGTAGTGCTTGAAAAGCTAAACTCCATTCAGTTGGTCTCAGGTAGGTGTAAATTCCATCAACATCAAGAATGAAAAATGTTAACATGTCAAGACTCCCCTGAACCTCCTATAATCTCTTTTCCAAAAGCAGAAATTTAAAACATTGAGAAATACAGATGTCCACATGTTAGAAGCACTTCTTTAATAGTTTAAAGTCAAAATACATGTTCCAATACATAACTGCATGCAGCCTAGGCTTGAGGAGAAATTATTTAGAATGAATTTAAGGGAGATAAAAAGCAGAGGTCTTAAAGAAAGGAAGGAAAAACAGAGAGAGCAACCAGTATTTCACTACAGCAGAGAAATCCCCAGGTCACATGATAGGAAACAATTCTTCTCTAAAAGCCAGAAATTCTGGCTCTTTCAAGCCAGGAGATAATTTTCTAGACCAGTACTACCCAATAAAAATACAATACATGTTGATTTATATTTTCTAGTAACCACATAAGTAAAAGCAAAATGAGATAGGTAAAACTAACTTAATAATACATTTTCACTATATATATATATATATATATATACACACATAATATTCTTATTTCAAACTATAATCTTTACAAATAACATTGCAGAAATATTTTACTTTTTTGTACAAAATCCAATGTGTATTTTATATTCACCAGTTTAGTTCAGTCAGTCATGTCCAACTCTTTGTGACCCCATGGACTATAGCACTCCAGGCCTCCCCGTCCGTCACCAACTCCCGGAGCTTGCTCAAATTCATGTCCACTGAGTTAGTGATGTCATCCAACCACCTCATCCTCTGTCATCCCCTTATCCTCCTGGCTTCAATCTTTCCCAGCATCAGGGTCTATTCCAATGAATCAGTTCTTCTCATCACAATGGCCAAAGTATTGGAGTTTCAGCTTCAACATCAGTCCTTCTAATGAATATTCAGGACTGATCTCCTTTAGGATGGACTGGTTTGACCTCCTTGCAATCCAAGGGACTCTCAAGAGTCCTCCAACAGAACAATTTGAAAGCATCAGTTCTTCAGTGTTCAGTTTTCCTTATGGTCCAGCTCTCACCTCCATACATGACTACTGGAAAAACCATAGCTTTGACTACATGGACCTTTGTTGGTAAAGTAGTGTCCCTGCTTTTTAATATGCTTTCTAGGTTGATCATAGATTTTCTTCCAAGGAGCAAGCTTCTTTTAATTTCATGGTTGCATTCACCATCTGCACTGACTTTGGAGCCTCCAGAAATAAAGTCTGTCACTGTTTCCATTGTGTCCCCATCTGTTTGCCATGAAGTGATGGGGCCAGATGCCATGATCTTCGTTTTTTGGCAATTCAGAGGAGCCACATTCTAATGCTCAGCAGCCACCTGTGTCTTCTGGGTGCTGGACTAGACCTCAGAGACATGTTCAGTGGAGCAGAGGCCAATCTCTCTTCTCCAAAGATCTCTTCTTTTTTAATATATTTTCTCGCAATTCCTGTAGGTAAAATTAGTTGGAAGTGGCTAATCTTTTTTAATGACATAATTTCATGTAATGTTCAGAACAAAATGAGTCAAAATGAGACCTTACCAAACCAAATGCCCTCCTGTCCCTCCCAAGAGTTCCTAAATGACAAGCTGAATTCTAACCTGAGTTTGATTTGAGATTATTTTTCCTGGGGCCACCGTAGAGGATCACCTTTTTTGGCGGGGGAAGCCATGCTTTTTCACCTTCCAGGACACATTTTGCAGGTGAAGCTCCAGAGATGGAGAAAGGACTCAGACATGACCAAGTAGCATATCAAGATCTGTAAACAGACATGCGTAAAATTTGTAACCATGCGTGTGATGAAAATAAGCATGTATTTCACGTTTTCTAGTCAAATCATGTCCAGTTTGCTTACACCTCAATTAGAGTCCATTTTTCATTCTTCTTCTTTTTTTTTTTTTTTTTTTGGTTTAAGAACCCTTTTGTCATGCTAAGTTTCATGATTCTTTGATTCTTAGAAACAGACATAGATTGTTAGAAACAGACAGTCTATGTCTGTTCAAACATAGACATGAGCATTAGTACTCAACATTTAACAATGACAGAATGTTCTATCTCTGCCTTCAACGAGCTTATTGTTTGGACCACCCCAACCAGAGACTGGAAAAATAAGACTCAGAAATAAAGTGAGGATTGGGGTGGGGGTGCTGATTCCATTTGCAGGTAAAAGCCCAGATCCTAATCCTCTTATTGTTAACTTCTGTTTCCTTATTCGTGCTCTAGAGATATCTGTTCTTTACAATCTCAGATCCTGGATAAAGATATACAATGTACAGTCCTCAGTGTCAAACCTTCAGGCCTTTCATGACTTTGTTTATCCCTTCAGCTAATGATGCCCTTTCTCAACAACTCCCTCAAGCCTCTGATTATGTGAACAGTCACTAATGGTTTTCCATCAGTCACATCAGTACTTCAACATTTTGTTTTCAATATGCCTTTCCACGTTGTACTTTTTACTACTCCCAGCCCTTCGCCTGGGGGTGATGAGAAAGTCATTTTTATTTTTCAAAGAGGCCTGTTAATTATAGTACAGGCCTGTGCATAGTATATTCCCTACACTTATAGCCAACATAAATGCTTAAAGTCACAAAGGGAAAAGGCAGTCTTGTGCATCACAGAATGTGGCGTGCGGTGTCTTTGAGGTATCTAGAAGTTCACTGTGATACAACGCCATCATTTGAGTGTTTATCACAACAGACAGAACACACAGCAAAAGTCAATTGAAGGGACGTTTCTCTTAAACTTCTTTTACCCCTTCTCCTGATGCTTTCCTGAAGCAAGCAGTGGCAGAAGAGATGACAGGAAAGGAAATCAAGTAAGGTCAGCCAAAAAATTGTAAGCCCTGTCCTCTGTCCCTCTGATGACTCCAGTGCCACTTAGAAGCTGAGCTGATCTTACGGAAGAAACATTGAACAAGGTGCAAGAGTAAGGTTTTAACCTACTCCAGTACTTTGGCCACCTGATGCGAAGATTTGACTCATTGGAAAAGACTCTGATGCTGGGAGGGGTTGAGGACAGGAGGAGAAGGGGACAACAGAGGATGAGATGGCTGTGTTAGGTAGGTAGAATAGGGAAACAGAGTCCAAAATGGCGCTGGCTAAAAAAAAACAAGGAAGGTCAAAGGAAAGTCCAAGGACCAGAGTGAAGACTTCAGGTAGAACAAACAGCACTCCTGGCTAAGCCCAATTTGCATAGGGCGGGCCCAGGTGGAAGAAAACATATAAAAGGAAGAGCCAAAGTGCTCTCTCTCTCTCTCTCTTTCTCTCTCTCTCTCTCTCTTTCTCTCTCTCTCCCATTCTCCTGCTATCTTCTAAATAAAATAGAGCTGTAACACTGATTTGCCTAAGAGCTGTAACATGGTTTGTCCAAGACCTGAGAGCTATGGCGCACCGAGGGCTCTAATGTCCGTTGCTCCAAATCTTTGTTGTAACAAGACAAAGAACCGGGGAACATACACTCGCGTGACATCTATGGTGCCGTGACTCAGATGTAACCTGGCTGAAACAACCTCCACGTGGAAGAGGCTAGGCACAGCAGGAGCCCAATTCAGCGAAGCTCCCATGGTAGAGGTGGAACATGAAGAAAATTCAGCGCAGGGGAAGGCCCATTATGCTGGAAACCAGGACAGCGAAAAACAAACTCAGCAGAAAGCTCACGTGGCCCAGTCTCAGATCCCAGAAGACCTCTGGTTAAGGTAAGAGGTCCTCGCTGGAGGGACATGCCTAACGAAATCTTAATTCCTTTACAATCTCTCGTTTCTTGTTTCTTCAAACCTCCTGCAAACAGGCGGGAGCCAGGAGGCACAACTGAGGGACTCCGGAGAGGCTACTCCTCAGCATGTCCCAAAGGCGCTATCTGCTGAACCTCGATAGCTGTTACACAAGCCAGTGGGGGTTCTTCTGCCCTTTCTCTTCCCTGTGCCAAGGATCAGACCAATGAAACTGTGAGCACCGGTCAGATATTTAGCAAATTTTCTGGCGGGCTATGAAGGGGACTCCTTGGCACATTTTTCCCACTGCTTTTTCCTCCTGTCCTTCACCTCTCTCCCGGGACTCAAGCTCACCCAAAACTAATGAAACTCAGGCCCTGATGTCTCATTGCAAAAATTCATTGAGAGTACAAAGCGGTAAGATGTGGATTTGTTAAGATCCAGAGAGAAGTCATTCTTCAGGGTGTGAACCATTGCCAAGGGCAAGGTCTGGGGCCATGATATTAGGCCTGGCTCATATGCTAATTAGTGGGAGGATCATCCCTACTATTGGGGAACCACCCACTCCTCCCTCTTTTGCCTTGGAGCTGTCCTGCCACCTCTGGGTGTGTCTGTTGGTTTATAGATTGGGGATTAAGTACTTGAATTTTACTCTTCATCTTGGACCCAGTTGGTTTTAATTGGTTTACATTATCCCCTTGTGCTGTGTCATTCTTTCAAAGGTTGTGCTCTTCCCCCTTCCCTCCTGTTTCATGCTCTTTGCCTGAGCCCCATCCAGACACACAAAATTGCCTCTACAATCTTCTGGAAAGACAACCAGAAAATAGATAGCCTTGGGAGGGAAATACTCTATAATATCCAACCCCCTAATCCTACCCAGTACTGGTTACACTGGAGACCTTGGGGATGCCCAGACTCCAGTCCAGGGGTCTCAGGAGGTCATCACGCCTTGACCTGCCTAGGGATCAGGTCCTCAAAAGGTTGTTATGCCTCAACCTGCTCGGGGATCTGCTAGTCCCAAGAGTCCCAGGAGGTCATCGCGCCTCGACCTGCCCAGGGACCCAGTTCTTGGGAGGCCGTCATGCCTTGGCCTTCCTGGGGATTCGATCTCTAGGAGGCTGTCTTGCCTCAGCCAGCCTGGGCATTTGCACCCTGACCCGGGGACGCCTGGCTCTCAGGTTGTAACAGTTCTGGGTAGGATAAGCTTCAGAAAGACTCACCCCTAAGGAAGTCCACTCATGGAAACAAAAGGAAGCCTATTACTTGTGGGACTATGCCCAGTCTCAGCAATAACTCAGGAGCCCCATGAGAACCCCATTGCCTTTCTGGAAAGGCTAAAAGAGGCACTCCAAAAGTTAATTAAGTTACAACAACA
>SJYW01021615.1:186184-217599 GCA_006410735.1 Raphicerus campestris
ATATTCCAAATACATTGATTAATATATTCCCAGGTGCCTAAGGATATGGAGGCCTGGTGGCAATCATTGACTCAACAATGAGAAAATCTCTATGCTAATTAAGACTCTCAAAATACTCCAGACTCTCTGTGCTGTTTATGGTTGAGAGGTAGTAAACAACCATGTGCATAGTGGCAGGAGTATGGATAATCCTGTCACACAAACCAGTTTGCCAGCAGAGAGGTTTGACCTGAGACACCCTTGTCACACCCAGGGCAGGGAATTAGCAGCAATTATTGGCACAACAAATGAAAAACACTACGCCAATGAAATTCCTAACCAACCCACTATACTAATAATTTCTAACTTCCTAAAAGAATTTGCCTTTAGTAAGTCTAAAATATCTCGTGCCTCTCACAGTTGGGAGGCTGTAAACAATCACATGTGGCCGGATGAACCTGTACAGGCAGGCTAGATAACCTTTAGAGGAGTTTGTAAGTTGAAACACTCTTGTCATGCCCAGGAATTTTTATTGACTTGGAGCTGTAAGTTAACTCCTTCTCCGAGAGAACCAGTGGGGAACAGCCCCCCAAAAAGTCAGAGGTATAGGTGAAGCATGAAACCGTAAAGTAGGTAGACTCTGGTTTTAGGGGTAGAGGCTCAGGAACAGGGGGTTTCCTGGGGCTTGATCACGCCTTTATGTATGCTGAAGCCTCCTTCCTCATGACCTTTGCTGTGGGCGGAGTTCCTCACGCTGGCTCCCGGCAGTCTGGCAGGCTACAGTCCATGGGGTTGCAAAGAGTCAGACATGACTGAGCACAACACATACAGCAGGGATGTTGATCAGTGGCTCTGGCTTCTGGAGCACCTGCCTGGAAGATCCTGGCTGTGCCTAGTGTTAACCCATCAGTTGCTGGATAGTGGGGAGATTTTTAGGGGAGATTCTAGGGAAGGGGTCTGAGTGGCAGTAATAGAGGACGCTGAGAGAACCCAGGACAATTACTATTAAACATGTAATTTAATAACTTAATAATCAGTATAGCAGAACCAGCACATAGAGCTTGACTATCACTTCTCTTGTTAATAGCCAACCCTTATTGAGGTCTTTAACCATATATAATATTGGTGATGTACAGAAAGGGAATGCAGGCAGTTTTGCCTGTGCCAGTGTCTAAGCCCTGTTAGAGGGTCTAGCAGTGATGTGATCTACAGTTTTCTGTATACAAGGAGCCAGTAGTAGACAGAACAATTTCTTCATTCAGCAGATGGCAGAGTTGGGGAGAGCCAGCTCCAACCTGAATCCTTCTCCCCTTCTTTTTGCACCCCTGCCCTCCTTCAGTGTGCAGTGCCCAGCACACATGCATGGCACCCAGGATACATGTTGAAGCTCCACCCACACCCTCTTCAAACAGCTATTCTGTGGTCCCCTCAGACCTCAGATAATAAGGTCTGGAGAGGTGGCCCTGGGAGTGGACAAGGGATCCTATGAGGGATTCCAGGGCCTGTGACCCAGAGCCTGGCCTGGGGCTTGCTGCCAGACACAGTCCCCAGCATGTGACCATGGAGTGCTGGCTGACACGTGCTGTACATGGAAACACACACTGGACTGATTATGAAAAGTGAAGAATATAAAATATCTCTTTAATATCATTATATTGGTTACATATGGAAATGATATTTTGCATATATTGGGATAAAATATATTAATTAATAATTATAAGTTATATCAAGTATTATTTAATAATTTTGACCATTTCTTTTTTAATATACTAAGTAGCTTTAAAAAATATATTTATTTTTATTTGTTTGGTTGCATTAGGTCTTAGTTGCGGCATGCAGAGTCTTCATTGCATCGTGTGGATCTTTCGTTGTGGCCCACGGATTCTCTTAGTTGCAGCATAAGGGCTCCAGAGGGCGTGGGCTTCAGTAGTTTTTGCTGCACTGGCTTAATTGCTCCACAGCATGTGGGATGTTAGTTCCCTGACCAGGGATCGAACCGCCTCCCCCACATGGCAGGGTGGATTCTTAACCACTGGACCACCAGGGAAGTCACTCCCTGTTTCTTTTTTATTTTCTAGGGTGGCTACTTACAACTTAAAAATTGTGTATGTAGCTCACATTTTTGGCTCCCTTAACATTTCTCTTGGGCAGTGCTGATCTACAAGGAGGACACAGAAGTCTACTAGGACCCACGGCCTTTGGAACCTTGGGTATCCTTGTCCTGAAAGGAGAAAGAGCCAGAGTAGAGACCTGTAGAGCGTGGGGCCCTGTGCAGGGGCCCCTCTTGCCGGAAGATGGTTTGGTTTTAAGATCATATCATAGTTAATTTGCTTCTCTACCCTCTCACAGCTAAATGATCTCCAAATCTTGCTCCACTTTTCTCACAGGAGATTTTACTGTGAGATTTCATAGTAAATTTCTCACAGGAGATTTCACAGGCAACAAATAGGCGTCCCATCCCCCACTGCTACATCACAGTTACTTTTGAATCAGTAGTAACACCAGCACAAGATGTAAAATTGGTATATATTAACCATTATCTTTTGAGAAGCTGTTATTCTTTGCATAAAGTAGAATCCAATCACTAAGCAAAATTTTTGTAGGTTCTGAGCCTCTTCCCTCCCTCTCCTTTTAGTCTGGAGAACACATTAATCTTTCTGAATTGATTCTTCTAGTAGGGTGATGACATAAGAGTCAGGAATACCTTTTTGGGATTCAAGAGGTGAACATTCTGCTGTATGTTTTAACATCATACAATACATATATTAGGACTTCCCTGGTGGCTCAGATGGTAAAGTGTCTGCCTACAATGTGGGAGACCTGGGTTCGATCCCTGGGTCAGGAAGCTTACCTGGAGAAGGAAATGGTGACCCACTCCAGTATTCTTGCCTGGAAAAATCCCATGGACAGAGGAGCCTGGTAGCTAATCGCAGTCCATGGGGTTGCAAAGAGTTGGACATGACTGAGCGACTTCACTTTTAGTTTCAATACATACATTTTCTAAGAAGAAAATCTACTTATCAAATCTCTAGAGAAGAAAACTTCAGATAGTCCCTTATGACTTGCTTAAGAAATTCATGGGTATGGTAAATTGCTTTATGACAGCTTTAAGAATTTGCAGTGCATGTTTTAGATTTGAGACTTTAGTGTTTCAACAGAAACAAAGATTTATTTAGGGGGCTTTTGCCTTTTTCTCCTGAACAAATCTGATTTGAGCTTGCAAATAGAAAGGATGAATGATTTAGGTGTTTGAAATCTCTTTAGTTTATTGCTGCTTTTCTTACTGTGGCAGATAGTAGCTAACTGTTAATAACACTGTTTTTCCTCCTGAACACAGAGCTGATTTACATTACCCAAGCTCCCTTGCAGTTAGGTGTGGCCATGTGACTGAGACTGGTCAATGAGGTGTTGATGGAAGGGATAAATTCCTGCCAGCACTATCATTTACTCTTTCTCTTTTCCTTCCTCTGTTTGCAGACACAGAGTATCCAGGTGAGAGATTCAGAATGTGCATTTTAATAAGGTCCCCAGGTGATACCTATGCACAGTCACATTTGAAAAACACTGTCCTAGGAGATGACAGAGCCACTAGCTGGAAGGAGCATGGGTTCCTGCCTTGTGGCTTAGAGGAGGGCCACCCAGGAGAGTTGCCCCTGGGCAGAGCCAGCTTAGATTGGTACATGTACTAGAAACCACCCTTTATTAGTATTAAACCACTGAGATCTGAGGGTTGTTTGTATTTGCAGAACTCTGTGCACCTCTAATATATCCCCTTCTTACAAATAGCCTACCAGAATGATCTTATTACACCTCATTATCCAAGTTATTTAATATAAAAATCAAGGTAGACCTTAAAAAGTGACATGAGTGAAACCCTTGTGGAGAATTTTTAGAAATCACCAAAGTTACAAGATACTGGAAATTTGCACTTTCCCTATATATATATATTTGTAAATTTTCCTCTCTATCCCTTCTTTCCATCTTTTTTTTTTTTCAACTGCCTCCTTCACTTCCCAGTAGCACCAAAGTTAATGGGTTAAGATTGCCTTTGCTTCCATGAATGGGTGAGGAAGCCACTCTTGCAAAATCCCCATGGAAGCTGAAAGATAAGAAGATGCAGGTGTAAGAATATAAATTTTCATTTCTCTTAACTCCATTGTCTTATTTTCCCTTGATTAATTTCTTTAGGCCAACATTGATTTATTTAACTTAATTGAAGAACTTAAAATGATAAAATGTATCTTTCTTTAAAGGTACAATTATTTATATATTCATCTATTTATTCATTCATTCCTAGTACAGAGAATAGTCCAATCAAGAATAATCTCTTCTGCCTATGACAGGCAGACAAAGGCTCCCAGAGATAGGTCTCTAAAGTGTTCATTAGAGATTTACTATTTTTTTTCCCTATAGATCTGGAGATGCAAAATATCCACAAGATGGATGAGTTTATTGGATGTATATGTGAATAGCTGTCATTGGATTATGCAGAGTCAATCTTTTAAAGCTTCATCAGAATTTTTTATATTTATACATTTTAAGAAATCCAGGCAATTTTTGCTTATTGGCTTACATTATTCCTGGAACTAAATTATTAAAATGCCAGCATGTCTAAGCCTCATTATTTTTCTTAGACACATATATGTATGCACATACATGTGTATGAATACACACACACATTTCCATGCCTACCCATACACATGTGCTGAAGAAAAAGGAAGCTGAAAGAATTTGTGCACACACATGGACAGCTGTGCATTTGCACACATGCATGAACACACAAATTCCTTCAGCTTCTTTATTTTCAGCCAATTATTATAGAGAGGGATGACAGCTGTTGTAAAAATTCAAGCAGAAAAATGTAATATACAGGAACCACTAGCCTAGTGGTAGAGAAAAGAAGATTCTTTGAGGCTTTCTGTAGTTGATCTACACTAACAATAGATCGTGTTTCCCAACACTGGGGGATGGGGGATGCATCATGGTGTTAGGGAGATTAGGCACCATTGTGATAGAGGTTTTTTTAAATCACATTTGAACTTTGCTTTACCTCTTACCTAAAATATCTTGGAGGTGATATATGGAGATATATGGAGATTTTGTTTTTATGGGTGAGATGTCTCTTCCAGAAACAAGAGGAGAAGGAAACTTGTGTCCTCTTTTTTATGATAAGGCTTCATAGCCTAATAGCGCATCTTGGTTTCATTGTTTCTATGTTTAGTGGCAGAGAAGGGGAAACAGTAAATAGTACCCACATAATGTGAGTTCATGTAACCTAAGTTTTTATCAAAAATTGACTTATTAACAGTGCTATATGGGCATTTCTCATTTAATCCTTAAACAACAAGCTTATGAGATGCGGACTATCTTTATACCATTTTTCCGAGGAGGAAACTGAGGCACAGAGAAGTTAAATACTGCCCAGCGTCTCTTGGGATTCTAATTCAGGTCATCTGGCTCCAGGAGCCAGGGTCTTGTTCATGTTCCACTACTGTGGATTTGACGAGCTTACCCAATGCTCATGGCCATTCTCTCATTCTTTGTGCTTTGATTCTGGGTCTGGGTAACTCACTTAAATGTGGAAGTTTTACAAAGATTCAGACTGCTCAGGGATAAAAAAAAAATGACTCATTGGCAGGGTGGAGCTTTCAATGAAGTCAATTTCATTCCCTTCCTAATGGGCTATGCGAGTTTGCAAAAATCAAGAACTGTGATGATTTAAAATGGGTCTGAACTCTTTTAGATTTCCATAGAACCTCACTCAGCAGTCCTTTTGCAATGATGTCATAGTTCTCTGTAAGCTAGTAATGCTTCCAGGGGAGGAAGCCAACATATTTTACAAATGTTATCTTATCCTTACAACACCCTTGAGGCTTAGTGAATGGCATTTAGTTACCGTTTGGGGAACTATAAAAATTAGGTTGTGGTTTTTAAAGTTTATTTTTGCATCATGGAGAACTCACACACTTATATGCATGTGCTTTCTATATAATATTCTAGGGACTTCTCTGATTGTCTTCACTTCCAGTGCAGGGGTGTGGGTTTGATCCCTGGTCAGGGAGCTAAGATCATACATGCTTCAGGGCCCAAAAAATCAAAATATAAAGCAGAAGCAATATTGTAACAAACTCAACAAAGACTTTAAAAATGGTCCACATCAAAAAAACTTCCCAAATTCTATATTATGTGTTATATACATACATACATGTACATATATGCAAATACTTCCTGAAACACTCTTAGTATATGTGCTACACCTTGGCGCATTGCGTTCTATTCCATTCTGTTCCCCTGAGAAGAATGCCGCCTGTGACCTACAAAGCTGATTTCATGACCTACAAATGGGAGGCAACCTACCGTTTGAAAACCATGGCACTGAGNTGCTACACCTTGGCGCATTGCGTTCTATTCCATTCTGTTCCCCTGAGAAGAATGCCGCCTGTGACCTACAAAGCTGATTTCATGACCTACAAATGGGAGGCAACCTACCGTTTGAAAACCATGGCACTGAGGGGACTCCCCAGCATTTATAGACATAACTCAGGAGGTGCCCGGCTGACTCCCTTCTGGTATTTTACCACTATCACCCACTGTAACTTGAAAACATCAGCTTTTTAAGTATCTGAAAAGTTAGCAGTGTGGCATTAGCTCTCGCGCTGTGTCGTTAAATCCCTTTCAGATGCTTGGTGAATATTTCTTGAGTGCCACCTGTGTGCCAGGCAGTGGCACTGCAGCAGTGACTCACTGAGTCACAGCAGTGGAGAACTTGACTGCCTAGTGGGCAAAGCCAAAGAGGAAGCAAACTTGTTAGGTGATGGTGCCTGCTTCTCCAGAAAAATAAAGTAGGCTGAGCTATAATGNAAAGCTGAAACTCCAGTACTTTGGCCACCTCATGCAAAGAGTTGACTCATTGGAAAAGACTTTGTTGCTGGGAGGGATTATAAGGGCAGGAGGAGAAGGGGACGACAGAGGATGAGATGGGTGGATGGCATCACGGACTCGATGGATGTGAGTGTGAGTGAACTCCAGGAGATGGTGATGGACAGGGAGGCCTGGCGTACTAGGATTCATGGGGTCACAGAGTCAGACACGACTGAGCGACTGAACTGACTGACTGACTGACTGATGCAGCTTCTTCTTCCCATCAGCTCCCTGAGGTCACCTTTCTTCATTTAATTGTCTTCAGCTCTTATTCTCACTTGCCGATTAGATGGAAAGATATGTCAGTCCCTAAATATAACATGTAAGTTATGAAGGATATGTATTTTAAATAATAAGACAAAAAGCTAGAATCTAGAAACTAAAAACGTGTGGAAGCTCTGCAGTTCAGTTCACAGGCTCAGTTGTGTCTGGCTCTTTGCGACCCCATGGACTGCAGCACACCAGGCCTCCCTGTCCATCACCAACTCCCAGAGCTTACTCAAACTCATGTCCATTGAGTCGGTGATACCGTCCAACCATCTCATCCTCTGTCATCCCCTTCTCCTCCTGCCTTCAATCTTTCCCAGCATCAGGGTCTTTTCCAATGAGTCAGTTCTTTGCATCAGGTGGCCAAAGTAATGGAGTTTCAGCTTCAGCATCTCCTTGCAACGAATATTCAGGACTGATTTCCTTTAGGATGGACTGGTTGGATCTCCCTGCAGTCCAAGGGACTCTCAAGAGTCCTCCCCAACTCCACAGTTCAAAAGCATCAGTTCTCTGGTGCTCAGCCTTCTTTATGGTCCAACTCTCACATCCATACATGACTACTGGAAAAAGCGATAGCTTTTACTAGATGGATATTTGTTGGCAAAGTAATGTCTCTGCTCTTTAATATGCTGTCTATGTTGATCATAGCTTTTCTTCCAAAGAGCAAGCACCTTTTAATTTCGTGGCTGCATTCATCATCTGCAGTGATCTGGAAGCTCTACTAAAAGACTTAATTTTCTATCTAAACTGATGATAATTTTGCCTTCAATAAGAAAATATTTTATAATACTAAAATTTTTCATTAGTATTTTTATTATTTTATATTTTTGCCCTAATCTAAAATTATGTAGAATTTACCACATAAATCTACAGCCGACTATTTATTATCTTTGTTAACTACTTTCTGTATATACATAAATCTTTAATTCCCTTCAAGTCCTTTTTTTGGTACTTGATGACTGTCAGCAACCATATGACCACTAGATGGCAGCATAACTCAATTCTTATACTTTATATTTTCTTCTCTAGTATTTATTTCAAAGACGTTAATGACAAAAAAGTATCTTGAAGTAATATATTAGTTAGTCTGAAATATTTGTTGCATGCAATTGAACATTGTTTTTAGATTAGGGCCAAGGTATTGTTATGCTTCAAGTAAGAAAGCAACAATCTCTTCGATGTAGGTTAGGTAATGCTAAGGTCTAGCAAGGATACAGTTTGAGGAGCCTGAGTTTTGAAACCAGACATGTCTGAATTAAAACTCGGTCTTCTCTGTAGCGGTCACTAAACTTAGAACATTTCTTATGATTGTTCTGTATATCTCAGTTCTTAAATAATCTCTTTGGAATGGGTACCTAAGAATCAGTCTTTTTGTGTGTGTTATGAGGTAATTTTTATGTACAAGATTAGTTCTTTATTAATTTTCTGCAGTGATTAACCTTTTTTAGTACTGACCTCCTTATAACAAATACTGAAATTTAAATAATATAGATTTATTATTTTATAAATGCATTGTGCAAGTCATCTTCCATCGCATTTAAACACATACCATCTCTACTCTGTGTCTCACTTAATTCTTAGAGTTATAGCAACCACAGTAGATACTTGATAAAAACTTCTTTAGATCCTCCCAGGTGGCTCAGTGTTAGTAAAGAATCTGCCTGCAGTGCAGGAGATGTGGGTTCGATCCCTGGGTCAGGAAGATTCCTTGGAGGAGGAAATGACAACCCACTCTTGCTTGGGAAATCCTATGGACAGAGGATCCTGGCAGGCTACAGTCTGTAGGGTCACAAAGAGTTGAACATGACATAGTGACTGAGGACAAATGACTGTTATCATGATTTGAAAGAGATCATTTGTAGTGCAGATGATTGACTTAACCTCAAGAACACTAGATCTTTGTTGCTGAAAAGGATTATTGAGATAAACTGGCTGAAGAATCAGACTTTAGCTTTAGACTTTTATAAGGTCATACAATTTGTTGTGGCAGATCAAAGATCAGAAACAAATTATCTTTCCAATATACCACATACTGACTTCTGTTTTGCTCATGACTATCTACTATGACCCAAGCTGGAAACTTTAGACATAATTATTGCTTCCTCCTTCCTTATCTACCAAACTTAATCACAGATTCATGCCAAATCTACTTCCAAAAGCCTCTTGAGTCTATCTTATTTTATTCAGCCACATTTCCAGTCTTTAGTTAAAGCCTTTATTATCTTACCACATAATTATAATGGTATCTGAAATGATCTGATCCTAGTCAGAAACCACTATACTGCTTCCTTCTTTGAAATATTCCACTTTGCTTTGATTTAAATGTAAGTGCAAGTCGGTTGGACCTCTCAAGAGCATTTTCAGCTCTAATAATTTGTAAGCAGTGACCTGCATGCTTACAAGGACAGAGAATAACTTGTTATGTGTTAATTTCCATGTTTGAATTTAATACTTCCAAATTTAATACTTCCTTCTGCATCTACTCAGAGATTATATAACAAGGGAGAAAAAGATGGAATGCTGTATTTCATTTATTTATACATTTTGGCTGAATAAACAGGCCAAAAGTAAAAAAAAAAAAAAAAAAAAAAAAAAAACGAGAGGAAAATAAAACAATAAAAAAAGCCTGGAGGCACTGTCTACTGGAGTTTTTTCACATACTTTATGCTATGACAAATTAGATACTAAAAAACAGAGACATCACTTTGTTGACAAAGGTCTATATAGTCAAAGCTATGGTTTTTCCAGTAGTCATGTATGGATGTGAGAGTTGGACCATAAAGAAGGCTGAGCACCAAAGAACTGATCCTTTCAAAGTGTGCAAGGAAATTCAACCAGTCAGTCCTAAAGGAAATCAATCCTGAATATTCACTGGAAAGACTGATGCTGAAGTTGAAGCTACAATACTTTGGCCACTTGATGCAAAGAACTGCCTCATTGGAAAAAATCCTCATGCTGGGAAAGATTAATGGCAGGAGGAGAAGGGGGTGACAGAGGACGAGATGGTTGTATGATATCACAGACTCACTGGACATGAGTTTGAGCAAACTCCAAGAGATAAAGAAGGACAGGGAGGCCCAGTGTGCTGCAGTTCATGGGGGTCACAAAAATTTGGACACAACTTAGTAACTGAATAACAGCAGCAAGTTAGATATAGATCTCTGTGTGTGTCCTCAGTCATGTCCAGCTGTTTGTAATCTCAGGGACTGTAGCCCACCAGACTCCACTATCTGCAGAATTTCCCAGGCAAGAATGCTGGAGTGGGTTGCCATTTCCTCCTCCAGTGGATCTTCCTGACCAAGGGATCAAACCCATGTCTCTTGTGTCTCCTGCATTAGCAGGTGGTTTCTTTACCACTGTGCCACCTAGTATAGTTAGATTAATAGTAAGTGACCATCTCATCTGAAGTCAGCATAATCTTTCTACATATAAGTGAGTCATAACACCTGTCAAAACAAAAACTACACCAAAGTTATTATTGCTATAATATATTGGTATTATATAAAGGAGTGAGGTCTGAGCTCAATCCAGTGTAACCAAGGGCTGGTGTGATTTTCAGATGGGTGAGGGCAGGGGAATTGTAGGCCATCTACATTTGCTAATTAGCCTTGTCCTAAGGAGAACTGGTGGTTCAGAGGTTAAAGTGTCTGCCTGCAATGCAGGAGACCTGATTCGATCCCTGGGTCGGGAAGATCCCCTAGAGAAGGAAATGGCAACCCACTCCAGTATTCTTGCCTGGAGAATCCCATGGACAGAGGAGCCTGGTGGGCTACATGGGGTCGCAAAGAGTCGGACACGACCAAGCAACTTCACTTTTTAAGAAGTGAGCTCTCATGTTTTCTTGACAGGAGATAGTTTTCCAACAATGAACAAGGTACTTCTCAAGAAGTAGGGGGCTATTTTTCTTGATTATTGCATTTCAAAAGATGGCTCCCACGTTANCGCAAAGAGTCGGACACGACCAAGCAACTTCACTTTTTAAGAAGTGAGCTCTCATGTTTTCTTGACAGGAGATAGTTTTCCAACAATGAACAAGGTACTTCTCAAGAAGTAGGGGGCTATTTTTCTTGATTATTGCATTTCAAAAGATGGCTCCCACGTTACTAAAAACGACATTTATGGGCTGTAAAATTGACACGAGGCCTTTAAAAACATTATATCTCCAAGGGGCAGAGGGAATTTAAAATTACAAGCTTTCCGAAGTAAAGGAGGTCAGGAGCCAAGTCAGGAAGAAGGTTGTTTAAAGTTTAGCCAACCTCAAAGGAACATTAAGTCCTACTTGGTTACACGTCAGTATCAGCATGTTGTCCAGCTTCAAGTCTTACACAGAAATGAAAGAAGCTTACTGCGAAATGTAATTTTAAAAAACTTGACCAAAAGTTCATCTGAACAACCTGAATAACAGAATATGCCAAGCTTCGCTGCCACTCTGTCTCACTGTGTTTTGAAGAACAGATACAGAGCCAAAAATAAACCACAGGCCTTGGAAGAATTACTACAAGGTAAAGGAAGAAATAGCACCTTGGAAACAGAGAGCAAATGAAAGCCCTGGTGGCTCAGAGGTTAAAGTGTCTACCCCCAATGCGGGAGACCTGGGTTCAATCCCTGGGTTGGGAAGATCCCCTGGAGAAGGAAATGACAGTTCACTCTGGTATTCTTGCCTGGAGAAGCCTAGTAGGTTACAGTCCACGGGATCCCAAAGAGTTGGACATGACTGAGCGACTTCACCTTACCTTACTGATTATTTATTATTTACTAATTATTAAGAAACTAAAGAAAATGTGCCTCAAAACAGTAATCATTATGAAGCAAGAAGGCATAGCCTCTACAAATTAGGAATCAAAATTCATTAAAGGGTAATAGACAAATAGGAATTTGAAATGTGAAAAATAATTGGATGACAAGGAGGATAGCAAAGACATTAAGATATAAAATAACCTAAAATAAATCTACATTTAGTATTATATAAAGGTGGTAATATTTACTAACATAATCACATAATTAATTTCATCAGTAAGATAAATAGGATTTAAAATAATGATAAAAATTTTTATTTTTTTTATTTAATACTTTATTCTATTTTACAATATTGTTTTNAACAGTTGGTTGTTTAGGATTTCATATTATTAATTCTCCTGGGTTTCTGTATCTCAATAAACTTAATTACTGAGCTGCTTAAGTTCCTTTCCACTATCCCATTGATTGGTCACTAGGTCCTAATGGAGAAGGATAAGAGGCTTATGGAAGCTTCCTGACGGGAGAGATTGACCGAGGGGGAAACTGGGTCTTGTTCTGATGGACAGGGCCATGCTCAGTAAATCTTTAGTCCAATTTTCTGTTGCTGGGCTGGGATGTGTCCCTCCCCGTTATCTGACCTGAGGCCAAACTACAGTGGAGGTAGTGAAGATAATGGCGGCCTCCTTCAGAAGGTCCCAAGGCAGACACTGCTGCACTCAGTGCCCCAGCCCTGCTGCAGGCCACCGCCGACCCACGTCTCCACTGGAGACTCCTGGGCACGCACAGGCAAATCTAGGTCAGTCTCTTGTGGGGTCACTGCTCCTTTCTCCTGGGTCCTGGTGCACAAGGTTCTGTTTCTGCCCTCCAAAAGTCTGCTTCCCAGTCCTAAGTTCTGGTGGCTCTATGGTGGGGTTAATGGCGACCTCCTCCAAGTGGGTTTATGCCCTACCCAGGTCTGATGCACCCAGTTCCCCTGCCCCTGGGCAGGCCACTGCTGACCCATACCTCCTCAGGTGACACCCAAACACAGTTCTGTTTCAGTCTCTGTGGGGTCTCTGGGTCCTGGTATATACAAGATTTGTTTGAGCCCTTTAAGCGTCTCTGGTGGGTATAGGGTTTGATTCTAAATGTGATTTTGCCCCCCCTACCATCTTCCTGGGGCTTTTCCTTTGCCCTTGGACATCGGGTATCTTCTCAAAATCACTCCAGTGCCATACAGCTGCCACTCCAGTGGGATGAATGAAAACCACAATCACAGAAAACCAACCAATCTAATCACATGGACCACAGCCTTGTTTAACTCAATGAAAATATGAGCCATGCCATATAGGGCCATGGTGGAGAGTTCTGACAAAATGTGGCCCACTGGAGAAGGGAATGGTAACCACTTTAGTATCCTTATGAAAAGGCAAAAAGATAGGACACTGAAAGATGAACTCCCTAGGTCTGTAGATGCCAAATTTGCTACTAGAGATCAGTGGAGAAATAACTCTAGAAATAATGAAGAGATGGAGCCAAAGCAGAAACAACACACATTTGTGGATGTGACTGGTGATGGAAGTAAGTCTGATGCTCTAAAGAAAAATATTGCATAGGAACCTGGAATGTTAGGTCCATGAATCAAGGCAAATTGGGAGTGGCCAAACAGGAGATGGCAAGAGTCAATATTTTAGGAAACAGTGAACTAAAATGGACTGGCTGCTACTGCTGCTGCGTCGCTTCAGTCGTATCTGACTCTGTGCAGCACCATAGATGACAGCCCACCAGGCTCCCCCATCCCTGGGATTCACCAGGAAAGAACAATGGAGTGGGTTGCAATTTCCTTCTCCAGTGCATAAAAGTGAAAAGTGAAAGTGAAGACGCTCAGTCATTTCTGACGCTTAGTGACCCCATGGACCACAGCCTACCAGGCTCCTTCATCCATAGGATTTTCCAGGCAAGCTGACTGGAGTGGGGTGCCATTGCCTCTCTGAAATGGACTGGAATGGGTGAACTGAACTTGAATGACCATTATATCTACTACTGTGAGCAGGAATCCTTAGAAGAAATGGAGTAGCCATCATAGTCAACAAAAGAGTCCAAAATGCAGTGCTCGGATGCAATCTCAAAAACGACAGAATGATCTCTGTTCATTTCCAAGGCAAACCATTCAATATCACAGTAATCCAAGTCTATGCCCCAGCCTGTAATGCCGAAGAAGCTGATGAGTTCTATGAAGACCTACAAGACCTTCTAAAACTAATACCCAAAAAAGATGTCCTTTTCATTATAGGGGACTAGAATGCAAAAGTAGGAAGTCAAGAAAAACCTAGAGTGACAGGCAAATTTGGCCTTGGAGTACAGAATGAAGTAGGGCAAAGGCTAATAGAGTTTTGCCAAGAGAACACACTGGTCACAGCAAACACCCTCTTCCAACAACACAAGAGAAGACTCTCCACATGGACTCCACCAGATGGTCAATACCAAAATCAGATTGATTATATTCTTTACAGCCAAATATGGAAAAGCTCTATACAGACATCAAAAACAAGACTGGGAGCTGACTGTGGCTCAGATCATTAATTCCTTATTCCCAAATTCAGACTTAAATTGAAGAAAGTAGGGAAAACCACTAGACCATTCAGGTGTGACCTATATCAAATCCCTTACAATTATACAGTGGAAGTGACAAAGAGATTCAAGGGATTAGATCTGATAGAGTGCCTGAAGAACTATGGACAGAGGTTCATGACATTGTACAGGAGGCAGTGATTAAAACCATCCCCAACATAAAGAGATGCAAAAGGCGAAATGTTTGCGTGAGCATGCCTTACAAATAACTGAGAAAAGAAGAGAAGGGAAAGGCAAAGGAGAAAAGGAAAGACATACCCACCTGAATGCAGGGATCCAAAGAATAACAAGGAGAGACAAGAAAGCCTCCCTCAGTGATGAGTGTAAAGAAATAGAGAAAAACAATAGAATGGGAAAGCCTAGAGGTCTCCTGGTGGCTCAGAGGTTAAAGTGTCTGCCTCCAATGCGGAAGACCCCAGTAAAGATGGGCTCAATAAAGGACAGAAATGCTATGGACCTAACAGACGCAGAAGATATTAAGAGGAGGTGGGAAGAATACACGGAAGAACTATACAAAAATGATCTTCATGACCCAGAAAATGATGGTGTGATCACTCACCTAGAGCCAGACATTTTGTAATGTGAAGTCAAGTGGGCCTTAGGAAGCATCACTATGAACAAAGCTAAGGAGGTGATGGAATTCCGGTTGAGCTATTTCAAATCCTAAAAGATGATGTTGTGAAAGTGCTGCACTCAATATGTCAGCAAACTTGGAAAACTCAACAGTGGCCACAGGACTGGAAAAGGTCAGTTTTCATTCCAATCCCAAAGAAAGGCAATGCCAAAGAATGCTCAAACTACTGCACAATTGCACTCATTTCACATGCTAACCAAGTAATGCTCAAAATTCTCCGAGCCAGCCTTCAACANCTCCTTTGTCGAAGATAAGGTGTCCATAGGTGTGTGGATTTATCTCCGGGCTTTCTATTTTGTTCCATTGATCTATATTTCTGTCTTTGTACCAGTACCACACTGTCTTAATGACTGTGGCTTTGTAGTAGAGCCTGAAGTCAGGCAAGTTGATTCCTCCAGTTTCATTCTTCTCTCTCAAGAGTTCAATCTTTTATTTCTTTTATGAAAAAAAAAAGCTTAGATCAACATTCCCTCTGCCCAACCTCATAACTTCTGTTCTGAGAAGAAACTTAGGGTTTCTTTCTTTTAAAAATCTCATTTGTTAATGTTAGAGAATTTCTTCATGGTTTGAAAATAACTTGAGTGTTCCCTTATATTTAAGTGAAGAAGTGAAGTGAAGTCGTTCAGTCGTGTCCGACTCTTTGCAACCCCATGGACTGTAGCCTACCAGGCTCCTCTGTCCCTGGGAGTCTCCAGGAGTGGGTTGCCATTTCCTTCTCCAGGAGATCTTCCCAACTCAGGGATCGAACCTGGGTCTACCATATTGCAGACAGACGCTTTACCATCTGAGCCACCAGGGAAATCTCTACTCTATATTTAAAAGTAAGTCACTATTGCAAATTCTGTGGTCTTTCTTGTAGGGTCATTTGGTGATCTTTTGATTTACTGAAAGGTCTTGTTAGTAAGGCATACTCTTATACTTTTCAGTTTTTCTTTAAATGAAACTTCAGTTCTGCCTGTCAGGAGGTGGGATGAAAGACAGTGAGCTCCTAGCCATTCTTGTTCTCTGAGTTAGACTCCTATGGTGGAGTGTATCCATTTTTGTTAAGTTTTGTTAAAGCTTTCACCACAGTTCTCTGTCTCTGCCCTGTCTTTCCTGTGTAACTTTTCCAGAGAATAACCATTCTCTCTTCAGTGAGGATGGGTGAGTGGAGGGAGAGAATCTGCCTACTACAAAGATTTTGTGAACTTGCTGAGAGCTCAAACTGGTACCTTAGAGGGATGGACTTTAGTTTAAAAACTCAATTGTATAAGAAATAACCAATTTAAATAATTTCTGAATATTAGGTTAAAATTTCAAAAACCAAATTTATAACATAAGACTTTAATTTCACTTTTAGCACACATAAATTATACAATTTATTTTTTAAAAGTATTGTAATAGATTGCTGTACCTATCATCCAGGTGAAGATATCTCCCTTCCTGGATTCCTTCTCATGACCTAAGAGAACCAGCATCTTAAAATTATTTTCCATTTTTCTCTTTTGTCCTTTCTCTATTTTCTTTATATACTTTATATTGTTATTTTATTTGGCAATTTAAAATTTATACAAATGATATATTGTATGAATTGTATAAATAAAGCAATATTATGCTTGTGAGGTTCACTAATGTTGATAAATGCAGCTATGGTTCATTCATCTGTATTATTATAAAACATTCCACTGTGTGAATATTATGGGTTTTCCAGGTGGCCCAATGATAAAGAATCCACCTTCCAATGCAGGAGACGCAAGAGATGTGGGTTCAATCACTCGGATAGAAAGATCCTCTGGAGAAAGAAATGGCAACCCACTCCAGTATTCTTGCCTGGAAATTCCATTTACAGAGAAGCATGGCAGGATACAATCAGTGGGGTCACAAAGAGTCAGACACACCTAAGCATGCATGTATATGAATATTATGAATGCACCTTGGGTGTTTTTTCCCTTCCCTTGTTTTTATATACCTAGTTTGTAACTAGATTTTTGACATATGTAGAATCCTGATCCATGTTCGCAATAGTATTTTGTAGATAATTATCCAGGTAAGGAAGCCCAAAAAGAACAGAAGAAATGTTGAGCCACAGGGTAGGGACACTTTCAACTTTAGTACATGTTGTAAACTGTCCAATTTATAACACAAATTATGGTCCTGCCAGAGTGTTGAACTGTTTTCTCTGGTGCCTATCTTTACCAACAGTTAATACAGGCATACCTACTGAACCATATTTCAGTAGGTTTCAAACCACAGCAATAAAGTGAACATTGCCATAAAACAAGACACTTGAATTTTTTGGTTTCTACCTTAAGTAAAAAGTACCTTACTGCTAAAATTGCTGAACCTTAAACAAGTCATGGTAATAAATCAAAGATTACCTATCATGGATCACCATAATAAATATAATATTAATGAAACATTTAAAATATAGTGAGAGTTATCAAAATATGACACAAACACGAAGTAAGCAAATGCTCTTGGGAAAATAGTGCCAGTAGACTTGTTTGATGCAGGATTGTCATAAACCTTCTGTTAGCAAAAAAAAAAAAAAAATCAGTGTCTGAAACTTGATAAAGACAAGCACAACAAAACCAGGTAGGCTTTATATTCAAAGCTTTAATTATTCTCAACCTACTGGTTATTGTTAAAGGTAAACCAAACTGAACACTAGTTAGAGAGATGAGACAGATTTTCATATATATATATATGCATATATAAGAACAGATTTTAATCAACAAGATACTATGGCAACAGGGAAGAAACTGTCCAGTGTGAACTGAACTCAATTTCAACTTGTAAAGAGAAGAATGGGCATTGTAAAGGAAAAAATGAAGGAATGGGAAGGCAGGTGAATGGAGTTTCAGTAAAGTCAGGGAAGTGAGAATTGCGAAAAGCAGGAAAGGCATGTTGGACCCTGTGAAACCTATTTGCTAAATAGCATTTATCTAAGTTAGACTGCCACTCTGCCAAAGAGACTGGCAGAGGGGATGTTATCTTCTTCAGTGTTTTCTGAAACAAACAATCAGTTCCTTCGGCAGCTTTGAGTTTTCTCAGGCAGGCACTGTAAGGGGGACTAGGGTCATCCTAGAGATGTGGCCTTGAGCTGTTAGAAACTATGTTAGAATAACGTTTCAGAAACCCTGCTTCTTTTNAACAAACAATCAGTTCCTTCGGCAGCTTTGAGTTTTCTCAGGCAGGCACTGTAAGGGGCACTAGGGTCATCCTAGAGATGTGGCCTTGAGCTGTTGGAAACTATGTTAGAATAACGTTTCAGAAACCCTGCTTCTTTTGGAGTGAGAAACTGCAGTTCTAGGTCTTGACTTATCTGCTGTGTGAACTTGGGCAATTCTTAAGAACTGTCTGAATTTCAGGTTTTTAGCATAAAATGGGAATATCATATGCCCTTCTAAACTCAAAGAGTTGCTGCAAAAGTCAAATGAAATAAGGTGAACAAAAGTAAATTAGCAACACAAAAATATTTTCCAGTTTTAACAGATTGCCTTTCTTATGACTACAAATATGCATGGTACACAAATATGCAATATGGAATACAAATATGGAAATAAAGAGTTGAAGAACAAGGAAAAAATACTAGTATTAAAAAAAATAAAACCTTGTTTACATGGTGATATAATTGGGGTAGAATTAATTTTGTAATTATTTTGCTACTATCTTATTTTCAGTCCACAGTTTACATATTTCAATTACATATAATTCCTATTTCTGTCAGATTCCCAGATGGGTGAGATTCTTGGCCCAGTGTAAATATGAATGACATTTTGCCATTTAAAATTGGAAGCGTCAACACAGTTTCACTATCATATAGCTTAATGTTTTCCTCCTAGTAGCCTATGGGCCTAAATTTTGCNATTTCTGTAAGATTCCCAGATGGGTGAGATTCTTGGCCCAGTGTAAATATGAATGACATTTTGCCATTTAAAATTGGAAGCGTCAACACAGTTTCACTATCATATAGCTTAATGTTTTCCTCCTAGTAGCCTATGGGCCTAAATTTTGCAGAATGTAAGATCTTATTTGCATTCAACTTTTCCCACAAAAGTTGAAACACCAGCTAACTTGAACNTGGCCCAGTGTAAATATGAATGACATTTTGGCATTTAAAATTGGAAGCGTCAACACAGTTTCACTATCATATAGCTTAATGTTTTCCTCCTAGTAGCCTGTGGGCCTAAATTTTGCAGAATGTAAGATCTTATTTGCATTTAACTTTTCCCACAAAAGTTGAAACACCAGCTAACTTGAACTCTCAATCCACCTGGTAGATCTTATAACTCAGCATTAGATATGGGACCCATCTCTCACTGAGAAAACAAACTTCAGAAGCAGGCTACCACCAAGCAGAGTTTTTATATCACAAGAAGACTTTTGTTTCACTTGCAGTTTTTGTGTGTTTGTTTGTCCAGTTTTGCCCAGTGAAGCTAGGAATCAGTACACCTGCCTCTTCTATCATCAGTTGGTAGCAAGAGACAAAACACTACACAATCTCTTGCTCCATCCATAATTAAATTTATCATTTACTAAGTGCAATTTTTGTTTCAAACATTGTACCAAAACCTTACATATTTGCTTTACTTATTTTATTTCTAAAATTAGTCCTTTTCATTAGATACTATTATGAGGTTTGATAAAGTTCACATAGTTTCCCTAGTGGCTCAGTGGTAAAGAATCCGCCTGCAATACAGGAGATGTGGGCTCAATCCCTGGGTCTGGAAGATCCCCTGGAGAAGGGAATGGCTGCCCACTCCAGTATTCTTGCCTGGAGAATGCCATGGACAGAGGAGCCCAGGAGGCTACAGTCCATTAGTTCACAAAAGAGACAGATATGAGTTAGCATATATAACATCAAAGTACACATAAGCAGTAAGTGGGAGAGACAAGTTTTAAATGTAAATCTACACGAATCCCAAATGCATTTTTCTTTCACATTCCTCTTTAGCACCTCTTTAATTTGTCAGTCACAGGGGAAAAAAAAATTGGAAAAAGTAATTGCACTGATTGTTTGGCACTCTCTTCATGAAGCCCTCCAACTTTCTCAGCTGGGACTATTTAATTCCCACCTGCAAACTCTATTCCTTAGCACCTTTCACCACTATTCAAAAAGCTCTAGGCCAATGGTTGGTTGTTTAGGATTTCATATTATTAATTCTCCTGGGTTTCTGTATCTCAATAAACTTAATTACTGAGCTGCTTAAGTTCCTTTCCACTATCCCATTGATTGGTCACTAGGTCCTAATGGAGAAGGATAAGAGGCTTATGGAAGCTTCCTGATGGGAGAGATTGACCGAGGGGGAAACTGGGTCTTGTTCTGATGGACAAGGCCATGCTCAGTAAATCTTTAGTCCAATTTTCTGTTGCTGGGCTGGGATGTGTCCCTCCCCGTTATTTGACCTGAGGCCAAACTACAGTGGAGGTAGTGAAGATAATGGCGACCTCCTTCAGAAGGTCCCAAGGCAGACACTGCTGCACTCAGTGCCCCAGCCCTGCTGCAGGCCACCGCCGACCCATGTCTCCACTGGAGACTCCTGGGCACACACAGGCAAATCTAGGTCAGTCTCTTGTGGGGTCACTGCTCCTTTCTCCTGGGTCCTGGTGCACAAGGTTCTGTTTGTGCCCTCCAAGAGTCTGTTTCCCAGTCCTGTGTAAGCTCTGGCGGCTTTATGGTGGGGTTAATGGCGACCTCCTCCAAGTGGGTTTATGCCCTACCCAGGTCTGATGCACCCAGTTCCCCTGCCCCTGGGCAGGCCACTGCTGACCCATACCTCCTCAGGTGACACCCAAACACAGTTCTGTTTCAGTCTCTGTGGGGTCTCTGGGTCCTGGTATATACAAGATTTGTTTGAGCCCTTTAAGCGTCTCTGGTGGGTATAGGGTTTGATTCTAAATGTGATTTTGCCCCTCCTACCATATTCCTGGGGCTTTTCCTTTGCCCTTGGACATCGGGTATCTTCTCAAAATCACTCCAGTGCCATACAGCTGCCACTCCAGTGGGATGAATGAAAACCACAATCACAGAAAACCAACCAATCTAATCACATGGACCACAGCCTTGTTTAACTCAATGAAAATATGAGCCATGCCATATAGGGCCATGGTGGAGAGTTCTGACAAAATGTGGCCCACTGGAGAAGGGAATGGTAACCACTTTAGTATCCTTATGAAAAGGCAAAAAGATAGGACACTGAAAGATGAACTCCCTAGGTCTGTAGATGCCAAATTTGCTACTAGAGATCAGTGGAGAAATAACTCTAGAAATAATGAAGAGATGGAGCCAAAGCAGAAACAACACACATTTGTGGATGTGACTGGTGATGGAAGTAAGTCTGATGCTCTAAAGAAAAATATTGCATAGGAACCTGGAATGTTAGGTCCATGAATCAAGGCAAATTGGGAGTGGCCAAACAGGAGATGGCAAGAGTCAATATTTTAGGAAACAGTGAACTAAAATGGACTGGCTGCTACTGCTGCTGCGTCGCTTCAGTCGTATCTGACTCTGTGCAGCACCATAGATGACAGCCCACCAGGCTCCCCCATCCCTGGGATTCACCAGGAAAGAACAATGGAGTGGGTTGCAATTTCCTTCTCCAGTGCATAAAAGTGAAAAGTGAAAGTGAAGACGCTCAGTCATTTCTGACGCTTAGTGACCCCATGGACCACAGCCTACCAGGCTCCTTCATCCATAGGATTTTCCAGGCAAGCTGACTGGAGTGGGGTGCCATTGCCTCTCTGAAATGGACTGGAATGGGTGAACTGAACTTGAATGACCATTATATCTACTACTGTGAGCAGGAATCCTTAGAAGAAATGGAGTAGCCATCATAGTCAACAAAAGAGTCCAAAATGCAGTGCTCGGATGCAATCTCAAAAACGACAGAATGATCTCTGTTCATTTCCAAGGCAAACCATTCAATATCACAGTAATCCAAGTCTATGCCCCAGCCTGTAATGCCGAAGAAGCTGATGAGTTCTATGAAGACCTACAAGACCTTCTAAAACTAATACCCAAAAAAGATGTCCTTTTCATTATAGGGGACTAGAATGCAAAAGTAGGAAGTCAAGAAAAACCTAGAGTGACAGGCAAATTTGGCCTTGGAGTACAGAATGAAGTAGGGCAAAGGCTAATAGAGTTTTGCCAAGAGAACACACTGGTCACAGCAAACACCCTCTTCCAACAACACAAGAGAAGACTCTCCACATGGACTCCACCAGATGGTCAATACCAAAATCAGATTGATTATATTCTTTACAGCCAAATATGGAAAAGCTCTATACAGACATCAAAAACAAGACTGGGAGCTGACTGTGGCTCAGATCATTAATTCCTTATTCCCAAATTCAGACTTAAATTGAAGAAAGTAGGGAAAACCACTAGACCATTCAGGTGTGACCTATATCAAATCCCTTACAATTATACAGTGGAAGTGACAAAGAGATTCAAGGGATTAGATCTGATAGAGTGCCTGAAGAACTATGGACAGAGGTTCATGACATTGTACAGGAGGCAGTGATTAAAACCATCCCCAACATAAAGAGATGCAAAAGGCGAAATGTTTGCGTGAGCATGCCTTACAAATAACTGAGAAAAGAAGAGAAGGGAAAGGCAAAGGAGAAAAGGAAAGACATACCCACCTGAATGCAGGGATCCAAAGAATAACAAGGAGAGACAAGAAAGCCTCCCTCAGTGATGAGTGTAAAGAAATAGAGAAAAACAATAGAATGGGAAAGCCTAGAGGTCTCCTGGTGGCTCAGAGGTTAAAGTGTCTGCCTCCAATGCGGAAGACCCCAGTAAAGATGGGCTCAATAAAGGACAGAAATGCTATGGACCTAACAGACGCAGAAGATATTAAGAGGAGGTGGGAAGAATACACGGAAGAACTATACAAAAATGATCTTCATGACCCAGAAAATGATGGTGTGATCACTCACCTAGAGCCAGACATTTTGTAATGTGAAGTCAAGTGGGCCTTAGGAAGCATCACTATGAACAAAGCTAAGGAGGTGATGGAATTCCGGTTGAGCTATTTCAAATCCTAAAAGATGATGTTGTGAAAGTGCTGCACTCAATATGTCAGCAAACTTGGAAAACTCAACAGTGGCCACAGGACTGGAAAAGGTCAGTTTTCATTCCAATCTCAAAGAAAGGCAATGCCAAAGAATGCTCAAACTACTGCACAATTGCACTCATTTCACATGCTAACCAAGTAATGCTCAAAATTCTCCGAGCCAGCCTTCAACAGTATGTGAATGTGAAATTCCAGATGTTCAAACTGGATTTAGAAAAGGTAGAGGAACCAGAGGTCAAATTGCCAAAAATCTGTTGGATCATTGAAAAAGCGAGAGAGTTCCAGAAAGACATCTACTTCTGTTTTATTAACTATGCCAATACTTTGACTATGTGGATCACAACAAACTATGGAAAACTCTTCAAGAGACAAGAATATCAGACCACCTGACCTACCTCCTGAGAAATCTGTATGCAGGTCAAGAAGCAACAGTTAGAAATGGACACGGAACAACAGACTGGTTCCAAATTGGGAAAGGAGTTCATCAAGGCTGTGTATTGTCACCTTGCTTATTTAACTTATATGCAGAGTACATCATGAGAAATGCTGGGCTGGATGAAGCACAAGCTGGTATTAAGATTGCCAGGAGAAATATCAATGACCTCACATATGCAGATGACTTCACCCTTATGGCAGAAAGTAAAGAAGAACTCATCAAGAAGAGCCTCTTGATGAAAGTGAGGAAAGTTGGCTTAAAGCTCAGCATTCAGAAAACTAAGATCATGACATCCGGTCTCATCATTTTATGGCAAATAGTTGGGGAAACAGCGGAAACAGTGAGAGACTTTAAAATTTGGGGCTCTAACATCACTGTTGATGGTGACTGCAGCCATAAAACTAAAAGATACTTGCTCCTTGGAAAAAGAGTTATGACCAACCTAGACAACATATTGAAAAGCAGAGACATTACTTTGCCAACAAAGGTCCATCTAGTCAAAGCTATGGTTTTTCCAGTAGTCTTGTATGGATGTGAGAGTTGGACTATAAAAAAAGCTGAGCACTGAAGAATTGGTGCTTTTGAACTGTGGTGTAGGAGAATACTCTTGAGAATCCCTTGTACAGCAAGGAGTTCCAACCAGCCCATCCTAAAGGAAATCAGTCCTGGATATTCAAGCTGAAACTCTAATACTTTGGCCACCTGATGCAAAGAACTTACTCATTTGAAAAGACACCAATGCTGGGAATGATTGAAGGTGGGAGGAGAAGGGGATGATAGAGGATGAGCTGGTTGGATGGCATCACCAACTCTATGGACATGAGTTTGAGTAAGCCCTGGGAGTTGGTGATGGGCAGGGAGGCCTGACGTGCAGTCCATGGTGTCCCAAAGAGTCAGCCACAACTGAGCAGCTGAACTTAACTTGGGTCCTAATACTCTTCTCTCTTCTAACCAATACTTCTGAAGCTTGAAGGCTCTTTTTCCTTTCCTTTTCTTTTTTTGCTTTGTTTCATTTGTTTGTTTTAGCTTTCATTACCATTGGATGTCTGTTAATTTGTTCCAAATTTATATGATACTTACAACTTAGTCTGGATCCCTTCGAGGCTGTTTCCTGACTCCCTATACATATGTTTTGCCACCTGTTGGAAAACTATCCGTATCCCACATTAGGTTTTCCAACACCACCATTCTGGATATCTGGATCGTTGTCTCTGATCATGTTCTCTGAAACCTATGCTTAACTAAAAACTGTATAACCTTTTACAGAAATCAGTCAGTTCTTAATATTTTGACATATTTGTTTTTTTTTCTCTTTATGTACAAATATTTTCAAAATTTTGATAGTAGGTTGTGGTCCTCTTGCCCTGTGACCCCACTGTACTTCAATGTGTATTTTGAAATAACAAACATAATCTCTTGATCACAGTGAAGTGAAGTGAAGTGAAGTGAAGTGAAGTCACTCAGTCGTGTCCAACTCTTTGCGACCCTATGGATGATAGCCTACCAAGCTCCTCTGTCCATGGGATTTTCCAGGCAATAGTACTGGAGTAGACTGCCATTTCCTTCTCCAGGGGATCTTCCCGACCCAGGGATCGAACCTGGGTCTCCCACATTGTAGATAGACGCTTTACCGTCTGAACCACCAGGGAAGTCCTTGATCACAGTACAGTTATTAAATTCAGAAATTTTAACATCAATATACTTCTATCTAATTTTCAATTCATATTCCAGTTTCAACAATCATTCTAGTAATGTTCTTCATAGCAATTTTTTTTTTCTGGCATAGAAATTTGTTGGGGGTTTCTACTTTCAAACTTGACAATTGTAGAAGTATTCACAGGATGTAGAAAAGCTATTATGTTTATGCTTATAGTTGATACAAGCTTCTGGATGTCTCTTCCATTTGAAAACCATTGAAATATGCAGAAAAGAACATATTAATCATGCTTGGATAAAACAGGTATAAACTGAGATATATGATCCCTTTATTGCTTTTAAGGCCATGGCTAAACACAAGTAGTAGTCATAGGGGTTAAATCTGGGTTAAAGATAAATTTATTGGTGGCAAAAATCTAGTTACATTCATCTTTATTTCTTCATGTTGAAAAAACATAAAAACATGCTTCATTTTTTTTAAGATTCAATAGGCTGCAATCAGTTTTTTTTCCACTGGACATATAGCTAAGATTGTCAAGAAAAAATAATGTGATGCTTTCTGCTAACCAAGAAAAATATTGTGACAAATAGAAATGGGTGTTTTAGAGGGCACAGACAGAAAATTAATCACAATAATGTTGGTGTGTACTTTATAATTTACACCATGTAAATTCAATTTATTGCAACAAATATTATTTATCAGTCATAATTTTCTACTTAAGATGAGTATAACAGTTAAGATGAGTATAACACAATTCCCTGCAACAAACGGAAAACAAGCTTAGCAGCAATCTTAACCTCAAGGGTAAAATTTAATTCCACCCAAATAACTATTGACTTTGGTGGTTAAAGAAGAATGTACAGAACTTTTCACAGTATTCATCAAATAAAAAAATAGCAAAACAGTCCTTTAGATACTGCTTACACTGGCGGGTTCTGTTCTAAATACTTTATCATCATCAACTCTTTGAGGTTTTTTATCTCTAATTTATTCTATTTTTATCTCCATTTTATAGGTGAGGGAACTAAGGTGTAAAGAAATCAACCAACTTGCTTCAAAATAATAAAGCTTCCTGGTGGTGATGCTGAATTGTGCCCAGGCCGTCTGGCTGCAGGGGTCTTGTGCTCTTACCCACTGTGCTTGATATTTCTTTCTAACCACTACCTTTCTATTTATAGCGTGTCAAAGCTCAATTTTACTATTACAAGGGGTACAGAATGCATAATTCTCTTATAAACACTGCCCTCAGCATTGTCAACACCCTCACTACTCTACTTATTTGTTGTGTTTTTATGGCACATGATTTGTAAATATTTTTCAACCTTCTTTTTTGATGCAGAAGAGGATAATGATGGTCCCCTCTTATGCATTCTCAAAAGCACTGTGTCAACATTATCTTCTGCTCCTTCTTATTTTACATTATAGTTTTGACTATAATATTAACTAAGAGGAATAAAACTATTTGGAGCTACAACTTTCTATTTCCACACCCACAATGTTTACCTCCAATGTTACCTTTGGTTAAATTTCTATATGGCCTTGATTTCCACTGTGGAATTCATAGTACTTATCTAAGTTTTGAGAAGAAAAAGTAATAAACCAATACATCATGACTGTCAAAGTATATCAAGATTTGTGCGTTAATTTCCCAAATATAAGTCATATAATGCAATGAAGGAAGGAAATATACTGTCTGTAAAACCCCCATGAGTTCTGTTTGTCCAGAAATTATGTTTACTTATTTTTAATTCTTCAAATAGAGAGGGGAAACCAATCTGCCAAAACCAAAATAAGCTAAAAGTTTTGCCATTGAATAACCTCAAATTTGATCATTTTTTCCCAGTAGTTGTATAATTCATCCAGCAAAGCTCTCTACAAGCTGTTCCTCAGAGCTGTTCTGNGGAAAACAAGCTTAGCAGCAATCTTAACCTCAAGGGTAAAATTTAATTCCACCCAAATAACTATTGACTTTGGTGGTTAAAGAAGAATGTACAGAACTTTTCACAGTATTCATCAAATAAAAAAATAGCAAAACAGTCCTTTAGATACTGCTTACACTGGCGGGTTCTGTTCTAAATACTTTATCATCATCAATTCTTTGAGGTTTTTTATCTCTAATTTATTCTATTTTTATCTCCATTTTATAGGTGAGGGAACTAAGGTGTAAAGAAATCAACCAACTTGCTTCAAAATAATAAAGCTTCCTGGTGGTGATGCTGAATTGTGCCCAGGCCGTCTGGCTGCAGGGGTCTTGTGCTCTTACCCACTGTGCTTGATATTTCTTTCTAACCACTACCTTTCTATTTATAGCGTGTCAAAGCTCAATTTTACTATTACAAGGGGTACAGAATGCATAATTCTCTTATAAACACTGCCCTCAGCATTGTCAACACCCTCACTACTCTACTTATTTGTTGTGTTTTTATGGCACATGATTTGTAAATATTTTTCAACCTTCTTTTTTGATGCAGAAGAGGATAATGATGGTCCCCTCTTATGCATTCTCAAAAGCACTGTGTCAACATTATCTTCTGCTCCTTCTTATTTTACATTATAGTTTTGACTATAATATTAACTAAGAGGAATAAAACTATTTGGAGCTACAACTTTCTATTTCCACACCCACAATGTTTACCTCCAATGTTACCTTTGGTTAAATTTCTATATGGCCTTGATTTCCACTGTGGAATTCATAGTACTTATCTAAGTTTTGAGAAGAAAAAGTAATAAACCAATACATCATGACTGTCAAAGTATATCAAGATTTGTGTGTTAATTTCCCAAATATAAGTCATATAATGCAATGAAGGAAGGAAATATACTGTCTGTAAAACCCCCATGAGTTCTGTTTGTCCAGAAATTATGTTTACTTATTTTTAATTCTTCAAATAGAGAGGGGAAACCAATCTGCCAAAACCAAAGTAAGCTAAAAGTTTTGCCATTGAATAACCTCAAATTTGATCATTTTTTCCCAGTAGTTGTATAATTCATCCAGCAAAGCTCTCTACAAGCTGTTCCTCAGAGCTGTTCTGTAAATTGTGGTCAGACTCTGTGTCCAGCTGTGTAATAATAGTTAAAAGATCTAAGAATTCTCAGACATTCACAACAATGCTACAGCAGAGAGCTGAAGAGTGTAGGCAAAATACGAATACTGACAGTAAAAACAGAGTAAAAGTCCTTTGACTTTTTTTCTATATTTATTTGTTCTGAGACTATCTCATTATATTTAAAAGAATACAAGAAGGCCTTACTCAGAAAAGAGAGTTACATCTAATCCTGGCAAATTTAATGTGCTACCTTTGCAGAGACTATTTTATTAGGTACATACCTCTACAGAGCATGCATGTTGTTGTTACAGTTGAAATCCATTCTGTTTGGTTGGTATTTAGTGTTGTGAGTTTATAAATTATTTTTATTATCACTTATTTATCACTACTGAGAGGGTAACTAAAAACTGTTTTTTATTTTGGCATTTGAATTTGGTTTCAGTGTACTTCTGAAAATTTCATTTCAGTGTAAAGTTAATTAAAACTTAGCCAAAGGAAACGCTGAAAACAGGGTGAAGGCAAGCAAGATGAATTTCCTGTATAAGGTGATTTTTAAAACATATAATATAAAGAAAGCATTTTTCCAGGCACAAACAATATTTCTGAGAGCCTGTGCTATTTAGGTTATTTTCTAAAAATAAATGATTCCTGTAGGGTACCCAGTTGGTGAGGGACAGCGAGGTTGGCATGCTACAGTCCATCGGGTCGCAGAGTTGGACTTGATTGAGCAACTAACCTGAACTGAACTGAGGGTGCCTATAGCAATTTGAACTTATGACGGTCCTAATTAGATGATCACATCCAGAGTTTTCAGAGGAGGAAAGGGAATTTTAAAATTATTTAGAGGGATCTATTTGGCATTAAGAGCTGCACTCAGTATGCCAGCGAATTTGAAAAACTCAGCAGTGACCACAGGATTGGAAAAGGTCAGTTTTCATTCCAATCCCAAACAAGGGCACTGTCAAAGAATGTTCAAACTATCACACAGTGCTGTATAAGAAGATACAATTTTCTGAGTAGTTTTGAAAAATAAATTCTTTCCAAATTCCATCAGTGGGGCGGGGGGAGCTGTTTCAATGATACCACACAACAAAATTTTAAGCTTCTATGAAAGAGATAAGGGAACAACATGCATGCTCTGCATTTATTTTATTTTGATTCACGATGTAGCATAACCATTTAAAGAATAAAGTAGTTATTAAAATAATTGTTGTTATGAACAATATTTAACTTAGAAAATAACTTTACCAATAATCCAGCACTTATTTGCTATGAAAAATTAGGCAACTCAGCATAACTTTTAGAGCACAGACTTGGAAGCAGCCTGCTTCAGCCTTTGACTCCTAGCTCTACCACTCGCTAGATATGTGACCTCAAAATCTCTTAAACATTTTGTGCTGCTGCCCCTGTTTCCTCAACCATAAAATACGGCAGATGAGTGATTATTTTCTAACTAATTATGAGGAATAAAGGGTTTAATGTTTGGAAAATACTCAGGACAGTACATAACACATAGCAAGTTCAGTTCAGTTCAGTTCATTCACTCAGTCGTGTCTGACTCATTGCAGCCCCATGAACCGCAGCACGCCAGGCCTCGCTGTCCATTACCAACTCCCAGAGTCGACACAAAGACGTGTCCATTGAGTCTGACGCCATCCAGCCATCTCATCCTCTGTTGTCCCCTTCTCCTCCCTCCCTTAATCTTTCCTGGCATGCGGGTCTTTTCCAGTGAGTCAGCTCTTCGCATCAGCTGGCCAAAGTATAGGAGTTTTAGCTTCAACATCAGTCCTTTCAATGAACACCCAGGACTGATCTCCTTTAGGATGGACTGGTTGGATCTCCTTGCAGTNCTAAAAATAAATGATTCCTGTAGGGTACCCAGTTGGTGAGGGACAGCGAGGTTGGCATGCTACAGTCCATCGGGTCGCAGAGTTGGACTTGATTGAGCAACTAACCTGAACTGAACTGAGGGTGCCTATAGCAATTTGAACTTATGACGGTCCTAATTAGATGATCACATCCAGAGTTTTCAGAGGAGGAAAGGGAATTTTAAAATTATTTAGAGGGATCTATTTGGCATTAAGAGCTGCACTCAATATGCCAGCGAATTTGAAAAACTCAGCAGTGACCACAGGATTGGAAAAGGTCAGTTTTCATTCCAATCCCAAACAAGGGCACTGTCAAAGAATGTTCAAACTATCACACAGTGCTGTATAAGAAGATACAATTTTCTGAGTAGTTTTGAAAAATAAATTCTTTCCAAATTCCATCAGTGGGGCGGGGGGAGCTGTTTCAATGATACCACACAACAAAATTTTAAGCTTCTATGAAAGAGATAAGGGAACAACATGCATGCTCTGCATTTATTTTATTTTGATTCACGATGTAGCATAACCATTTAAAGAATAAAGTAGTTATTAAAATAATTGTTGTTATGAACAATATTTAACTTAGAAAATAACTTTACCAATAATCCAGCACTTATTTGCTATGAAAAATTAGGCAACTCGGCATAACTTTTAGAGCACAGACTTGGAAGCAGCCTGCTTCAGCCTTTGACTCCTAGCTCTACCACTCGCTAGATATGTGACCTCAAAATCTCTTAAACATTTTGTGCTGCTGCCCCTGTTTCCTCAACCATAAAATACGGCAGATGAGTGATTATTTTCTAACTAATTATGAGGAATAAAGGGTTTAATGTTTGGAAAATACTCAGGACAGTACATAACACATAGCAAGTTCAGTTCAGTTCAGTTCATTCACTCAGTCGTGTCTGACTCATTGCAGCCCCATGAACCGCAGCACGCCAGGCCTCGCTGTCCATTACCAACTCCCAGAGTCGACACAAAGACGTGTCCATTGAGTCTGACGCCATCCAGCCATCTCATCCTCTGTTGTCCCCTTCTCCTCCCTCCCTTAATCTTTCCTGGCATGCGGGTCTTTTCCAGTGAGTCAGCTCTTCGCATCAGCTGGCCAAAGTATAGGAGTTTTAGCTTCAACATCAGTCCTTTCAATGAACACCCAGGACTGATCTCCTTTAGGATGGACTGGTTGGATCTCCTTGCAG
>SJYW01021615.1:237289-253437 GCA_006410735.1 Raphicerus campestris
ATGCCACTTCTCACGTTTCAGGAGAAAACATAAATTCAAACAGCAGATTAACATTGAAAGTATATCCATATCTGTAATCACATTTTCAAGAATATAAAGACTAGCTTTAAAGACAAAACAAAAATCACCATATTTTTCTTGTGATTACTGTGCCAAAGTGTGTGATCAGAGTCTAACTAAATGGAGAATTCTGCTTCTATTTCTGCTGCCACATGATTTATTTTTTCAATTTGCAAAGAATTTGATTATTTAATTGCCACAATTTTTTTTCAGTTTAGACAAATGTGGTACATTAAAATGAGCATTTCTTTCCTAAAATAAGCTGTCAGAAATCAGAAGTTATAAGGTCCCTTAGGGATCATCTAGCTCAATGTTTCTTGAAATTTGCTCATCATCAGAATTGCATGAGAGGAGGTTTTTTTCCGCCAGACCTCTGCCCAGAAGATTCTAATCCAATAGATCTAGAATATGGCACAGAAATAAAATTTGTCCTAAGTGTTTCATGTGATAAGTCACATGACTTATCAGCACAGATTTGCTCCAATGGCACAGGGACAAAGTAATATCTTTGGGATTTTAAAAAAGTGCTGTATGTACTGTGGGTTTCCAAGTGATTAAGACTTGCTTCTCATTAAATGTCATTTTTTTTTAAGCTTGTGGGGAAAATAAACACTTTGCTAACTCTAAGGCCATATATATATATATATATATGTAAAAGAACCCTTAAGTCACTTGTCTAACATAACCAGTGTATTGGCCAAACTGGGAGCATGGGAAAATAATTGCTTTAGATGGAAAATTAATTGCTTTAGATATGAACTAGTATATAGAGGATGGATAAACATCAAGGTTCTACTGAATAGCACAGGGAACTATATTTAATATTGTGTGGTAGATAATAATGGAAAGGATTATGAAAAAGAATTATGTGTGGATAGCTGAATCATTTTGCTGTAAAGTAGAAATTAACACAGCATTGTAAACCTACTATTCTTCAATAAAATATAAAAATAGAAAATAATTGCTTTAAAATACTTTTTAATGAAATATTCATAAAAGTTATTTTAAATGTGAATTTTTCCTTGTTCATTCAGATAATTATTTTTGAAGCAAATTTAGATGATTTTTCTATAAGTTTATTTTTATGAAAAAGCTTCAAATTCATCCATTTGACAAATATTAACTTTTGTTTTCTGATCAAAAACTTTATGCAAATCACTGTGGTAATATTTATTTTACACTTATTCTTGACAGCATTACATTATTGTTACCATATTTTATTAGCCAATCTGGGATCCTAATGCAAGGTTTTCAGCTTGGAAAGCTGAAACTGTGCTAAGTGACAAAGCAATGCAACTTAATAATAAATTCAGTCTTCACAGGTCAAGATTGGGGGTGTCTACCCAAGTTGGAATTTTGATCTCATTCTATAGAAGGAAAAAATAGCTCTAAAAGAGAGAAGGAGAAAAGATAGAAATGGCTATAGTGTTAAGGAATACAAAGGAGAATATTAGGCAAGATTGATAGATGTGAAATTTTGAAGACTAAATTTTCTAATGTTTTATCATACTCTGGATTAAAAACACAAGCCACCACCCATTTCCCCTATCTTTTTCTTTCTACCTTTATGTGAGACATCAGTAAGCACTTGACATTATTTTCCAGTTTGTAGGGAGTCTAATATATATTTATCTGTAATGTAGTACTTTGCACAGTTGTGCCCTACAAGAGTGGCCTTTAAAGCAAAGATGTTTTGTTTTTTTTTTACCATACAACAAATTAGCTGCTTCCCAGATGGTGCCCTGGAAAAGAATCCACCTGCCAATGCAGGAGACTCAAAAGACAGGGTTCAATTCCTGGGTCAGAAATATCCCCTGGAGTAGGAAATGGCCACACACTCTGGTATTCTTGCCTAGAAATTTCCATGGGCAGAGGAGCCTGGCAGGCTACAGTCCATGGAGTTGCAAAGAGTTGGACATGACTGAGCATGCACAAGCTTATTTTTAGTTGTCATAAATCCACCAGACTTATCTATAACTCTTGAATGTCAAACAATTGGATAAATATTAGTAAGAGTTTGACCAAATATTCAGATGTTTTCTTTCCACTGTTTCAAATACAGGAACAGTATTTTTGAAAAATTTTGCAACATTNTAAATCCACCAGACTTATCTATAACTCTTGAATGTCAAACAATTGGATAAATATTAGTAAGAGTTTGACCAAATATTCAGATGTTTTCTTTCCACTGTTTCAAATACAGGAACAGTATTTTTGAAAAATTTTGCAACATTTCCCCCCTCACAGGTCATCCAAATGTTCAGCGTTATTCAAACACTCAAATCCCAATAGATAGTTTAATAGTCAAAAGTTATCTGTTAAACAGGCTTTTTAAGAAATGATTCCAACATACTACAATTAATGGAGTGTCCTTGACCATTCCTAATAGTGCTTAGTTCAGTCTTTCTAGCTTTACTCACAAAGACAGATCTTCAGGTCCTAAAGTATGTCTGTTCATGTTCCACATGCATTTTAAAGGCTCTGTGAAGTGAAGCACAGGATGCGGGGTTTATTAAAAGGTGGCAATTAAAATGGGTATGTTTTATGAATTTTTGCTTGTCTCCAGTGAATCAATTTCCATAAATCTTAAACCAATAACTTTATAATCATAAAGAAATAAAAAACTGCCATCAATTCCAAAACATGTTGTTGGATTGCTCATACTTTTAGGTTATCTCTGTTAAAATGCATATGCAGCAATTTAGTGAGTGATATAAAATTTTATTGCAGAGAAGTTATGAACATAGAGATTGGCTATACACATTCGACTCCTGACTTTTCTAAATTTGCATAGAAATAATCAAAGAAGGAGAACATATAGTTGAAAGTGCCTATTAAAAATGGTATAATGAACAAGTGCAATAAGTTTAGAAAGTTTTACAAGTATAGGAAAGATGAGGCCAGCTCATTCTAAATTAAATTGGGAAATAAGTGGGCAGAATCACAGATCACAAGAGAGTTCCTCCTAAACTGGAGAAGCAACAACTGAGGATAAGAATGAGATTTATATGAGTCAGTTAGAGAAAAATCAAAATGCTGTAAGAGACTTCAGGAGATGCAATGGAAACCAACACTAGATAATTGATCTTTCTCTTATCTAGGTATAGAGTATACAAAATGTGACAAGGATCTTATCATGAAGCTTCCCTGGTGGCTCAGACGGTAAAGAATCTGCCTGCAGTGCAAGAGACCCAGGCTCGATTCCTGGGTCAGAAAGATCCTCTGGAGGGGAGTGGCTACCCACTCCATTGTTGCCTGAAGAATTCTATGGATAGAGGAGCCTGGAGGGCTACAGTCCATGGGGTCAATGGACACAGCTGATCAACTAACACACACACACAGACACACACACTAAATGTGACAGTCATCTTATCATGGGAGTGGTCAAAATCAAATGGTCTGAAACTGCCAATCTAATTTTATCTATCCACTGCCTCACAGTGTTGAACCTATTCCTAAAATTTATTATTTTATTATGTATATATAAAGAAGGAGTAGAAGAGAGCTTGGCTGAAGAGAAAAGAGGAGTGCAAAAAGTAATTATTTGAGTCAATATAGATGATAAAGAACTGAGAAAGAAAAGAACAAGCCAATATATAAAGTGACAGAATATTTCATGGTTTGGACAAAAAAGATATAAGACTGGGGTATGTGAAAAAATAGAAGAAAATAGAAAAGAGTGTTTAAGAAATGTTAGGATTATGACTTGCACCCCTCTTTAATGTATTTCTCAGTATAGGAACAAAATTACAATATTTTTCAAATTTAAAATTTAGCTATTAAAATATCAAATTAGATATTAGAACTGGAGGAATCAACCTGCCGGACTTTAGGCTCTACTACAAAGCCACAGGCATCAAGACAGTATGGTACTGGCACAAAGACAGAAATATACATCAATGGAACAAAATAGAAAGCCCAGAGATAAATCCACACACATATGGACACCTTATCTTCGACAAAGAGGGCAAGAATATACAATGGAGTAAAGACANTGACTCACTGGAAAAGACTGATGCTGGGAGGGATTGGGGGCAGGAGGAGAAGGGGACGACGGAGGATGAGATGGCTGGAAGGCATCACTGACTTGATGGACGTGAGTCTGAGTGAACTCCTGGAGTTGGTGATGGACAGGGAGGCCTGGAGTGCTGCAATTCATGGGGTCGCAGAGTCGGACACAACTGAGTGACTGAACTGAACTGAAGTATATCCACATGTATGTGGAGAGATACAGGAAAGGAGAAAATAATAATTCTAAAAATATCGGTACTGTTAATTTCAGGTTGTTTTCTGAATGTCAAAAGGAGAGTAATTTAAATATAATAAATAAACATTTCTGACTTAGTACAGTTCAAGGTGCTCCTGATGCTGTCACAGAATAAATTTAGATGATATTTCTATCTTGCTTACTTGTATATGCTTTTCTAATTCTTGATTGCAAAAGCAGATGGATATGTTAAAATTTTATTTTATGGAAAATCAGATGTTACAAACATAGCTTAAAAATGTGTTTTACTTATTTATAAATGTACTCACTTGAAATGTGACCAGAAGGCAAAATTCTTACGCTGTTATTTCAATCTACTTATTACTCTACACATGTAAAGTGATGTAAGCACCACTGCCAGATGTGACTAATTATCACAAAAGCACTTCCTTAATCTAGGATCTGGAAAAGACTAGCTAGGCAGTTCTTATATTTGACATCTCAACACCAGTTTACATCTGAAGCTGTTACCAAGCAAAAATGTAACATAACTCTGAAAAAATGGGCTCTAAAACTTAAAGGTGAAAGTAATTTGATTGTAGAAATAAAGTATCATAAGCTGCATGTCTTTTAGCCACTGCCATTTTGGACTCCTATTTCCTATTCTAACTACCTAACATATCTGTAACTCAACATTGGTTGAAATTCAATTTGGGGCTACAGTCAAAAAATTTGTGTAGCAACATATTAGAATTTTTAAAAATATAAGGTATCTATTAAAATACTTGAAAAGACATTGAGTTAAAGATTACAGTCTCTTAGAAAGAATAAGAAGGCACATATATTATCACAAAATTTAAGTGACATCAATGCTTGTTCTAAATTCATTGAGTCCTCAACTAAGACTATTTATTTTTTAAAAAATAAAAATACATCTAATATGAGTAACAGTTCTTATATGCTAGGGCTTGTTCCTCAGGCTTTATCTGTTGTTTCATATGTTTGTAAGTCCCTGACTTTAGTCTTAGCCTCTGACAAACCTAGGGCAGTAGCAGCTTCCTGTTGTTACAATCTCTGAGTGATGTTCCAATTGTTTCTCTACTTCTTTCAGTATATTTCCAATCAATTCCTTGTACTGATTCTCCCTTCATTTTTATTTAACAGACAATTAACATAGTGGGTAATTTGGGGAATTACTGAAACTTGACCTTGGTGGTTTAGTGCCCCCCTTGGTGACTCAGATGGTAAGGAATCTGCCTGCAGTGTGGGAGATCCAGGTTCAATCCCTGGGTCAGGAAGATCCACTGGAGAAGGGAATGGCAAATGACTCCACTATTTTTGCCTGGAGAATCCCATGGATAATTTGTCCATTTCATGGGATTGCAAAGAGCTGAACATGACCGAGTGACTAACACACACACACACATACACACACACACAAACACATGACTTTCTTCCATATGTAAAATGTATTTCTCTTATAGTTGAGGTGGGAGCTGATGCCCTAGTGTCATTTTCAGCCAGAATCATTAAATGATGTGAGAGCTTCTGAGTAGCCTTAATAATCCCTGAAGACATCTGTAGAGCAGAACAGTTGATTATTCATCCTTTCATTCCTGAAGTTTACCAAAGATTTTGTAAATTGTAAATAACTGAAATTATTTTCTTATTTTACCTAAAATTATTTAGAAAAGCTAAGTATCCATTTTTATATTTTAGATTTACATCCAAAAGCTTTAAGTTTAAATAGCAGAAAATGATATAAAACATGTGTGTTTCAGTATTAGTCACTTAGTCATGTCCAGCTCTCTGCAACTCCATGGACTGTAGTCCACCAGGCTCCATGGAATTCTCCAGGCAAGAATACTGTATTGGATTACCATTCCTCCTTCAGAGGATCTTCCTGACCCAGGGATCAAACCTAGGTCTCCTGCATTGCAGATGGATTCTTTACCATCTGAGCCATCAGGACATAAGTGGAATATTTTTAAGAAAAATTGTTATACAATATGTCTAAATAATTCTAAGAGAATCTGATCAAATGCCAATTTGATACACAAAATTACTTATTTAAAACAATATAACTAAATCCTTCTCTAATAGCCATAGAGCTTACATTTATCTTTTTCTATACCAGTTTCCCTTCAGAATTGTATCGCTTTTCTGCAACAAAATATACTCCTAATAATTTTAAAATTATGAAGAATATTTTATAACTATTAGGTTCTAAATGTTACAAAAAAAAAAACATTGAGTTATCATTCCAGTTGTTACTAATATACAAGAGACCCAAATAATGAATAATATGTTCCATATTTAGATAAATAATTATTAAACATAAATCAATTTCTTTGATATTTTATGCAGCAAATTTATGAATCCATTCACTAGTTTTTGTATCCTTCTGTGAACTCTTTGCGATTTTTTATATATAGGATCATATTATGTTTGATTAGAATTTACTTCTCACTTTCTAGTTTATATGTTTTCTATTTCTTACTATCTTCTCTGGCTAGAATGTCTGGCACAAATTGAATAGCGTAGTAGTTTGTCTTGTTCCTGATCCTCATGGCTTTTGAAAATTTTGTTTTTTAGTTTTTTATGTGTGTGATTGTGTGATTTTTTTTTAATTTCCTAATATTTATGACTTTTGTGATTTATTTTATGGTTTGTTTTGTTACTTATCTTTGGGGGAAATTTTTCAATCTCCATCACTGAGTATGATTTTATCTGTGTTTTTCATAAATGCCTATTAATCATACTGAGTAGGTTTCTCTCTATTCCTATTTTTCTGACTGTATTTTTTATCATGAAAAATATTTAATTTTTTTCAAAGGCCTTTCCCTTCACAGCAGTGAGATATAAATGACATATAGCTTTGTGTAAGTTTAAAGTGTACAACATATTGGTCTGATATATGTGTATATTACATAATAAAATTAGTTAACACTTCAGTAATATGATTTTTTTGTAATGAGAATGTTTTATATATACTTTCTTAGCAACTTTCAACTGTATTATACAATGCAATCATATCAAAGGCCTTGTATGCATCAGTTAAAATGATTATTGAATTTTTCTTCATTCTACTAATGCAGTATATTGATTGATTGTTCTTTCTTGAATCATCCTTGCATTTCTGAAATAAATCCCTCTTGTTCATGGTGTATCAGTTCAGTTCAGTCTCTCAGTCATGTCTGACTCTTTGGGACCCCATGAATTGCAGCACGCTAGGCCTCCCTGTCCATCACCAACTCCCGGAATGCACTCAAACTCACGTCCATTGAGTCGGTGATGACATCCAGTCATCTCATCCTCTGCTGTCTCCTTCTCTTCCTGCCCCCAATCCCTCCCAGCATCAAGGTCTTTTTCCAATGAGTCAACTCTTTCCATCAGTTGGCCAAAGTTTTGGAGTTTCAGCTTCAGCATCAGCTCTTCCAATGAACACCTAGGGCTGATCTGCTTTAGAATGGACTGGTTGAATCTCCTTGCAGTCCAAGGGACTCTCAAGAATCTTCTCCAACACCACAGTTCAAAAGCATCAGCTTTATTCACAGTCCAAGTCTCACATCCATACATGACTACAGGAAAAACCATAGCCTTGACTAGACGGACCTTTGTTGGCAAAGTGATGTGTCTGCTTTTTAGTATGTTATCTAGGTTGTTCATAACTTTCCTTCCAAGGAGTAAGCATCTTTTAATTTCATAGCTGCAGTCACCATCTGCAGTGATTTTGGAGACCCCCAAAATAAAGTCAGCCACTGTTTCCACTGTTTCCCCATCTATTTCCCATGAAGAGATGGGACCGAATACCATGATCTTCGTTTTCTGAATGTTGAGCTTTAAGCCACCTTTTTCACTCTCCACTTTCACTTTCATCAAGAGACTTTTCATGGTGTATAATCCTTCTAACATGCTGTTAAAGTCAGTATGCTATTAATTTGTTAAGGATTTTTGCATCTGTATTCCTAAGGTATATTTGTAATGTCCTTTTTTTTTTTTTGGTGGTGTTGTTGTTTTTTTTTTTAATCGGACTTTGGCTCCAGGGTAATGCTGATTTCATAGAATAAGGTGTTTTTCCTCTTCTATATTTTAAAATAGTTTGGGGACAGGTATTAATTCTTATTTATATGTTTAGTAAGATTCACCAGTGAATTTGTCTGTTCCTAAACTTTGTTTAGAAGTTTTTGTTTCCTGATTCAATCTCTTTCTTTGTTATGAATCTGTTGAGATTTTCTATTTCTTCTACAGTCAGTTTAGATAATTTGTGTATTACTAGGAATTTGTCCAGTTCATCTAGATTATCTAATTTGCTAATGTACCATTGCTTAGAACATTCTATTATAAGGCTTTTTATTTCTGTAAAGTTAATATTTGTTTTACTTTTTCTCTGATTTTAGTTGTGTGTTTTTTCTCTTTTTCATTGCCAATCTAGCTAAAATTTGTCAGTACTAATTTGCAATATATGTTAATCTGAGTATCTCAAGTAGACTGAATGTGTCTATTTCTTAAGCTATGTTTTGCACTTAACAGATATATGTATAAAACAGGGGAAAACACAAAGTTTCTCCACCTCACCACATATTCTATAATCCATCTGAAGTTTCTGTAATGTATTATGGGTTTTCACACCTGTGGAATTTGATANTTTTTTTAATTTCCTAATATTTATGACTTTTGTGATTTATTTTATGGTTTGTTTTGTTACTTATCTTTGGGGGAAATTTTTCAATCTCCATCACTGAGTATGATTTTATCTGTGTTTTTCATAAATGCCTATTAATCATACTGAGTAGGTTTCTCTCTATTCCTATTTTTCTGACTGTATTTTTTATCATGAAAAATATTTAATTTTTTTCAAAGGCCTTTCCCTTCACAGCAGTGAGATATAAATGACATATAGCTTTGTGTAAGTTTAAAGTGTACAACATATTGGTCTGATATATGTGTATATTACATAATAAAATTAGTTAACACTTCAGTAATATGATTTTTTTGTAATGAGAATGTTTTATATATACTTTCTTAGCAACTTTCAACTGTATTATACAATGCAATCATATCAAAGGCCTTGTATGCATCAGTTAAAATGATTATTGAATTTTTCTTCATTCTACTAATGCAGTATATTGATTGATTTTTCTTTCTTGAATCATCCTTGCATTTCTGAAATAAATCCCTCTTGTTCATGGTGTATCAGTTCAGTTCAGTCTCTCAGTCATGTCTGACTCTTTGGGACCCCATGAATTGCAGCACGCTAGGCCTCCCTGTCCATCACCAACTCCCGGAATGCACTCAAACTCACGTCCATTGAGTCGGTGATGACATCCAGCCATCTCATCCTCTGCTGTCTCCTTCTCTTCCTGCCCCCAATCCCTCCCAGCATCAAGGTCTTTTTCCAATGAGTCAACTCTTTCCATCAGTTGGCCAAAGTTTTGGAGTTTCAGCTTCAGCATCAGCTCTTCCAATGAACACCTAGGGCTGATCTGCTTTAGAATGGACTGGTTGAATCTCCTTGCAGTCCAAGGGACTCTCAAGAATCTTCTCCAACACCACAGTTCAAAAGCATCAGCTTTATTCACAGTCCAAGTCTCACATCCATACATGACTACAGGAAAAACCATAGCCTTGACTAGACGGACCTTTGTTGGCAAAGTGATGTGTCTGCTTTTTAGTATGTTATCTAGGTTGTTCATAACTTTCCTTCCAAGGAGTAAGCATCTTTTAATTTCATAGCTGCAGTCACCATCTGCAGTGATTTTGGAGACCCCCAAAATAAAGTCAGCCACTGTTTCCACTGTTTCCCCATCTATTTCCCATGAAGTGATGGGACCGAATACCATGATCTTCGTTTTCTGAATGTTGAGCTTTAAGCCACCTTTTTCACTCTCCACTTTCACTTTCATCAAGAGACTTTTCATGGTGTATAATCCTTCTAACATGCTGTTAAAGTCAGTATGCTATTAATTTGTTAAGGATTTTTGCATCTGTATTCCTAAGGTATATTTGTAATGTCCTTTTTTTTTTTTTGGTGGTGTTGTTGTTTTTTTTTTTAATCGGACTTTGGCTCCAGGGTAATGCTGATTTCATAGAATAAGGTGTTTTTCCTCTTCTATATTTTAAAATAGTTTGGGGACAGGTATTAATTCTTATTTATATGTTTAGTAAGATTCACCAGTGAATTTGTCTGTTCCTAAACTTTGTTTAGAAGTTTTTGTTTCCTGATTCAATCTCTTTCTTTGTTATGAATCTGTTGAGATTTTCTATTTCTTCTACAGTCAGTTTAGATAATTTGTGTATTACTAGGAATTTGTCCAGTTCATCTAGATTATCTAATTTGCTAATGTACCATTGCTTAGAACATTCTATTATAAGGCTTTTTATTTCTGTAAAGTTAATATTTGTTTTACTTTTTCTCTGATTTTAGTTGTGTGTTTTTTCTCTTTTTCATTGCCAATCTAGCTAAAATTTGTCAGTACTAATTTGCAATATATGTTAATCTGAGTATCTCAAGTAGACTGAATGTGTCTATTTCTTAAGCTATGTTTTGCACTTAACAGATATATGTATAAAACAGGGGAAAACACAAAGTTTCTCCACCTCACCACATATTCTATAATCCATCTGAAGTTTCTGTAATGTATTATGGGTTTTCACACCTGTGGAATTTGATATATACTTGCCAAGAATGCCTTTACTTACCCTTATCATCCTGTTATATACAGCTAAATATACCATCATATTTCAAGGCTTTTGAACTCAAATTTCACTTTTTAAGTCCAAGAGAGGTAAAACTACTTCACATGATAATAAAATTAGCAGCAAAACTTTTTTTCATATGAGCTTTATTAAAAATTTCTTTAAAGTTTTTTTTATCAAATGAAAGATTTTTAAGGTTCTATACAGATTTACAGTAAATTTTTAATTAACTCAAGGAACTGTAATGATTGGAAATCTTATTTTCTTTATCTGTTAAATAAGAAGAAATCATTAACATTCACTAGTAATTTATCTTCCATTAATTACAAAGAAAATGACAGTTTTTTACATTATGTGCTTGCTCTTTTAAGCTGAATTTTTATGAAGAATTCACATTTCCATATGAAATTTTCTACTAACAAATGTTTTCATATTCTGGAAAGCTAACTTCAAAATATTAAAAGTTCACAAAATAGACTTCGGTGTTCTTGAAAATATTAGAAATTTCATAGTTAAGAGTGACTTTCATTTACTTCAACATGTCGAATTTTAAGAAGCTCTAATGAAATAATGTCATGAATGTTTCTTTGAAAAGTATCAAAATAAGAATAATTACAGTGCACACAGAAGGAACACACCTGAAAAAAAAAATGAGCAGGAAGGAAAATTAGCAAAAACACAGTGTGCCAATTCATTTGAGAACCTTCACTGATTGAAGGAGAATAGAAAGTGAAAAACTGAAAGAAATGACTGCCTTGGTTATAACTATCATTTTACATGATTACTTGCCCCTTCTGTCTGTGGTCACACTCAATAACTTGCGAGCAATGAGGAAACGATTATTTGTCCCTTCTGTCTGCTGTAACATTTAATAATGAGAGCAATGAGGAAAGAAGCAACTAAAAGCATAAAATATTGTCCAGTGCAAATGACTTACTTTTTGTCTTACTATTATTATGTCTAATTGATTAACTCCATAACATCTTAATTCAGATATAAATTGTATACTACTAACAAGCTTTTTCCTTCAAATTAATTTTCTAATTTTTAAATAAGGACATGAGAATGTTATTAATCTGCCCACATTCACTAATTTGAAAGGTTTATTGCTTGTTTCCATTATACCGTATATATTCAGCTTAGTTCTAAAGATAATATACACACATAATTCTTTACTCTTGAAGAAACTGAACTTTTGCAGCAGAGACACAAAAATATTAACAGTTGCCATTCATTGTAATGTTTTGTGAGAGATGTTAATTGCATAATATTAATAACTGTGCTGCAGTTCCTGGGATCACAAAGAGTAGGACACAGCTTAGTAACTGAGCAGCAACAACAATAGCTGCAGCACAGAGTGTCTCCTTTGTGTCCCAAACCATGCTAGGCGTTTCACATACGTTATTTCATTGATTATTTTTGACCCTCTGTTGTATAGCATATGTTATAATATCCAGAGAAAAACTAAGGCTGAGAAAGGTTAAATAGAAGGTTCATAAGCAAGAGATAGCAGACACAGGATAAAATGCCAGTCATATTTCAGAGAATGCATGTTTTGTATGTCCAGAAGAGAGACACCTTATCTAACTAAAGAGGTCATCAACTAACTATTGAAAAAAGTCAAATAAACATTCATATGAAGCAAAGTTAGGTATACGGTGCACCTGGGGAACTACATTTTATTAAGGTTCTGAAATGAGTAATTTCATAAAATGATAACTGGAAAGAGAGATGGGGGTCTTTTATGCCATTGCTTTTGCATTCACACCTGTTTTACTATTTAAACTGAAATTTCTGTGCTTTGCCATATTTGACCATGTGATATAAACTTTCTCTTTTGTGCTTTGCCACCTACATATGAAATTTTAGTACATATTTTTCTTGATGATTCTAATCAATTTTAAGTCCATGGTAATTTTGCCAGCTAGCAACTATGGACTGGCCACTGTACATTTTCATTGCTAGTTATATCCATTAAACAATTAAATTTTAAACAAAACATATTCTATTCTATTGAGAAAGTAATATGTGCACAATTCTTCTCAAAGAAAATAGAGGCATTCTATTTTGATCTAATCATTTCTCCATGGTTTTAATAGGTGAATATGTAAGTGGTTTTATTTTAAAAAAGAAAACCATCTAATATTTTTAAATTTTGAAAGAGGAATCAATTATTTCAAGTACAGTGTTTTGCTAATATTCTTATACTATCCACTTTAAACAGAGGAAAATTTTGAGATATTAAATGTTGTTTAAACTCCAAATTCATAATCTCACTTACATTGTTTTCTTTTTCTTTAGATATCTAGCAGTTATTTAGTTTAGCTATCATGAGTATTCACCAATTTTTTTAGTATCTGAGTCTCCAGTAACAGCAGAGGGAGCTCACAGTATATTCTTTTGAGATTTGTTGTTACACACTTTTACTTCTGTTGCTCAGTGAAAGATTTTAAAACCAAAACGTTTATTTTTCCAAGGGAATTTGTGTAAATATATAATAGAAGATATAATTTATTGACCATGTCTTTTAGCAATGAAACAGGGAAAAAAATTGATAACTTCACTGCATATAAACTCTTTAAATTCCATTTTGAACTACCTCCAATTGTTATCATTATCCTAGATTTCTGTGCCTAGATCAGATCTTCTTGAATTCCAGACTTTGATATCTATCCAGTATTTCTCTTCAAGGGCCCAATAGACATCCCACTCAATCCAAAAGTAACTTTTTACCTCCGCAGACCTATCTCTCCACAGACTTTCTCATCCCTGCTTAGGTCAACATCATTCTCCTAGTTTTACATGCTAGAAGTCTTGGAGTCATCATGACATAAGGACTTCACTGGTGGCTCAGCTGTAAAGAATCTGTCTATAACGCAGGAGCCACAGGAGATGTGGGTTCAACCCTAGGTTCACTGGAGAAGGGCATGGCAACCCACTCCAGTATTCTTGCTTGGAGAACCCCATGAACAGAGGAACTGGTGAGCTACAGTCCACAGGGTCGCAAATAGTCAGACATGACTGAAGTGGCTTAGCATGCATATCTGCATCTAGACTTACTTCTTTCTCTCAAATCTCAGGTCTAACTCATCACAGAGTCCTGCTGGTTAGTCTCTCAAAGTATTTTCAGAATCCACCACTTCTCGACATTCTTATGCTATCCCCCAAATCATTGCTCATTTTGATTACTGCAAGAGCTGCCTAAATAATACCCCAGCTTTTCCCTTTATTAACCACTTCACAATTCTCTCCTCAACACAGCAGAAGTAATAACCTTTTTAAAACAAAAAACTATCATATCATTCTTTTCTTCAAAATCTTGCAATTCATTCTGCATTTCACTGAAAATTAAGCCCACATCTTCCTAATAGCCTATCAGATCTCTTATGATTCCTCAGCTCCTTCCCAGTTACCTCTCTGACCATATCACCCACTACCCTTCTTCCCTAGATACAAGGCTGCTGAGTGTGTGCCACGTCGTTTCAGTCTTGTTCAGCTCTTTGCGACCCTATGAACTGGCTCTGTCATGCTCCTCTGTCCATGGGATTCTCCAGGCAAGAATACTGGAGGTGGGTTGCCATGCCCTCCTCCAGAGGATCTTTCCAGCCCAGGGATAGAATCCAGGTCTCTCAGTCTCCTGCACTGGCAGTCAGATTCTTTGCCACTAGTGCCACCTGGGAGCTTAATGTACTGCATAGCTTTCTTATTTACTAAATTGTGTCTTCCTTCTAAAATGCAAGCACCAAAGGGCAAGGACTTTTAAACATCTCTGATGTAGTTCAGGCACTTAGAACAGTTTTTTGCACATAATACATGCTAAAAAAATATTTGATCAAACAAAATATATAAATCATAACTATTAACTTTGATTATTTTTATGGTATATATGCAGCAGTCTTTTTCATTATGCTGTAATAGTTTATATATATATATATCACACCAAGGTTAAAACTTCAAAATTGATCTTGGTAAGAATTATAAGTTTCGTATTTATTTATACATATGTATATTTAGTAAAACATAATAGGTATTCAAAAAATGGAAATTGGTTTATAGTATAATGTACTTGAAGTAGAAGAGTGCCAAAGTCTTGCAACAACTTTTAGCAGAAAAAAGTGAAAGTGAAAGTGAAGTCGCTCAGTCCTGTCCAACTCTTTGTGACCCCATGGACTGTAGCCTGTCAGGCTCCTCCGTCCATGGGATTTTCCAGGCAAGAGTGCTAGAGTGGATTGCCATTTCCTTCTCCAGGGGACCTTCCCGACCCAGGGACCTAACCCGAGTCTCCCGCATTGTAGGCAGACGCTTTACCATGGGAGCCATTAGCGATGCCCTTAGCAGAGAAATACGGCGTTGTTTTCTCACTTGATTTTATGAAAAAGAAATCGCTTAGATATCAATATAACCTTTCTCCCAATTTCCTTAAAATACTAATGCTAATGTATTATGTAAATCAGATGAGTCTGCTGATATTTAAGCTGGTATTTACACTAGCAGATATCTGATTGCCTACTATAATTGAAAATCATAAATCTGAACTGTTTAGTTGGCTTAAAGAACATAATTGCACCAATGTTAAAGTGTGTTTTTATCAATTTTATAGGCTCTAATAAAAGATGAACAAATATGCTCATTATCCAAAATCATTGAATAATTCTCCACTGTCCAAAGAACAAGATCAAAAGACTTTTGCATGGCTTCTGTCAAACTAGAGCTTTTTTCTTTCGAAAACGCATCTGTTCTGTTAGTTCAATTCAGTTCAGTTCAGTTCAGTCACTCAGTCATGTATGACTCTTTGAGACCTCATGAATCGCAGCACGCCAGGCCTCCCTGTCCATCACCAACTCCTGGAGTTTACCCAAACTCATGTCCATTGAGTCAGTGATGCCATCCAAACATTTCATCTTCTGTTGCCCATTTCTCTCCTGTTGTCAGTCTTTCCCAAAATCCGGATCTTTTCAAATGAGTCAGCTCTTTGCACCAGGTGGCCAAAGTATTGGATTTTCATCCCCAACATGAACACTCAGGACTGATTTCCTTTAGGATGGACTGATTGGATCTCCTTGCAGTCCAAGGGACTCTCAAGAGTCTTCTCCAACACCACAGTTCAAAAGCATCAGCTTTCTTCACAGTCCAACTCTCACATCCATACATGACCACTGGAAAAACCATAGCCTTGACTAGA
>SJYW01021615.1:279370-289742 GCA_006410735.1 Raphicerus campestris
TTTTTTTGAAGAGATCTATAGTCTTGCCCATTCTATTGTTTTCCTATATTTCTTTGCACTTATCACTGAGGAAGGCTTTCTTATCTCTCTTTGCTATTCTTTTGAACTCTGCATTCAAATGGGTGTATCTTTCCTTTCCTCCTTTGCTTTTTGCTTCTCTTTTTTTCCCAGCTATTTGAAAGCCCTCCTCAGACAGCCAGTTTGCTTTGTTGCATTTCTTTTTCTTGGGGATGGTCTTGCTCCCTATCTCCTATACAATGTCTCGAACCTCTGTCCATAGTTCATCAGGCACTCTCTCCATCAGATCTAGTCCCTTAACTGTACTTCTCACTTCCACTGTATAATCATTAGGGATTTGATATAGATCATACCTGAATGGTTTATTGGTTTTCCCTACTTTCTTTAATTTAAGTCTGAATCTGGTAATAAGGAGTTCATGTCTGACAGTCGTGTCTGACTCTTTGAGACCCCACGAACTGCAGCACTCCAGGCCTCCCTGTCCATCACCAACTCCCGGAGTTCACTCAGACTCACATCCATTGAGTCAGTGATTGCCATCCAGCCATCTCATCCTCTGTCATCCCCTTCTCCTCCTGCCCTCAATCCCTTCCAGCATCAGAGTCTTTTCCAATGAGTCAACTCTTCGCATGAAGTGGCCAAAGTACTGGAGTTTCACTTTACTAATATTTCTAAGTTATAATCTCATAATGTCCAAGCTAAAATTTAAAATTAGGCCAAGGTAAGTCAAAACTCCATCAATGGTTTGCAAGGAAAACTGTAGTAGATTCAAAGCACACTATTTTGATAAATAATGCATATAGTAAGAAGGGTTAAATTTATAATGTAAGGAAGAAGACAAATGCAGAAGACAGTACAAATCATCCAAGTAAAAAAGGCAAATGCATCTGTAATGGATTCCCAGTAACAATCTAGAAGTTCCTAGTTCTTTTTATAAACTGTCTTTGTTTATCTAGTTAATTTGGCAAATATTAATTTGGCATACATATGAGTTCAACTGTTTGTTGAGATTGTTGTGAGAATCAATATGAATTGCCTATTTTTGGAAAAATCCAAAAGAATACTCAAATATAAGCTTGTCAAATTAATTAATGTAGGCCATCTTGTGTTTTAGGATAACTATATGTGTCAAATGTTTTGAATTAGAGTGGATGGACCCTCAAGTTTCCCCCTCATCCCCTGCCAGAATCAAGGAAAGCTTTATGTAGAAAAGGGGCCATCTGCACTTTGATTTGAGACATAAGTAAAGATTTATCAGGTAAAGAAATGTAAAAATGAATCAGAAGAAAACAACATGAAACACTTGCTGAAAATTTTCAAATCAGGGGAAAAAAGACAAAACAGATAAAATCATGGGCTTTCGAGAGTAAGGACCAGAGATTAAAGCACATTCAGTGCTTAGGCTGAGTCTGTCTTCTTGGGCGGGCATTGGAGAATATCAAGTTTTTACGTTGTGAACTGGAAATATATGTTTTATGCCAATTATATCTCAGTTTCAAAAAATAAAAATAGGGAGTCCACAGAGGTTTTCAATATAGGCTTTGTCTATATTTTTTAAAGTTTACAATCCTAGCAGTCATTACTGAATAGCTAGCCTGTGTGTCATAAAAAATCACCCAGGTATTAGAAAAAACTTAAATGTTTTTCCAAATCACTGACTCCTATTAAACTACCTGAAATTTACTTCACTTCTTTCCATTAAAACCTTAAAGACTTCCAGGAAAAGCAACCTATTAATTTAGCCAGAGTTAATAGCATTATTTAATAAACCAGTAGAGCTGATATATAAAAGACTTGCAAGAAGAAAACATAGAAGACATTATTTTCAGTGACGAGAAATAAATACACAAAATTTCATGCTATCTAGAAAAGCAATGGGGGAAGACTCCATAGTCACATTCAGGTAGGATACACCAGCTCCCAGCAACAGGAAATGATACCCATATCTTACAGCCACTGAAAATGAATCAGCCAATGCCTTGATAGATTAAAAACAAATTACATACTCAAGAGGGTGTAACTGAAAATACTTTAATAATAATGGATATGAATTAAGAGGTAATGGGAATAAAAACCTACTAAAGGTGGCCCTAGTGGTAAAGAATCCACCTGCCAATGGAGGAGACCCAAGAGACCCCAGTTCGATCCCTGGGTCAGGAAGATCCCCTGGAGTAGGAAGTGGCAACCCACTCTAGCATTCTTGTCTGGAAAATTTTATGGACAGAGGAGCCTGGTGTGGACCAAAGTCCATGGGGCTGCAAAGAACTGGACACCACCATTTGTGAGCAATTGAACACATAGAAAATGAGAGATATCTCTTTCATTCAGTCTCTTCCTGTTTCCCTATCTATCTGTGTAAATACCCTACCTAAAGTAGCTTGAAATATAGACAGAGTTTATAACATATATATATAAAACATAAAGTAAAATTTAAAGCATCAATTAAAGGTAAGAAAAAATAATATAATAAAAGCTGCACCTTGGATGAAAATGAAACAAAATGCTATAAGCATGAAATCCCGAAGTTCCCTCTCATCTGATGTTTGTATACCTCAGCTAAGAGCTATTTCATTCTTGCCACAGATAAAATCAAAAACCTGAGTCATCATATGATGGTTCTTCCTCATAAGCCCATATCCAGGCAACTACAGATTTTCCAGCTCTGCACTTAAAGCATGTTCAGAATTCCTCTTGTAGGATGGCTCAAAGGGTTTTTAGATGGAACGGATCTCTATGTAGCACATAAAAGTCTGATGCACATTCATTGACCAAAATTCAGTCCCTGCTCAAACCTAACTTTCAGAAGGTTTAAAAATATGATCTAAATGTGTCCTTGAGAGGAGAATGTGGGTTTTCTGATTAATTAGCAGTCTGTGCCACATTTCTTTATGAACAATTGGCTGGTAAAGGGAAAGAAAGACAAAGGAAAGAAGGACAGTAGGAAAAGAAAGAATAAAAGAGAGAAAGAAAGAAAAGAGATAGGGTAGGTAGGAGGGAGGGTGGGGAGAAGGGAGGGGGAAAAAAAAAACCCACCACCACTAAGACATAAACTCAGNGAAAGAAGGACAGTAGGAAAAGAAAGAATAAAAGAGAGAAAGAAAGAAAAGAGATAGGGTAGGTAGGAGGGAGGGTGGGGAGAAGGGAGGGGGAAAAAAAAACCCACCACCGCTAAGACATAAACACAGATACCTCTGACTCGCCACATGGTGGCAGTAGCCAGAAATGGAGAGCAGCTCTGTCACAGAATGATTTAGAGGCGGCCTCAGGGATGCAGAAGACATTATCTTAGTGGGAAGAAATTGAAGGTGATATATTTCTTCTTTGCTTGGAAGGGAAAACAGTATGTGGGGCATGTCAAGAGGGACAAACAATTTAACACAATAGGAAATTGGAAGAAAAAAATGTGTGGAGAATTTGTGGAAAAGGCTTTCTGGAATAAATACACATTTATAACTCTCAAAATCACCCACAAGATGAGATGTATGAGGATTCTGCATGAATGCTTGCCAAAGGTCCTGTTTCCTGTGATAGTTATTTAAGAGATGACCTACCATATCTTCTACCAAGTGTATTATAATTAGTTCTTTTCCTTAGTCGTGACAATACTTGTTCTATCTCCTCATAAGTAAAGTTGCAAAGACAGAAGGGATGAATTTTCCACCAGGTTCAACAACATGGACTTCCCTTCAATTTGCTGAAAGGGCTCAGGCCCCATCTCAAATGGATGGAAGGGGAAGCAATTATTATTCACTGGAATCTATACAATGATGACAAAGAGTTGCCTTCCTTCACCATCAAGCTTCTACCTGCATTACCATCCATAGGCTGTAGTTACAGTCTCTCATAGTCATGGTATCTCACATAGCATATCTTCTCAAGAAGGAAATCCTTTCAGGGCTAATTAATTAAAGCAATGGGCTGATTCTGAAGAGTTTTATTAATCTTACCGTGTTTTCTAAAATCAGAAATAGCTATCTTATATAGAAAAAGTGAAATGGTTTACTAAAGATCAATTCATGGTATCCTGTATTTTAAAAGATCTTGTAATAGTGCGATGTGATCCAACAGGATTTGCCTTTGAAGAAGCTATGCATAAATGGTGCCATTATACAATAGTTAGACTTGATCACTTTTACATTGACTGAACCTCTCATGAATATTGACTTCCTGTCTATGATGGACTTGTGTTTTAGAAAGTTTAGCATCTAAGAGAAGACAGCTTCTACCAGGGGTCATGACAATACTTCCATTGAATTTTTAATTATGATACTATTCTGCTGTTTGAGACTCTTTTTGCCACCGAATAAACAAAATGCCACTGAATCACCATGGCAGTGGCCAGAAATTGATAAGCGTTTCGTCCCAGAATAATTTAGGGGTGGTCCTCAGGGATACAGAAGAAGCAATATTCTCTGAGTAGGAAAAAGTTGATGATACAACTCTTCTTTGCTTGGAAGGAAAAATAATGTGTGGGACATATCAACAGAAAGACAAACAATTTAACACAATAGAAAATTTGGAGGAAATGTGGAAAATTTGTGAAAAAGGCTTTCTAGAAAGGGAAGATTTTAGAGGCACAGTGATCACTACCAATTATGAGGAAAGAGAATCACTGCTATCTACTTCTGCCTTATTGACTATGCCAAATCCTTTGACTGTGTGGGTCACAACAAACTCTGGAAAATTCTTAAAGTGATGGGAATACCAAATCACCTGACCTGCCTCTTGAGAAATCTGTATGCAGGTCAGGAAGCAACAGTTAGAACTGGACATGGAACAACAGACTGGTTCCAATAGGAAAAGGAATAAGTCAAGGCTGTATCTTGTCACCCTGCTTATTTAACTTATATGCAGAGTACATCATGAGAAATGCTAGGCTGGGTGAAGCACAAGCTGGAATCAGGATTGCCAGAAGAAATATCAGTAACCTCAGATATGCAGATGACACCACCTTCATGGCAGAAATCTAAGAACTAAAGAGGCTCTTGATGAAAGTGAGAGAGGAAAATGAAAAAGTTGGCTTAGAGCTCAATATTCAGAAAACTAAGATCATGGCATCTGGTTCCATTATTTCATGGCAAACAGATGGAGAAAGAATGGTAACAGTAAGAAACTGTATTTGGGGAGCTCCAAAATCACTGGAAGAAACACAAGCTGAAATCAAGATTGCCAGGAGAAATATCAATAACCTCAGATATGCCGATGAAATCACCCTTATGGCAAAAAGCAAAGAGGGACTAAAAAGCCTCTTGATGAAACTAAAAGAGGAGCAAGAAAAAGTTGGCTTACAGCTCAACATTCAGAAAATGAAGATCATGGCAGCCAGTCCGTCCCAACACTTCATGAGAAATAGATAGGGAAACAGTGGAAACAGTGTCAGACTTTATTTTTTCTGGGCTCCAAAATCACTGAAGATGGTGACTGCTGCCATGAAATTAAAAGACGCTTACTCCTTGGAAGAAAAGTTATGACCAAACTAGATAGCATATTCAAAAGCAGAGACATTACTTTGCCGACTAAGGTCCGTCTAGTCAAGGCTATGGTTTTTCCAGTGGTCATGTATGGATGTGAGAGTTGGACTGTGAAGAAGGCTGAGCACCAAAGAAATGATGCTTTTGAACTGTGGTGTTGGAGAAGACTCTTGAAAGTCCTTTGGACTGCAAGGAGATCCAACCAGTCCATCCTGAAGGAGATCAGTCATAGGTGTTCACTGAAAGGACTGATGCTGAAGCTAAAGCTCCTGTACTTTGGCTGCCTAATACAAAGAGCTGACTCATTTGAAAAGACCCTGATGCTGGGAAAGACTGAAGTTGGGAAGAGAAGGGGACAGCAGAGGATGAGGTGGTTGGATGGCATCACTGACTCAATGGACATGAGTTTGAGTGAACTCTGGGAGTTGGTGATGGACAGGGAGGTCTGGTGTGCTGCAGTCCATGAGGTCACAGAGTCGGACAAGACTGAGTGACTGAACCGACCTGAACAGTAGAAAGGCGGTGCATGTGTCTGGAAATGAAGAGATACTTTAGACCACTTCCTAACACTCCCGTGACCACCAAAACCTTAAAGAAGTCTGAGGATTCAAGCCCACCAGATTTAATCTTACTTTGAGATAAAGAACTTTAACTTCAATGCTAGCTGAGAAATATGTAGTGGAGAAAGAAGGTTGAAAATGCAAACAGTAGCTGAGTAAAGAGTTCCAGAACCAAGAATAATTGCAGTTCATCATAGACATAATCATTCTATTTATATATACCTAGCTCTTCCTCTCTCTTAATTTCTTTCTCTGATATATAAACTGTGTTACTGATAGCTAGGGTAATTTTAGTGTGTAGATTTTCTGCTTTTAAGTTAAGGTTCTGGAGATCCTTTAGGACATCTAGACCACTGGAGATGGATAAATAGAGATGAAAGCAATGAGTTCATAAGACATGGTCTTTGCTTCTAGAGAGTTAAAATGTCTTAAATTCTGCATATATAGACATATTTGTAAGACTGAGACACAATGCTTTTGTTAGTTTATTGTCTAAAAGTTAAGCTAGGAAAATTGTGTATAGTCAATTTTCTACACAAAAGTGTAGACTATAGAATAGGCTGAAAACTGGATCTCTATACGCTTTAACCTCAGAAAATATAAATAAATTTGTAAGATTCTTTTGTAGCTAGAATTTCACACATGCCCTAACTTGCTTCAAACAGAAGTTTCTGCAGGAATTCACACAAAGCTTGCAAGTGAAACTGATACAATTATCTTCAAATCCAAGTGATAGGGGTATCAGTCCTTTCATGGAAGGTGGGAAGTACTCTTAATTTCTAGTTTCATTGANACTTGCTTCAAACAGAAGTTTCTGCAGGAATTCACACAAAGCTTGCAAGTGAAACTGATACAATTATCTTCAAATCCAAGTGATAGGGGTATCAGTCCTTTCATGGAAGGTGGGAAGTACTCTTAATTTCTAGTTTCATTGATTAGCAGAACAGAATCTGCAGAAACAACTCCTTAATGTGGGTCATCATTTCTGCTGGCTCTGTGTTCTCCAAAATTCTTTTTCTGCATCTCCTCCCAATTTTGTGAGATATCTTATAATTTATAAATTATATATTAGACATCACAGATTGCTTAGCCAGATGTAACAAAAGTAAGAAGAAATATATAGAAATAATCAGCAAATTTAGAATATAGGCTACTTTTAGGAGTAGTAAATAGGGTCTTTGTATTGATATCTGCTTTATGTATTAAGCTGCATAGTGGTTATGCCTAATGTAACTTTACAGCAGAATCAGAATGAAGTGCTAGAACAAACCTGGTAAATGTAGAACATTCCAAAAAGAAACAGCAAGTGAAAGGGATCCTGTGGAAATATATTTGTTAGGTTTAGAAACATGAAAGCTGGTGTGGCTGGCATGTGCTAGAAAATGGTCAGAGCCATAGAGCAGGCCACATGAGATAGGTGAGTCATGACAAAGTCTTTTACACTTATGGATCATGAGATGAAAACCCACGCACACATTTTGAACACAGGAATGTCTGGATCTAATATCTGTTTTCAGTGATCACTTTGCCATGGTCCAGAGTATATTTTGTTGAGGTGCAGGGAGCTCACTGGGAGGCAGTTGCAGTGTCCAAACAAAAGATGACAGTGTTGGAAGTGACTGATGGCTGTAGAGATTCTGAGATGTTAGCATATTCCTATATACTCTAAAGATGTTTGTCATAACAAACTAGTAGGGAAGAAATAACTTTAAAAATATGAGATTGATCTTTGATCCATTTTGAGTTTATTTTTGTGTGTAGTGTTATAAAGTGATCTAGTTTCATTCTTCTACAAGTGGTTGACCAGTTTTCCCAGTACCACTTGTTAAAGAGATTGTCTTTACTCCATTGGATATTCTTGCCTCCTTTGTCGAAAATAAGGTGTCCATAGGTGTGTGGATTTATCTCTGGGCTTTCTATTTTGTTCCATTGATCTATATTTCTGTNGACTGAGCGACTGAACTGAACTGAACTGAAAGGTATTTAATAGCAATGTTATTATTAAGAAAGGACTTGCCAATATCTGGATGGTCATGAAAAGATTTTATAAAAGAGATTTAACTTGAACTAGTATTTTATCCCTCTAATCTTTCACTAAATATCTCCTGAGATTCCTATAGTTCAACTTCATTAGAACCTCTAAAAGAACAGAGTTAAGCAGTGTAATAGTTAATATACTTGTTTTCAGTTACTTATGGGAGTGTCTTTAGCATTTTGATAAGTGGTATAAGGACTTGTCAGTTATAATCAGCCTAGTTGCTAGTTTCAATTCCTGACCTGACCACATCCTCTAAGACAGTGGTAAAATTGCCTAACCAATCTAAACCTCAGTTTTCTCATCTGTAAACTAGGGATTATAATAAGGGATGCAGTGAAAATTAAGTAGGTTATTATATATAAAGTTCACAGCAAAACACCCTGAAAATAACATTAAAATGTGTATTGAATGCTTACTACTACTTCTACTAGTACTAGTTACTATACTACTTAGGGAACTATTTATTGGAGTTTCAGCTCAAAGTAGTTTTTTTTCTTCTCAAGTAGAGCAAGTTTCACAGAACATCCATCCTCATCTAAGTAATATTTTAAAGAGGCTCTAAAAAGTGTCCTCATAAGCATGCTTATTCTCCCTTTGCTATAAAATTCAAAGTTCATGATGCAGAAAATCCATGTGCTTGGATGCAGTTGACTTGGAGTTCAACAATGTATCCCATGAGATGTTTAAACTATATTTGGGAAAGAATTTAAGCTAGTATAAACAGGACTAGAGATGTAAATTTTTTAAAAGATGTAATGTTTGCACAATACATTTTAACAAATAGTCATATTGAGTTAAGTAAATAAGACAGGTAAAGAAAAATATTATATGACATTCTGTATTTGTGGACTCTAAAAACAAATGATACAAATGACTTACTTACAAAACAGAAATAAACTCATAGACTGAGAGAATGAACTTATGGTTGCTCAGGGGAAGAATGGGAAGAAAGGACAGTTAGGGAGTTTGGATGGACATGTACACACTGCTGTATTTAAAGTGGATAACCAACAAAGACCTACTGTATAGCACATGGAACTCTACCCAATGTACTGTGGCAGTCTCTATGAGAGGGGAGTTTAAGGGTGAATGGACAGTTGTATATGTGTGGCTGAATCCCTTTGTTGTTCACCTGAAATTATCACACTGGTTGTATCCTAAATTAAAAAGTCNGTATAGCACATGGAACTCTACCCAATGTACTGTGGCAGTCTCTATGAGAGGGGAGTTTAAGGGTGAATGGACACTTGTATATGTGTGGCTGAATCCCTTTGTTGTTCACCTGAAATTATCACACTGTTAATTGGTTGTATCCTAAATTAACAAGTCTAAAAAACATGGTTAGCAACCAACTGCTGCTAATGAATATTGAGAATCTCTGGGAACTGAAGCTGGGAAAGCAGCATGATACCAGCTCAAGGCATTATTTGGATTCAAAGGTGTAACAGAACAAAAATAACATGAATAACACTAATTGGGTGATTACTGCATGCCATGCACTCATGATGACCCTAAAAAATGATGTAGTATTTTTATATCCAGAAAGAATCAAAAAGAATACTGAGTCTGGAAGATTTTAGTCACTCACCTAAAAATAAACATCGAAGAGTTAGGATTAGAATCAAATGGAGGCAGTCTAATCCAAGAGCCAGCCTCCTTATCTGTATTTTCTAGTACGTATACATTTCACAATTTTATTTTAACTTTATTTTTATAGACTTTTGGCAAACATTTAAGTTTTTGAGGCAAGAATTAAAAGCAAAATTATGGCTGTAGATTGAGAAATAGGAGACAAATATTTAAAAGCAGAGAGTTTCATTATTTGTTTACTCATTCTAGACAATGGAAATACAGTGGGGCATGCCCTATATTTTCCTGAAACTTACAGTTTAATGAATTTAAAGACATAGAATAGCACAGATTCAACTTGATTTATATTAGTGAACATTGCCAAAGGAATTAACCTTTTTCCACAAGAATGTTTAAGCAAGGAATTTTTTTTTCACTCTTGATATAAACTGAAAAGCTTTTCTGATACATCTCCTGAAAAGAATAAGTGGGATTTGATTGTTTTCAACTGAGATTAGAGGAATTAAGGCATTTAGGAAAGTGAAATTCAGTTTAAACTGTAATAGATACAGCACATTTTAACAAACAAGATGTATTTTTACTATAATTTAACAATCATTGTTTTTATACATTGAGAAGATGCTTAAAACAATCAACCTCAAACATCCAGACAAGAATTTAAATGTGTTTGGGTTAGATTTTTGCTTTTGATTTTA
>SJYW01021615.1:300138-315107 GCA_006410735.1 Raphicerus campestris
GGCCAACTGCTGATACTAAGACTTCTTGGCCTCCACAATCAAGTGCCTCTTTCTTATAACAAACCACACACATGCAGTAGTGCAAATAAAAGTTAAGTTTACATTATACTGTAGTCTGTGTACAATAGCTTTCTGTCTAAGAAACAATGTACATACCTTAATTTAAGCATATTTTATTGCTAAAAATACTAATTTTCATCTGAGACTAATTTCAGTGAGTCACACACAGTGAGAGCGATCTGAGGGACATGGGGGTATGAATTACTATAAGGGCATGGGACATTGGTGGGAAGAACATAAAGTTATATCAGGTCAAATTTATTGACGACGAAGAGATTTTGCATTTAATGCTGCAGCTTGGTGAGTTATAATGGGCTCCAGCAGTTTGTCTGGCTGAAACATGAACCAAAAGATAGTCCACTCTAAGTGAAGTGGAAATGCCCAGCTTCCTTTGGTTGAATGTAAAGGAAAGGATTCAGAAATTTAGGGAGAGTGGAATGTTAGAGTGGATTCTTCATTTGGGCCTTACCCACACTGGAAAGTCTGGAAGAAATACCTTTCACCATTACTGTGAGGTGAAATGTGACATATTTGAAAAGCTCTGTGAGCACTCTTTGTTGATGTGACCTTACAGTGGAAATGTGGTGATGGATTGGAAAACCTCAATGAATTTGGATTAATTGGGTTTGGGTGTTGCAGGGATCAGTCAAATGGCAGTCTTTGACCACAGAAGGTAAGGTGGGTATAATTTTGATAAAGATCAGCAAGTCAAAGCTGCAATTAAAATAGTCTGACTTGCAGCAACTATGGCTAGCTGATCATGGTTTCCCTAAAAAGTGTAATGGAGAGGAAATCTACAATTCTTACTTTATTCTCTCAGGCTAACTGATCCAAAGTCTAACCTGAATTATATATATTTAAAAAAAAAAACAGGCAATGGCACCTCATTTTATTCCAGCTTGAGCCAGTTTATGGACCCAGAACTCCTTGAATGAAGGAGTGGCCCCCTTCTCTTGAGAGAGGACTCTGCTATGCTGTCAAAACTTTATACTGCTAATCTTTTTTCCAGCTTTTCCCCCAAGGACTTTTTACCAAGGTATGTTCACTGGGGAAAAGGAAATAATAAGATTTTGGTGGGGGACTATTAGATACTGTGGGCTTCCCAGGTGGCGCTAATGGTAAAGAACCCACCTGCTAACAGGAAGATGTAAGAGTCACAGGTTTGATCTCGGGGTTGGGAACATCCCCTGGAGGAGGGCATGGCAACCCACTCTAGTACTTTTGCCTGGAGAATCCCATGGACAAAGAAGCCTCGCGGGCTACAGTCCACAGAGTCTGACAGAGTCAGACATGACTAAAGCAACTTACCACTCATGCACACATTAGATACTGTCTTTGTAATGATACTAATTCCAGGACACCCAAAATGTAACTGCAGTTCACAAATCAGAGTAGAGGCTTATGGAGGTCAGGTGATCAGTGGAGTTTTAGCTCAGATCTTTTTTACAGTGGGCCACTTCAGTCCCCACACTCATCTTGTGGTTATTTCTGCAGTTCCCGAATGCTTATTTGGAATAAATACACTCAGCAGCAGGCAGAATTCCCCTGTCAATTCCCCAACCTGTGTGGTGAGGACTATTATGATGGGAAAGCCAACTGGGAGCCACTAGTAATCCCTCTATCTAGGGAAACAGTAAACCAAAAGCAGTATTTTGTTTCTAGAGAGACTTCAGGGCCTAATGACACCACCAAGAACTTGAAGGGTGTAGGGATGGTGATTCACACAATATCCCCATTCAACTTGCCTCTTTAGCTTGTTCAGAAGACAGATGAATCTTGGAGAATGATAGTGGATTATTGTAAGCTCCAATCATAGCTGTTTTACCAGATGTAATTTCATTGTTTGAGCAAATCAACACCTCTTGGTACCTGGTATGCAACTGTTGCTCTGGCAATTTGCTTTTTCTTTTTTCCCTTATTTCTCTATTAATAAGATCCACCAGAGCAGTTTGCTTTCAGCTGGAAAGGCCAGCGATACATCTTCATGATACCCTCAAGGGTATAGCAACTCTCCAGCCCTATATCATAATTCAGCTCTGAAATATCTTTGAAATCTTACCTTTGGAGAAAATATCACACTAGCTCATTCCATTGATGATATTACACTAATAGCACTACCCTGGATTTAGTAAGCAAGAAATTACAACTACTCTAGACTTATTGGTAAGACATTTGCAAGTCAGAGGATGAAATAAATATGACAAAAAGTTTGGGGTCTTTTACCTCAGCAACATTTTCAGGGGTCCAGCGGTGTGGGTCATGCCAAGAAATTTCTAAATTAAAGAATAAGTTATTACATCTGGCCCCCAATAAGACGCACATACCTATTGCTCCTCTTTGGAGAGTGTTTGTTGTCGTTTAGTTTCTACATCGTGTCTGATTCTTTGTAACCCCATGGACTGTAGCCTGCCAGGCTCCTCTGTCAGTGGGATTTCTCAGGTAAGAATACTGGAGTGAGTTTCCATTTTCTCCTCCAGGGATCTTCCCGAACCAGGGATTGAATCCCTGTCTCTTGCATTGCAGGCAGATTCTTTCCCGCTGAGCCACAGGTGAAGCCCTTTTGAGTATGTTACTCCAGACCATCTGCCAAATAACCTGAATCCTGGTTTCAGGTGTAGCCCAGAACAAGAGAAGACGCTGCAACAGGCCCAAGCTGCTCTGCAAGCTGCTTCTCCACTGGGGCCACGCGATCTAGCATACCCAGTGGTGCTCGAAGGGCCAGCGGCAGGCGGAGATGCTCTTTGGAACCTTTGACAGGCTTCTGTAGGGGGACGGTTTTGCAGTGACTGCCCTTAGGATTTTGGAGCAAGGTCTTACCATATTATGCAGGTAACTTCTGTTTTTCAGAAATAATTCTTGGCCTGAGGCTGGACCTTAGTGGAGACTGAATGCTTAATCACGGGCTGCCAAGTTGCTATGTGACCTGAGCGTCACATAGAGTTGGTGTCATCTGACCCGCCAGAGCATACAGCAGGACCTGCACGGCAGCCCTCCATCTTCAAATGGACGGCGTACAAAACAGTGCCACCCTCATTCACGGTTTCCCGTATCAAGGTTTAGTTACCTATGGTCAGCCACAGTATGAAAATATTAAATGGGATACACCGGAAATAAACAATTCATAAGTTTAAGTTGCACACTGTTTTGAGCAGCATAACGGAATCTCAAGTGCTTCCAGTCCATCCCACTCTATTTGTGAGTCAATCCTTTGTCCAGCATATCCACTGCGTATATGTCCATTAGTCACTTAGCAGTCTCCTCAGCTATAACAGTGAACAGTGCCAGTGTCCAGCTAACCTCAAGTTTACTTAATAATGACCCCAGAGAGNTTTTCTATGTAGAGGATCATGTCATCTGCAAACAGTGAGAGTTTTACTTCTTCTTTTCCAATTGGGATTCCTTTTATTTTTTCCTGCTCTGATTGCTGTGGCCAAAACTTTCAGAACTATATTGAATAGTAGTGGTGAATGTGGCCACCTTTGTCTTGTTCCTGACTTTAGGGGAAATGTTTTCAATTTTTCCCCATTGAGGATAATGTTTGCTGTGGGTTGTCAATATATAGCTTTTATTATATTGAGGTACGTTCCTTCTATTCCTGCTTTCTGGAGAGTTTTTATCATAAATGGATGTTGAATTTTGTCAAAGGCCTTCTCTGCATCTATTGAGATAATCATATGACTTTTATTTTTCAATTTGTTAATGTGGTGAATTACATTAATTGATTTGTGGATATTGAAGAATCCTTGCATCCCTGGGATAAAGCCCACTTGGTCATGGTGTATGATCTTTTTAATGTGTTGTTGGATTCTGATTGNTTAATGTGGTGAATTACATTGATTGATTTGCGGATATTGAAGAATCCTTGCATCCCTGGGATAAAGCCCACTTGGTCATGGTGTATGATCTTTTTAATGTGTTGTTGGATTCTGATTGCTAGAATTTTGTTAAGGATTTTTGCATCTATGTTCATCAGTGATATTGGCCTGTAGTTTTCTTTTTTGTGGCGTCTTTGTTGGGTTTTAGTATTAGGGTGATGGTGGCCTCATAGAATGAGTTTGGAAGTTTACCTTCCTCTGCAATTTTCTGGAATAGTTTCAGTAAGATAGGTGTTAGCTCTTCTTGAAAATTTTGGTAGAATTCAGCTGTGAAGCCGTCTGGACTTTCACTTTCATTATTTTCCATGTCTAATTTTGTGTTCTCTGTCTTTCAGAGGTATATTTGTTCTTTGTTCCTCTTATTTCTCTGCATTGTACCAAGGAAGTATGGTACAGAGGCTATCCGCCGAAACTCAAAGTTGCTCTCCAGCTATATTTTAACTAACAGTGCAATTTCCTCTTCATGTAATCTGGTCTCCATCTCCATAATCAAGTCTTAAAATTCAGTCTTTTTTCTTGCTCAGTTCTAGAATAAGTAGAATCTCCAATATTAATGGTCACTCTGGGGAATTCTAGTTGAATCATTTATAGATAAATTCAGTTTATAAGCCTATATTACTTTTTTCTCTCTTGGAGGACTGGTAATTGATGTGGGGCTGGACAGCATAGTACAGTGGAAAGGATTTGAATTTGAGAATCATACAGAGGTATATTTCATTTCACCTCTTTCATCATATAACCTCAGAAAAACTGCTCATACTCTCTGTAGCTCACTTAACGCTTTATTGAAAAAACTTTTCAAATTTTGATCATATCTAATAAGAAATTATTGATTTTTATACTTGTGGCACATCCTCAGACCAATTTTCAAGAAGATAAAACGCAAATGCTAGGATACATTTTTTTTCTACAGGGTCATGGACCCTCTTACGCAATAGTCTACTGTTGTAACTAGATGCTTGTGGTGTCTCTTTCTCTCTGGAAAGTTTTACTTTCCAGGTCTTGCATATAACATATTAAAGAGGCTGATATCTCCTATATAATCAGATAAGTAATCTTGGGATCTACCATAGCCTTTTCACTTCATAACTGTATAATATAGCTATTTCTAAATAACAGATACTTCAAAACTTAGTGGCTTAAAATGACAGTATTTATTATCTATCCTCTGGTTTTGGGGTTTTCACAAGTCTGTAATGAAGGTATCAGCCTGTGCTGTAGTGATCTTAAGGTCTGAATGGGAGTGGATACTTTTCCAAGATTATTTTCATGTTGTTGACAGGATTCATAACTTCACGGGCTAGTAGACTATGGGTCTCAGTTCTNATAACAGATACTTCAAAACTTAGTGGCTTAAAATGACAGTATTTATTATCTATCCTCTGGTTTTGGGGTTTTCACAAGTCTGTAATGAAGGTATCAGCCTGTGCTGTAGTGATCTTAAGGTCTGAATGGGAGTGGATACTTTTCCAAGATTATTTTCATGTTGTTGACAGGATTCATAACTTCACGGGCTAGTAGACTATGGGTCTCAGTTCTTTAGTGGCTGGTAACCAGAAACTACTCTTAATACCTCTCCATGTGGCCCTTTCTATAGAGCAGCTCACAAGATTGGAGTTTATTTTACTAGAACTTACAAACAATAGGTCAAGAGAGAAAGTAAGAGCAATATAGAATTCACAATCCTTTTAAAAATAATATCAGAAGTGACATCCCATTCATACTGCCATATTTTCCTTGGTCCAGCCCACACAAGTGTATGGATCTGAGAAGGTGGGAGTCACTGGGAAGATTTTCAGAAGATGCTGACAACAGTGATGACTCTAGGAGGTTAGTTCAGTTAACCAACTGTTAAATGTGTTTCAGGAAGCAGACTACAATAAAATGACAAATAATATAATGTTTGCTTTAGAAAAAGTTCATAATATATTTTGGAAACTAATGGATCTGAGTTTATCATGCTCAGGCTCTTATGGGAAAATAAATTCCTAATCCAGTCTATGAGATCAGAAAATTTTCCCAGTGGAGGTAAACTAGTTCATTTTTGACACATAAAAGGCAGAGAAGATGTAGTTTATCAAACAAAGAAAAACAGCTATGTAAATGTAATAGGGCACCACACAGGACAGGACATTATGGTGCGTGCTCATAACAGTGTCCATGCTGAGCCCTTTAGAAGATGCTTCAGCATCATCCCTTCCAGCACATGCACAAATTGCTCTATAGTAAAAATCTATTAGATATTATTAGCTCTTTTCTACTCACTCTCCCCAGGCTCACAGTGAGCTCTCTTGCTCCTTAGGAGGATTTCCTATTGCTCAAAGCTGGCAATATCCAAATTCAGGCTCCTAGTGGAGTTGACAGTAATCACAAGTTATTTCCCCATACAAACTCCAAAGTCTTCGTAGAGACCAAATGACATTAGCTCTCCTGATACCCCTGCTTATTCCCACAAGCAAACATCCAAATTAAAGTATAATTGTTAGACAATTTCCCTATAAGTGGGAACTTTTTTATTTGCAACAATTATAAAAACCTGCTAATGTTGCAGGAAAAGTTTTTTTAATGAAAGAAAAGTATTAGAAATAAAAAAAGTCATAACAAACTCGTATAAAATCCAATGAACAATTTTAATTTTTATCTCTGAGAATGTTTGTGTGCTATTGACTATCCCTTCTTGAAACATTGTCTTTTCTTGGGATACAATCCTTTGCTGATTTATGTCCTTCACCTCTGAGTACTCTGAATACATTTATGTATAAATATTTCCAGGTCACTTATAAATCAGTAGATGTTAGTGCCTTGAAATGGAGCCAAATATCACATATTTACCTAATCTTAGGATTTAGGAAATAAATCTAGATTCCATTTGACTCTGTGAAGAGAGGAGTCTCCCTTTCTTGGTGATAACGGTTTTCCTTGTAAATGTAACTATTTCCTTTCTGCAGATCTACTTGCTCTGGAAGGTTTTAAGTTTTTATATCTGCTAGCTCCAACTTCACATGGTTCTAGAAGTCCATGCTATCAATTATTTCCCCATCTCTCCATGACTTAGCTTCAGGGCTTCTGGGGTTATGGGCAAGAGCATAAATGCAAAGAACTAGCAGGAAACAGTGGCCTTTATCATCACAAAATATGGTGTTGTCAACTTGTGCTATATATATATATATATATATATATATATATATATACACACACACATATATACACACACATTTGTTTTCTGGATGAAAACTGGTTTCTTGTTTTAATGTACTTTTATTTATGTATTTAATGTCAATCATTTTTAAAGTCATTACTGTATTTGTTACAATATTGCTTCAGTTTTATGTTTTGGTTATTTGGCCATGGGGCACTGCGGGGTCTTGGCTCCCTAACCAGGGATCAAATCTGCACCCCTGCATTGGAAGTTGAAGTCTTCATCGCTGGACTTAACCCACAGAAAGCCAGGGCAAGCTTTATATTTTTAATGGAAGAAAAATTTCCTATAAGCATACTAAAATTTATTATAGCTTTAGACTTAGAAGGTAGAACATAATATGGAGGAACACACTTCATTATTGAGCTGATCAAAACTTGTAGCTGGTGATTTCATTTGCACAAATACTTGTTTCTGTTTAGCCGCTGTCGTGCCTGACTCTTTGTGACCCCATGGACTTTAGCCCACTAGGCTCCTCCATCCATGGAATTTCCAGGCAAGAATACTGGAGTGGGTTGCCATTTCTTTCTTCAGAGGATCTTCCCAACCCAGGGATTGAACTTGCATCTCCTGCATTGGCAAGCAGATTCCTGAGGCACTAGGAAAGCCCTAATACTAAAGACTAATTGCATGGCCTCTCCAATTATCAAAAATTGTGTCATTAAAATGTCCAAAATTAATTATTTTCTTAAAACATAATAATAACAAAGATATATACAAACAGATGAGAAATGCAATATAACTTGGGGTAGGGGCAGAGAGCATTTGGAAATATAAAAACTAGAGTCAGAATGTCCTAGTGCAAATCCAGATCTGCAATTTACCAGCATTATTTTGGACAGATTACTTAATCACACTGGTTGCTCTTCTGCAAAATGGGGAAAATAATAGCAACCATCATAGGAAATTTTGTATGAATCAAGGTGCTAACATTTGAAAAAGAATGAAAGATCAGCTGTCACATAGATGGTGTAATAAGCTTGAAAGATTAAAAATAAAATAGCATATCTCTTCAATAGGTCATGATCACTATGTTCAAATAGAAAGGTAATAGTTAAAAATGGCTTAAGAAAAACAATTTTGATTAAGAATTTGGAGGTCCCTGGGGTGTGGTGATGAAGCTCTAGACTGCAATCATTTCTTTACTAGAGATTTATCTGTGAGCAGTAGTAGTTGAAGTGGGCAATTATCCATATTAATTGATCTATCAGCATTTATCATTTTTATTGTGCTAAAATAGGGTTGATATAATTACACCTGGTCACAAATGGGATAGTTTATGTGAAAATAAAATGAAATATTTTATGGACTTTTCCTAAATCTTCCTTTATATTCTTTTAAAATAAACCTCTTTTATAAAATGAATAAATGATTATAAGCAAATTTCAAAAGCCCCTTCAAAATATTACAGATGTGACACCTAGATAAATTCAGTTCTTCCCAAGTAACTCTATGTCATTAATTATAGAGCATATTGTCCTGTTTTGCTATCCCTATTATGGCCTGAAGTACAGTGCAAATATTCTTATTATAAAGTAAATGATGAGAGAATTTGTTTCAGATAGATAGTGTGAACACAGGAAATATTATCTATTCTCAAACTATAAGGCTCCATGAAGGTCCATACTTGTATGCCTGTATCACTATAACTTCAGCCTTTATCATACCGCAGTCCAGCCTATAGCAGGAATTCACTAAATATGTAACAAATGAATTAATGAAAGTTTAGCCTGTTCTCATTCAAGCTTTCAAAGTTTCCAAAGAAATTCTTGGATCTCTGGGTAGAAGGAAGAATTATTTTCTTTTTCTTTTCCTGGTCATTCTCATTTCATTTTGCATGTTCACCTCAGTAATATTCAATTCCTAATGTTATCTTTTTTATTACTTGAAAGCTTCTCTATGCCAAGCACTTTATACATGTCATTTCCATTAACTCTCATTATATTATGATATAGGTGATATTAGCGACATTTAACAAAAGAAGAAACTGAAATTCAGAGAGGTGAAGTGATTTATAAACATTAGTAAGTGATGTATCTGCAAAGGTAATTTTGTCCAACTCCAAATTACAATTTATTCCCACTACTCGAGGTTGTCTATCTATGAGGAAGGTTATCCCAAGGAATAAGATATATTTATTTTATGTTTGTGGTCAGACAGACATATGTTCACACAAAGCATCATTGTTGAATATCTCATGTTTGCACGTTTATGTGTCTATTTGACTGCTTTAATTTAAGGCTAAAACTCCAAACTCTTAATCTTTGGTTTAGAATGTCTCCTCTTTGCATCAGTTCCTGATTTTTCCATTTAACACATAAGGAATTAATTTAAATACAAATGAGACAAGTGAGTGAGTGTGTGTGTGTGTGTAAATAATTACAGTAATGCTAAAAAACTGACATGGAAATTAATATGACCTACATATGTTGGACATCAGCTTGGCCAAGTAGTTGTGCAAGGAGAGAAAGCAAATTGAGAAACCATCCTCTTCTTCCATTTCCTTATTTGATTCCAGAGGCTTTTTATTATCCCACTGGTGATTTTGAAAGCAGCTATAAAGTTTCAGGTAGTCAGCTATTACCTACGTATTCCCCAGCCTCTGAACTGCTTTACAGATTCTTGATAGATCTGTCAAAAAATGAACACAGAGAGAATGAAAGTAATAAATGGAGATTGAAATTGGTTAAAAATACTACTATAATTCTGCAATAATGTCAACCCATTCCTTCCCCAGCAACCAGAGATTACAGTTACTTGAAAAAACAATAAAAAACAAATGTCATTTTTTAGAAACTTTGGGAAGTAGCTGAATCTTAACAAAGCAAATGTTTCTAGATATACCCTTTGGGTACAATGAGACTTTTTGGCCCCCCCCCACCAAAAAAAGGCAATTTGATCCAGTTTGGTTTTATAGATCCTCACTATGGGAAAGGGATGATTTCTGCTACCATCATGCTGGGATCAAAGAAGACTAGAGTTTGCTAGCAGGCTCTGTTAAAACTACATTTATATCTTCCTTGCATTCTTATGATAAGAATGTTTTTATGTGGTGAAATATTCCAAACGTAAACAAAGAAAAATTAAGCTGAAAGCTGCTAATGCTAAGTTTAGAGCTTGCAGAAAATATCAGCTAGTGAAGAACAGCTGCCAGAATAAGACACTTACACTCATAGAGATGAATTTTCTTACAAAATTTGAAAGAAATTGTGACGATGAATCATAAGACCTGCTATAAATAAATTATGACTGCAAATTGCCAGATACAGAAATATGCTCATTAAAGTCCATTGTCTTTGAAGACAAAATTGCCTCATTTATTATTTCAGTAGACTGAAACCAATTTAGAACAATTAAAGCCTGCATTATCAAGCATGCTTGATATGCACTGAAAATACATTAAAAGAGAAACAGGTGCTGATCCAGTTTAATAGGATCAATCACTGACTATCCACTATGTGAAGCAAGCAACTTTGTTGTGGAAACAATTGAGTGTCTCACTGAATGGATGCCAAGTTTCAATCAACTAAGGACAATGTGGCCTTATCTTATGCCAACTGGTTCTTTCATTCATTTATTCAGTCAATCTTCTGCATTTCTACAGCACCTATTGCAGACAAAGAATTGGCCAAGCATGATAGAAAATCCACTGATAAAAAAATTTTCATTTAAAATCATATGTATTCTCTAGAGAGTCAAAATATATGTACTGAAATAAAGGTAATTTAAAAGTGTGCTGTGCCTTGAAACTTGGCAAATGTAGTGCCAAGAAGCTGAGAAGAAAGGAAACTAAGTTTTTGATTGAAGAGGCTAAGCAAATCTATGAGCATTTGACACTGTGTGAATTAGGGATTGAAGACTATAAGATCACTTCACTTCAAGAAGAATGTTACAAGTGGAATCAAGAGTGAAAAACAGAGCAAAGAAGGAGTAATAGTAAAGAGTTTAATCTAGAATGATGGAGCATTGAAGAAAGTTGTGGTAGATAAGACTGAAAAATTCAGCCAGATAATAAGCTTAAAATCAAGCAAATGGTTCTAGATTCATTTTAGGCACAATTGAGAGTGTGTAGGAAAGGCAGAGTAACCAGAAACCAAATGGCCAATATCATAGAAAATGCAAAGGAATTCCAATAAAATCATCTACTTCTGCTTCGTTGCCTATGCTGAAGCCTTTGACTGTATGGATCACAACAAACTGTGGAAGATTTTTAAAGAGATGGGAATATCAGACCACCTTACCTGTCTCCTGAGAAACCTGTATGCAGGACAAGAAGCAACAGTGAGAAGCAGACATGGAACAATGAACTGGCTCAAAATTGGGAAAAGAGTATGTCAATGCTATACATTGTCACCCTGATTATTTAACTTATATGTAGAGTATATCATGTGAAATGCTGGGCTGGATGAATCACAAGCTGGAATCAAGATTGCTGTGAGAAATATCAACAATCTCATGTTTGCAGATGATACCACTTTCAATGGCAAAAAGTGAAGAGGAATTAAAGAGCCTCTTGATGAAGGTGAAAGAGGGGAGTGAAAAAGCTGGCTTAAAACTCAACATTCAAAAAGTAAGATCATGGCATCCAGTCTCATCACTCCATGGCAAATAGATGAGGAGAAAATGGAAACACTGACAGATTTTATTTTCTTGGGCTCCAAAATCACTGTGAATGGTGACCAAAGCCATGAAATTAAAAGACTCTTATTCCTTGGAAAAAAGCTATGACAAATCTAGATAGCATATTAAAAAGCAGAGACATTACTTTGCTGATAAAGGTCCATCTAGTCAAAGCTATGGTTTTTCCGTTAGTCATGTATGGATGTGAGAGTTGGAACATAAAGAAAGCTGAGCACTGAAGAATTGGTGCTTTTGGAGAAGACTCTTGAGAGTCCCTTTGGCAGGAAAGAGGTCAATCCCAAAGGAAATCAACCCTGAATACTCTGTGAAAGGACTGATGCTGAAGCTCCAATACTTTGGCCACCTGATAGGAAGAGTCAATTCACTGGCAAAGACTCTGATGCTGGGAAAGACTGAAGGCAGGAGGAGAAGCAGGTGACAGAGGATGAGATGGTTGGATGGCATCATTGATTCAATGGACATGAGTTTGAGGAAGCTCTAGGGGATAGTGAAGGACAGGGAAGCCTGGCAAGCTGCATTTCATGAGGTCACAGAGTCAGATATCACTTAGCAACTGAACAAAAATTATACAGACAGTCAAACATTTAGTGAATCCCTCACTTAGTAACTATGAAATTTAAATTCTTCACAAAATCTCTGTACATGTACACTTTCCTGAAAGTATCCATACAAATTATCAGAGGAATAACTTAGTATTCAGATAAATGACTCTGTCATTTATCACATCTGATTGAGGAATGAGCTTCATTAAATGTTACTGACTTTGCCTTCTTGATCACATCTTCCTACCTTCTGTGAGAAACAACTAAACTGTATATTCATTTCAAAGCTCCTGGAAAACTCAGCAAGAAGTGAAAATGAAAGGGCTTCTGTGGTTCTAGTTTTTATTTAGGCAATGGAGAGGATTTTTTATATAGATTACTTCTTATCACAGGATGGAAATGATTTTTTTGTATGATATTCTTAAACACAATGAGGAAAAAATAATAGGTGAAAGCATTTATAAATATTCTGTGGGATATGTGATATTATGGAAAAGAGGTGTGATATGTTACTAAGTAGAAAAATAAGCAGATTATAAAGCAGTATATGAATTTTGATTCTCTTTATTTCAGTGTGTATATTACTAGAGCTAATCAATGAATATAGTAAAGTTGCAGGATATAAAATCAACACTCAGAAATCCCTTGCATTCCTATACACTAATAATGAGAAAGTAGAAAAAGAAATTAAGGAAACAATTCCATTCACCATTGCAATGAAAAGAATAAAATACTTAGGAATATATCTACCTAAAGAAACTAAAGACCTATATATCGAAACGATAAAACACTGATGAGAGATATCAAAGAGGACACTAATAGATGGAGAAATATACCATGTTCAAGGATCAGAAGAATCAATATAGTGAAAATGAGTATACTACCCAAAGCAATCTACAGATTCAATGCAATCCCTATCAAGCTACCAGAGGTATTTTTCACAGAGCTAGAACAAATAATCTAACAACTTGTATGGAAATACAAAAAACCTCGAATAGCCAAGGCGATCTTGAGAAAGAAGAATGGAACTGGAGGAATCAACCTGCCTGACTTCAGGTTCTACTACAAAGCCACAGTCATCAAGACAGTATGGTACTGGCACAAAGACAGAAATATAGATCAGTGGAACAAAATAGAAAGCCCTGAGATAAATCCACACACCTATGGGCACCTTATCTTTGACAGAGGAGACAAGAATACACAATCGATTAAAGACAATCTCTTTAACAAGCGGTGCTGGGAAAACTGGTCAACTACTTGTAGAAGAATGAAACTAGAACACTTTCTAACACCATACACAAAAATAAACTCAAAATGGATTAAAGATCTAAATGTAAGACCAGAAACTATAAAAATGCTAGAGGAGAACATAGGCAAAACACTCGCTGACATGAATCACAGCATGATCCTTTATAACCCACCTCCCAGAATAATGGAAATAAAAGCAAAAATAAACAAATGGGATCTAATTAAAATTAAAAGCTTCTGCACAACAAAGGAAACTATAAGCAAGGTGAAAAGACAGCCTTCAGAATGGGAGATGATAATAGCAAATGAAGAAACTGACAAACAACTAATCTCAAAAATATACAAGCAATTTATGCAGGTCAATTCCAGAAAAATAAATGACCCAATCAAAAAATGGGCCAAAGAACTAAATAGACATTTCTCCAAAGAAGACATACAGATGGCTAACAAACACATGAAAAAATGCTCAACATCACTCATTATCAAAGAAATGCAAATCAAGACCACAATGAGGTACCACTTCACACCAGTCAGAATGGCTGCGATCCAAAAGTCTACAAGCAGTAAATGCTGGAGAGAGTGTGGAGAAAAGGGAACCCTCTTATACTGTTGGTGGGAATGCAAACTAATACAGCCACTATGGAGAACAGTGTGGAGATTCCTTAAAAAACTGGAAATAGAACTGCTTTATGACCCAGCAATCCCACTGCTGGGCATACACACCAAGGAAAACAGAATTGAAAGACACACGTGTACCCCAACGTTCATTACAGCACTGTTTATAATAGCCAGGACATGGAAAAAACCTAGATGTCCATCAGCAGAAGAATGGATAAGAAAGCAGTGGTACATATATACATTGGAGTATTACTCAGCCATTAAAAAGAATACATTTGACTCAGTACTAATGAGGTGGATGAAACTGGAACCAACTATAGAGTGAAGTAAGCCAGAAAGAAAAACACCAATACAGTGTACTAACACATATATATGGAATTTAGAAAGATGGTAATGATAACCCTGTATGCGAGACAGTAAAAGAGACACAGATGTATAGAACAGCCTTTTGGACTCTGTGGGAGAGGGGGAAGGTGGGATGATTTGGGACAGTGGCATTGAAACATGTATACTATCATGTAAGAAACGAATCGCCAGTCTAGGTTGGATACAGGATACAGGATGCTTGGGGCTGGTGCACTGGGATGATCCAGAGAGATGATATGGGGTGGGAGGTGGGAGAGGGGTTCAGGATTGGTAACTCTGGTACACCTGTGGCAGATTCATGTCAATGTATGGCAAAATCAATACAGTTTGTAAAATTTTTAAAAATATAAAAATAATAAATAAACAAATAAATAAATGTGTGTGTGTGTGTGTGTGTGTGTGTGTGTGTGTGTGTGTGTG
>SJYW01021615.1:331788-352152 GCA_006410735.1 Raphicerus campestris
TTTTTTGATTGGATCGTTTATTTTTCTGGAGTTGAGCTGCATAAGTTGCTTGTAAATCTTTGAGATTAGTTGTTTGTCAGTTGCTTTATTTGCTATTATTTTCTCCCATTCCGAAGGCTGTCTTTTCACCTTGCTTATAGTTTCCTTTGTTGTGGAGAAGCTTTCAATTTTAATTAGATCCCATTTGTTTATTTTTGCTTTTATTTCCAGTATTCTTGGAGGTTGGTCATAGAGGATCCTGCTGTGATATATGTCAGAGAGTGTTTAGCCTATGTTCTCTTCTAGGTGTTGTATAGTTTCTGGTCTTAAGTTTAGATCTTTAATCCATTTTGAGTCAATTTTTGTGTATGGTGTTATAAAGTGATCTAGTTTCATTCTTTTAAAAGTGGTTGACCAGTTTTTCCAGCACTACTTGTTAAAGAGATTGTCTTTAATCTATTGTATATTCTTGCCTCCTTTGTTGAAGATAAGGTGTCCATAGGTGTGTGGATTTATCTCAGGGCTTTCTATTTTGTTCCATTGATCTATATTTCTGTCTTTGTGCCAGTAACATACTGTCTTGATTACTGNCTTTACTCCATTGTATGTTCTTGCCTCCTTTGTCGAAGATAAGGTGTCCATAAGTGTGTGGATTTATCTCAGGGCTTTCTATTTTGTTCCATTGATCTATATTTCTGTCTTTGTGCCAGTAACATACTGTCTTGATTACTGTGTCTTTGTAGTAGAGCCTAAAGTCAGGCAGGTTGATTCGTCCAGTTCCATTCTTCTTTCTCAAGATTCTTTTGGCTATTCAAGGTTTTTGGTATTTCCATACAAATTGTGAAAGTATTTGCTCTAGCTCTGTGAAAAATACCGCTGGTAGCTTAATAGGGATTGCATTGAATCTGTAGATTGCTTTGCATAGTATACACATTTTCACTATATTGATTCTTTCGATCCATGAACATGGTATATTTCTCCATCTATTTGATTTCTCTCATCAGTGTTTTATAATTTTCTATATATAGGTCTTTAGTTTCTTTAGGTTGATATATTCCTAAGTATTTTATTCTTTTTGTTGCAATGGTGAATGGAATTGTTTCCTTAATTTCTTTTTCTACTTTCTCATTATTAGTGTATAGGAATGCAGTGGATTTCTGTGTGTTGATTTTATATCCTGCAACTTTACTATATTCATTGATTAGCTCTAGTAATTTTCTGGTGGAGTCTTTAGGGTTTTCTATGTAGAGGATCGTGTCATTGCAAACAGTGAGAGTTTTACTTCTTCTTTTCCAATTTGGATTCCTTTTATTTATTTTTTTTTTTTCTGCTCTGATTGCTGTGGCCAAAACTTCCAGAAGTATGTTGAATAGTAGCAGTGAAAATGGGCACCCTTGTCTTGTTCCTGACTTTAGGGGAAATGGTTTCAATTTTTCACCATTAAGGATAATGTTTGCTGTGGGTTAGTCATATATAGTTTTATTATGTTGAGGTATGTTCCTTCTATTCCTGCTTTCTGAAGAGTTTTTATCATAAATGGATGTTGAATTTTGTCAAAGGCCTTCTCTGCATCTATTGAGATAATCATATGACTTTTATTTTTCAATTTGTTAATGTGGTGAATTACATTGATTCATTTGCAGATATTGAAGAATCCTTGCCTCCCTGGGATAAAGCCCACTTAGTCATGGTGTATGATCTTTTTAATGTGTTGTTGGATTCTGATTGCTAGAATTTTGTTAAGGATTTTTCATCTATGTTCATCAGTGATATTGGCCTGTAGTTTTCTTTTTTTGTGTGGCATCGTTGTCAGGTTTTGGTATTAGGGTGATCTTGGCCTGATAGAATGAGTTGGAAGTTTACCTTCCTCTGCAATTTTCTGGAAGAGTTTGAGTAGGATAGGTGTTAGCTCTTCTCGAATTTTTGGTAGAATTCAGCTGTGAAGCCGTCTGGACCTGGGCCTTTGTTTGCTGGAAGATTTCTGATTACAGTTTCAATTTCCGTACTTGTGATGGGTCTGTTAAGGCTTTCTATTTCTTCTTGGTTCAATTTTGGAAAGTTGTACTTGTCTAAGAATTTGTCCATTTCTTCCACGTTGTCCATTTTATTGGCATATAATTGCTTATAGTAGTCTCTTATTATCCTTTGTATTTCTGTGTTGTCTGTTGTGATCTCTCCGTTTTCATTTCTAATTTTATTGATTTGACTTTTCTCCCTTTGTTTCTTGATGAGTCTGGCTAAGGGTTTGTCATTTTTATTTATCCTTTCAAAGAACCAGCTTTTTACTTTGTTGATTTTTGCTATGGTCTCTTTTGTTTCTTTTGCATTTATTTCTGCCCTAATTTTTAAGATTTCTTTCCTTCTACTAACTCTGGGGTTCTCCATTTCTTCCTTTTCTAGTTGCCTTAGGTGTAGAGTTAGGTTATTTATTTGACTTTTTCTTGTTTCTTGAGATATGCCTGTACTGCTATGAACTTTCCCCTTAGCACTGCTTTTATAGTGTGCTACAGGTTTTGGGTTGTTGTGTTTTCATTTTCATTCGTTTCTATGCATATTTTGATTTCTTTTTTTATTTCTTCTGTGATTTGTTGGTTATTCAGAAGCGTGTTGTTCAGCCTCCATATGTTGGAATTTTTGATAGTTTTTCTCCTGTAATTGATATCTAATCTAATGCATTATAGTCAGAAAAGATGCTAGGAATGATTTCAATTTTTTTTTTAAATTTATCAAGGTTAGCTTTATGGCCCAGGATGTGATCTATCCTGGAGAAGTTTCCATGAGCACTTGAGAAATAGATGAAATTCATTGTTTTGAGGTGAAATGTCCGATAGATATCAATTAGGTCTAACTGGTCTATTGCATCATTTAAAGTTTGCGTTTCTTTGCTAATTTTCTGTTTAGTTATCTGTCCATAGATGTGAGTGGGGTATTAAAATCTCACACTATTATTGTGTTATTGTTAGTTTCCCCTTTCATACTTGTTAGCATTTGTCTTACATATTGTGGTTCTCCTATGTTGGGTGCATATATATTTATAATTGTTATATCTTCTTCTTGGATTGATCCTTTGATCATTATGTAGTGTCCTTCTTTGTCTCTTTTCACAGTCTTTGTTTTAAAGTCTATTTTATCAGATACAAGTATTGCTACTCCTGCTTTCTTTTGGTCTCTGTTTGCGTGGAATAACTTTTTCCAGTCCTTCACTTTCAGTCTGTATATATCCCTTATTTTGAGGTGGGTCTCTTGTAGGTAGCATATATAGGGGTCTTGTTTTTGTATCCATTCAGCCCGTCTTTGTCTTTTGGTTGGGGCATTCAACCCGTTTACGTTTAAGGTAATTAATGATAAATATGATTCCGTTGCCATTTACTTTATTGTTTGGGGTTTGGGTTTATACACCCTTTTTGTGTTTCCTGTCTAGAAAATATCCTTTAGCATTTGTTGGAGATCTGGTTTGGTGGTGCTGAATTCTCTCAGCTTTTGATTGTTTGTAAAGCTTTTGATTTCTCTTTCATATTTGAATCCTTGCTGGGTACAGTAATCTGGGCTGTAGGTTATTTTCTTTCATCACTTTAAGTATGTCTTGCCATTCCCTCCTGGCCTGAAGCGCTTCTATGGGAAGATCTGCAGTTATACTTATGGGAATTCCCTTGTGTGTTATCTGTTGTTTTTCCCTTGCTGCTTTTAATATTTGTTCTTTGTGTTTGATCTTTGTGAATTTGATTAATGTGTCTTGGAGTTTTTCATCTTGGGTTTATCCTGATTGGGACTTTCTGGGTTTCTTGGACTTGGGTGATTATTTCCTTCCCCACTTTAGGGAAGTTTTCAACTATTATCTTCTCAAGTATTTTCTCATGGTCTTTCTTTTTGTCTTCTTCTGGGACTCCTATAATTCGAATGTTGGAGCATTTCACATTGTCCTGGAGGTTTCTGAGATTGTCCTCATTTTTTTTTATTTGTTTTTCTCTTTTCCTCTCTGATTCATTTATTTCTACCATTCTATCCTCTATTTCACTAATCCTATCTTCTGCCTCCGTTATTCTACTATTTGTTACCTCCAGAGTGTTTCTGATCTCATTTATTGCATTATTCATTATGACTCCTTTTTATTTCTTCTAGGTCCTTGTTAAACCTTTCTTGCATCTTCTCAATCCTTGTCTCCAGGCTATTTATCTGTGATTCCGTTTTGATTTCAAGATTTTGGATCATTTTCACTATCATTATTTGGAATTCTTTCTCAGGTAGATTCCCTATCTCTTCCTATTTTGTCTGGTTTGATAGGCATTTATCCTGTTCCTTTACCTGCTGGATATTCCTCTGTTTCTTCATCTTGTTTATATTGCTGCATTCAGGATGGCCTTTCTGTATTCTAGGAATTTGTGGAGTTCTCTTTATTATGGAGTTTCCTCGCTGTGGGTGGGGTTGTATCAGTGACTTGTCGAGGTTTCTTGGTTAGGGAAGCTTGTTTCAGTGTTCTGGTGGGTAGAGCTGGATTTCTTCTCTCTGGAGTGCAATGAAGTGTCCAGTAATAAGTTATGAGATGTCTATGGTTTTGGAGTAACTTTGAGCTGCCTGTATATTGAAGCTCAGGGGTGTGTTCCTATTTTGCTGGAGAATTTGCATGCTATGTCCTGCTCTGGAACTTATTGGTCCTTGGGTGGTGCTTGGTTTCAGTGTAGGTATGGAGGCATTTGATGAGCTCCTATCGATTAATGTTCCCTGGAGTCAGGAGTTCTCTGATGTTCTCAGGATTTGGACTTAAGGCTTCTGCTTCTGATTTTCAATTTTATTTTTACAGTAGCCTCAAGACTTCTCCATCTATACAGCACCAATGATAAAACATCTAGTTAAAGATGAAAAGTTTCTCCACATTGAGGGACACTCAGAGAGGTTCACTGAGTTACATGGAGAAGAGAAGAGGGAGGGGGGAGTTAGAGGTGACTGGAATGAGATGAGGTGGAATCAAAAGAGGAGAGAGAAAGCTAACCAGTAATCACTTCCTTATGTGTGCTCTACAGTCTGGACTGCTCAAAGATGTTCACAGAGTTACACAGGGAAGAGGAGAGGGAGGAAGTAGACAGGGGTGGACAAGAGGATAAAAGAGGGAACTGAAAAGGAGAGAGACAGATCCAGCCAGTAACCAGTTCCCTAAGTGTTCTCCATTGTCTGGAACACACAGAGATTCACAGAGTTGGGTAGAGAAGAGAAGGGAGAGGGAGGAGACAGAGACCACGTGGTAGAGAAAAAGAAGTGTCCAAAGGAGGAGAGAGTGGTCAAGCCAGTAATCTCGCTCTCGGGTAAAATTGGGTAATGAAGATTGGGTTTTTTAATGTACAAAATTGACAACAAATACCAAAAAGCAAAGATTAAAAACCTAGAGTAGAGGCTGGATTTTCAAAAATACAATATTAAAGAAAAGAAGAAGAAGAAGAAGTCATGAGAATTATTAAACAACAACAACAATACCATATGACTTTTGCTTAAAAATAGGGTCTTTTTTTTTGAAAAGTAATAGTAGATTATAAAAATTAAAATTAAAGGAGAAATAGCAGACTTAAATTTTTTTTAAGATAAAAAAAGAAGAAAAAGAAAAAAAAACAATCAAACAACAACAAGAAAAAAAAGAATGGTCATAAAAATAGTGAAGATATATCTAGTACTTTCTCTGGTGTTGTGGGCAGTGTGGGGTCACTTCCAAGGCAGTTCCCTCTGATTAGCTTCTTCTGTTTGCTGGTCTCTTCAGTGTCTGATATCCGCCCTTACACAAGGGGGCGGTGGTGGACACTTTTTTTTTTTTTTTTAGGCTCACTTGTTCAGTCCCACTGTGGGGAGGTAGGGATGCTGCAAACAAATAACACTGGCATGTGCTCACAGTGCCTCAGCCACGCTGGGCATGCCCCTGCACATGGCGCACACCATTCAGGCTCTATGTTGCCCTGCCGGGAACTGTCTGAGGCTGACCCTAGGCTGCATGCACCTCCCCAGTCTAAGCCACTCAGGCTCGGCTCTCAGGTAGCCCTCAGAGGTGCAGGTTCGGTTGGGCCTGCGTTTTGTGCCCTTCCCAGGGCCCAGTAGCTCAGGTGTTTGGCGAGCACAGTCACTGTGACTTATTGCCTTTCCCACCCTGCTGCTCAGTTTTCTGGGTGTACCACTGGTGTCCCTTGTCAGGCAGATGGTGACTGTTGTTCAGAATCCCAAGAAGTCTTAGCAAAGAAGCCTGCTTGCAGTTTTGTAGGTAAAGTCTCTCTGGGGCTGCATTTGCCCCCTTCCAGCCCTTCCAGCTCTGGCTGCCTGTCACTGGAGGGAGATGGTCTATAGGCAGCTATTTCTGTTCCGTCCTTTGTTCTGTGTGTGGTCCTGGTGGTGTCTTATGTTAGAGCTTTTCGCATGGTAGCTATCCCACAGTCTGGTATGCTAGCCTGAGTTAGTTCGCTCTGGTTACACTTAAAAAGTGCTGCACCCCGTGCCTCCCTTCCCAGCCCGCGCTGCTAGTGGCGGATGCAGGCGTCTGCACTGCTTCTCCACTGGCGGAGTTACTATTGGGCTCGTAATCTGTTGGTTTTAATTATTTATTTATTTTTCTTCCCTGTTATGTTGCCCTCTGTTCTTCCAAGGCTTGCCACAGACTCGGCAGTGAGAGTGTTTCCTGATGTTTGGAAACTTCTCTCTTTTTAAGACTCCCTTCCCAGGACGGGACTCCCTTCCTGGGATGGAGCTCCCTCCCTACCTCCTTTGTCTCTTTTTTCGTCTTTTATATTTTTTCCTACCTGTTTTTGAAGACAATGATCTGCTTTTCTGGGTGCCTGATGTCCTCTGCCAGCATTCAGAAGTTGTTTTGTAGAATTTACTCAGCGTTGAAATGTTCTTTTAATGAATTTGTGGGGGAAAAAGTGGTCTCCCCATCCTATCCCTCCACCATCTTCCAAACCTCCCTCTATCCAGACTTTTGTCATGACCCACTGGTCATGGGCTTGGGCTAACCCCTATTTTGTACATGTCCTTCTTCTTCTCTGTATAGAGGTGTAGAACCTCCTCCTTCTTCAAAAATCACCTTAGATCTTTTACTTTTGTAAAGACTCTCCAGCATCTTCAGCCAAGGTCTAACACAATCTCCTCTGTGTTTTCACTGCATTGTTCATCAACACTGTTAGAATATTCAGTGCTGTTTTACACAATCTCTTAAAAAGTTCTCTCCCTTTCTATCTTAATCCCTGTAATATCAGTGCTCCCATATTTGCCAGGGCTTCCCTGGTGGCTCAAATGGTAAAGAATCTGCCTGCAATGCGTGAGACCTGGATTCGATACCTGGGTTGGGAAGATCTCTTGGAGAAGGGCATGGCAACCCATTCCAATTTGCTTGTCTGGAGAATTCCATGGACTGAGTAGCCTGCCAGGTTACAGCCCATGAGGTTGCAAAGAGTCAGACTCAACTGAGTGACTAACACTTTCACTTTAATATTTGCCAACACACAGTAACTACCAAATATAAGTTTGCTGAATGAATGAAAGAATAAATGAATGGCATAGTTGTTTCATTCTAGCATGCACATTTGGATATTAAGTCAGCAGATACAGCAAACATGCCCAAGAGATTACTGTAGGAGTAAGTGTCTAACATTCTTTCTCTGTTTTGCTTTTGTTTATACTCTTCTTTTCTCCATCACTCAGAAAACTGGAGAATCTACTGTTTCAACCTACAGGTTTTCCAAATGCCTGAAAATAACTAAATGAATGAGCAATGTTTTTCAAGCAATGATATAAAACAAAATCACTATATTGAGACATTAAAAGATTTTTCTAAGATTGTATCTTCTGTGTTATAATTCCTGATTCAGTATGTGTGTGTGTGTGTGTGTGTGTGTGTGTGTATATATATATATATTCGATCATTGAATAGCTACTTGGATAACTGCAGCTTTTAATATATCTTACAGTTATAATGTAAGTGATTATAACATATATTATTTTTCTGATGTTAATAAATATTTTTTGATGTTAAGGTATCACACTTATTTTCTAGTATTCCCTATATTAATGCTTACAATATTATAATTTTCATTGAAAATTATCAGAATTAAAAACATCTTTATCTCTGTTCACAGTAGTCATAATAAGTCCAAGACTCTGCTTATAACTACCACTACCTTTGATCAAAAAATCCTTTCAGTTCTACCACAAAAAATGTCTAAAATTTGACGATTTTTCTAGTTTCATTGTAAAAACTCTAAACAATGTGACAATCATCTTTTTTCAGGGTCTAGAAAGGTTTCAACCTGCTTCCAACCACAGACTCAGACGTTCTACTAGACATTTAAAAAATGATAATTGTGACTCTCCCTCAGAGCTATATTGGCTTTCCAGGTAGTGCTAGTGGTAAAGAACCTGTCTGTCATTGCAGGAGATGCCCAAGACAAAGGTTCAATCTGTCAACTACAAATTGGCACTTGCCAAGGATACACAGAAGAACTATACAATAAAGATCTTCATGACCCAGATAACCACGATAGTGTGATCACTAACCTAGAGCCAGACATTCTGGAATGTGAAGTCAAGTGGGTCTCAGGAAGCAGCACTATGAACAAAGCTAGTGGAGGTGATAGAATTCCAGTTGAGCTATTTCAAATCCTAAAAGATGATGCTGTAAAAGTGCTGCACTCAATGTGACAGCAAATTTGAAAAACTCAGCAGCAGCCACAGGACTGAAAAAGGTCAGTTTTCATTCCAATCCCAAAGAAAGGCAATGCTAAATAATGTTCAAACTCCTGCACAATTGCACTCCTCTCATATGCTAGCAAAGTAATGCTCAAAAATCTCCAAGCCAGGCTTCAACAGTACATAAACCATGAACTTCTAGATGTTCAAGCTGGATTTAGAAAAGGCAGAGGAACCAGAGATCAAATTGCCAACGTCACCTGGATCATCAAAAAAGCAAGAGTTCCAGAAAAAACATCTACTTCTGCTTATTGACTACATCAAAGCCTTTGACTGTGTGGATTACAACAAACTGTAGAAAATTCTTGAAGAGATGGGAATACCAGACCATCTGACCTGTTTCTTGAGAAATCTGTATGCAGGTCAGCAAGCAATAGTTAGAATTGGACATGGAACAATAGACTGGTTCCAAATAGGAAAAGGAGTATGTAAAGGCTATATATTGTCACCTTGCTTATTTAACTTCTATGTAGAGTACATCATGATAAATGCTGGGCTGGATGAAGAATAGCTGGAATCAAGATTGCTGGGAGAAATATCAATAACCTCAGATATGCACATGACACTACCTTTATGGTAGAAAACGAAGAACTAAAGAGCCTCTTGATGAAAATGAAAGAAGAGAGTGAAAAAGTTGGCTTAAAAGTAAGCATTCAGAAAACTAAGATCACGATATCTGGTACCATCCACTTCTTGGCGAATAGATGGGGAAACAGTGGAATCAGTGTCAGACTTATTTTTTGGGGCTCCAAAAATCCCTGAAGATGGTAACTGAACCCATGAAATTAAAAGATGCTTGCTCCTTGGAAGAAAAGTTATGATCAACCTAGACATATTAAAAAGCAAATATATTACCAACAAAGGTCTGTCTAGTCAAAGCTATGGTTTTTCCAGGAGATTGTGAGAAAGTTGGACTTTCTCACAATGGTTGTGAGAGTTGGACTGTAAAGAAAGCTGAGCACTGAAGAACTAACTGGTGCTTTTGAACTATGGTGTTGGAGAAGACTCTTGAGAGTCCCTTGGGCTGCAAAGAGATCCAACCAGTCCATCCTAAAGGAAACAAGTACTGAATATTCACTGGAAGGACTGATGAAGATGAAACTCCAATACTTTGGCCACCTGATGTGAAGAACTGACTCACTGGAAAAGACCTTGATGCTTGGAAAGGTTGAAGGCAGGAGGAGAAGGGGATGACAGAGGATGAGATGGTTGGATGGCATCACCGACTCAATGGACATGAGTTTGAGTGAACTCCCAGAGCTGGTGATAGACAGGAAAGCCTGGCGTGCTGCAGTCCATGGGGTTGCAGGGTCAGAGACGACTGAGTGACTGAACTGACCTGAACGGAAGAGCACTCCCAGTGACTGAACGAGGGCATTTCCCATCTGCCTCTGTGGGGACTGAACCCTGTGCACCTGCAGCTGTTGATCTTCAACACCTCCTGAGGGGATGGCAGGTGGAGTGAGGCACTTTGTGTTCCTGTGAATCTGCAGAACAGGTATTTAGATAGTTAGAGGAACTGATTTCATGATCCCAGTCCTTGTATCTCTTTATATCTAGAAAAACTCTATGTCTCTTCATGATGACATCAGCTCCTCATGACTAGCAGAAAACCTTTTATAACATAAGCACTACACTGTGTTGAACTCCCTCTTTACCAAAATCTCATAAACTGACCTTCCTCCACCGCCTCTTTGGAGCAGTCTCTCAGAGCTTTCTGTCTCTCAGGCTGCAGTCCTCATTTTGCCCAAAATAAAACTTAACTTGCAACTCTCAAGTTGTCCTCCTTTTTAGTCGACAGTCTTGGGTTGGGAAGATTCCCTGGAAGAGGGTATGGTGACCTACTCCAGTATTCCTGCCTGGAGAATCCCATGGACAGAAGACCCTGGCAGCTACAGTCCATAGTGTCTCAGAGTCGAATCTGACTGAAGCAATTAAGCACATACACACACGTGCGTAAGAGCTATATATGTTGCAGTGATCTATAATGTATGCTACAGCTTTCTTTTTTTGTTTGTTTCCTGTACCAAATTTTTACATCATGTGGCCACCAGTATTACACTGAACATCTTTAAGAAATCTTCATCTAAGAAAAAATTATTTTATTGTTTGTTTTTAAGTAGGAGAAATACATGTGTATTTATAGAATGAGAAGTTATCAACTGGATTTGGAAACATTAAAAATATGAGAAGCCAAATAATTGGTTAAACACATGTCCAGAGAAATGTGAAGGGCTTAAAAACCAAGAAAAAACTAAAGGGTTTGCCATTTCCAGATGGGAAACATGTAGAGACTGAAGGAGGAAAATTATGTGTCAAGAATGCAATTAGACTTTGACATAGCCTTGTTCTAAAGCATGTAATAGAATAAATTATTCAAACACTTTAAGGCTCAATATTCTTGTTATTTGTCATTTATTCTTACCAAAGATTTATTGATCACCTGTCATGTATTGTCACTCTACTAGGCATTGGAGATATCTTGGGAGGAAATGTAGTAAAGATATTTGCAAGGATTTATTTTATAATCTTACTGTACTTGGGTCAAAAGAATTATATGGTGTGATTAATATGTTTAGAGCTAGAGTGAGAGAAGCGCAATGTGTTATGGAAACAAAAGGGATGGTCAGATAACAGATGACAGAGATCAAGATAGGCCTCTTGAAAGACTGGAAAGAGGAAAAGAGACTTGAATTAAAAGAGTTTGACTTTGGAAAAAGTGCAGTGGTATGAAGGTAAGTAATAGTGCCAGACAAATCAAACAATATATGCAAAAGCCTAGAAGAAGACAGAGCTGGTTAAATACATATTAAATTCAATAATTTTCAAAATCATTGGGGTTGCATTACAGTGTGTCAAAGCACAGAGTAGGAAAAGATGAAGTTGGAGGGGTAAGCAAAGGCTAGATTAAAAGACTATGCATTTCTAAAAATCAGACATGCACAGAAATCATCTGAGATTCTGTTAAACCTTAGATTCTGAGTCAGTAAGTTGGGTATGGGGCCCTAATCCCTAATAAGCTTGCAAATAATGCTAATTCTGCTGGCCCGTTTGCTGGTCCACTTTGAGCAGCAAGGATTTAAATCAAGTTTGGGGGTTTGAATCCTATATCTATTCCCATGAAGACTCATTGGTAAGTCTAAACAGAAAGGTAACATGATCAAATCTGTGTTTTCACAAGATTCTTCTCATGCTGTATGAAGATTGGATTAGAAAGTAAAAGATCTGTAGGTAAGAAAGACATTAGAAGCAATTATAATATTCTTAATTATACAAGTATCTGAGAGATGATTGCAAACTTGAAAAGTCACAGTGGAGATAACAAGATCAAATTAGTAGTTAAAATCAAGAGAAAACAATAATAAATTGAGTACACATAGAGAAGAAGAGAAGCATTAACTATAATGCCCAATTTTATGGTTAGAGCAAATGTATGGATACTGATGGTGACAATTATGTTACTAATAAACAGCTAAAATATATTCAGTATTTATTACATGCTCAGCATGATTGTTTATGCTTTTAAATTACTTAACTCACAAAAAAAAAACCCATAAGTAAGATTCTATTGTATTTCCATTTTATAGATGAAGAAACTAAAGCATGGTTAAGAAATTCAGAATTAGTAGTGTATGCCATAGCTTTTCAGAATATGGCTATTATTATTATTATTATTATTACTCAAATGAATTTGGAGCTGGAAAACAAAATGATTGAATGAATTCTTTCCTTACAATGCCTATTTTCTTGATGTTATGGGAGGCAGAGTCACTCTCAAATAGAAAAATGTTGGATGCGGAATACACGAAAGTGATGAAACAAAAAAATGAAAAATCTACAGAATGAGAGAAAATACTTATAAACTCTATATCTGATAAGGAGTTAATATGCAGAATATATTTTAAAAATTCATGCATGCCAATACGTTTTTAAAACCCAATTATAAAATGGTTAAGAACTGCAATATATATTTTTCCAAAGAAGACATACATGTGGCCAAGTGGTATATTAAAGACACTTAACATCACTAATGAATAGAAAACAAGTTCAAAACCATATTTGCTAGACTAGATAGCTTTAAAAGTTGTGGATTTCCACAGTGATTCAAGCATTCAAAGCTTCCTTATTTACTCTGTGCTCATTTAGTTCACAGATTGAGCTCATTAGAGAAAACTAAAAGAAAGCCTTGAAGGGATAAGTAAGTTCTCATAAGAATATAATGTTTTGAATCATTCTAACTTACATATTTCTCACAACTACTGAACATGCTTAGTTACTGGATAATAAAGTGAAATTAGGGAGGATTAGTGCTTCCAATTTCCCAGTGGTCATGTATGGATGTGAGAGCTGGACTGTGAAGAAGGCTGAGCGCAAAGAATTGATGCTTTTGAACTGTGGTGTTGGAGAAGACTCTTGAGAGTCCCTTGGGCTGCAAGGAGATCCAACCAGTCCATTCTAAAGGAGATCAGTCCTGGGTGTTTTTTGGAAGGAATGATGCTAAAGCTGAAACTCCAGTACTCTGGCCACCTCATGCAAAGTGTTGACTCAGTAGAAAAGACTCTGATGCTGGGAGGGATTGGGGCCAGGAGGAGAAGGGGACGACAGAGGATGAGATGGCTGGATGGCTTCACCGATTCGATGGACGTGAGTCTGTGACTGAACTCTGGGAGTTGGTGATGGACAGGGAGGCCTGGCATGCCGCAATTCATGGGGTCTCAAAGAGTCGGACATGACTGAGCAACTGAGCTGAACTGAACAGTGCTTGCAAACAAGTTACTAAGTTATCTTAAATCTCATTTTAATGTTTTCATATTTTATAACAAAAGAAACCAGAATACAAATATATTTCGTATGCTTACTTCCCATTCAGAGACAAAATTTCATTGTATTACTGACTTTCAGTTTAGCTCATCATCTTTCCCTAGGCAGATGGAAAAAAAGTCCTTCTTGAAATTTAGAGCTGAATTCATAAAGGGTAGTCTGTTTGCTAAGTGATGCTAAATGCAAATTATTAAATAAGTAAAATATGTAAAATGTCACTCTTTTGATGTTGTTTTAAATATGTGCATAATTCTGTTTCTTTTTCTGCTTTATTTGATAGTATTTCACATATACTTTTTCCTCTACTGTCCTCTATAAAATGTTCATCTTCTCCATTATAAAGCAAGTATTCTTGCTTTCTTGCAGAGAGCATCCTGTTTCATATCATAAGCTTATATACTCTATAAAAGTAAAAGGCAACCACTTACACATATATGAAAAGAAATAATCAACATGGATACATGTTTTACTACTTTAATCAACTGGTTATTGTGATTTTGATTCCTATGTTCATAAATTATTCTGGACATTTTATAGAATGAAAAAGATTTTTCTGCATTTTCTAACACCTGTAATTGTAATTTATAAGTCACTTCTAAGCACTAATAGTAAAATGAATAGCATAGTTTCATTTAAAATATACATATGGATATGGATGTACAAATAACAGGATTTTCTTAGCAATAACTATAAATATGGCAAATAGTTTTATTGAATGAAAAAATTTAAACTTTTTATTGTATATTCCACTGAAATGTCTTGTGTCTAAAATATTAAATGCCATCTTATAACATATTTTCTTTCTTGTATTCAGCAGTACCTCAATATTAGACTTAAACAATTCTGAAGAATGAAGGTTTAATTAGACTAGATGAATTTAAAGTTTCACATTTTATACTAGATTATGAAAAATAATAAACACCTTTAATTTGTCACATTTATAAATTTTGCACTTTTAAAATGTGAAGTTTTTTTTTAAATTAAATAAATAACCGGGCATATTACTTCAAGAAACAAGTAGAAATTTTACTTTATTGAGAGCTGAAACCACAATTATTACAAAAGAATATTCCCTGCATTGATATATATGAGGGAGAAATAAAAATAGTGGAGATATAACTTTTTAGTTATAAAAATCCTTTGTCTTCCTTTTCTTTGAATATATATTCAAAAATAGCAACAAAACAAACTGAAAAGAAAAATTCAAATATACTACTTACTCAGGGTTGGGTATAACAAGGAAAAATTATCAATTAAAAAATAAGGAATTAACTTTGACTCTTTTCCCAATTCTTCCATCATCCTAATTCTTGAAATTTTCATAGTTTAAGATTTAGTTTATTTTGTGGCTTTGCTTCTAATAATATACTGCCTCTGACCAATAGGTCAAAGTGTTTTATGAGTGTTTTGCTAATAAATGTCTTCCTGCTTTTTACAGTTGCATTTAGCTTGGCATAAAAACATGACCTTTTATGTAGCAGTATAAATGAAGAATGAATAGATGTTACTCATAAATTATTGGTTGTGGTTTTGCTTAAACTTTCAATGGACCCATTGCCAACTATAATTTAGGAGGTAAAACTGATGAAATAAATCAGTTAGGGAATTTTGCAAAAGAATAATAATTGTAAAAAATGAGAATTTATTTTTTTCCTCCGTATTACATTTAAACAACTTCTCTGCAATGAAAACACTTAAAGATTGAGTTAGGGTTTTTGGACTTTTAAGAAAGTCAAATTTGGAGGTAATGGTATTAAATATTCAAAGTACTTTTGGTACAAAGGATCAAGTGATGCAAAGTGTACTGACAGAATAAGAAAGAACAACCAAGTCAAAGAAAGAGCAGATCTATATAGACATTTCTTGAAAGAAGACAAACGGATGGCCAGCATGCACATGAAAAGATGCTAAACATTGTTAATTATTGGAGAAATGCCAATCAAAACCACAATAAACTGTCACCTCACACTGATCAGAATGGTCATCGCCAAAATGCATATAAATAACAAATGTTGGAGAGAGTGTGGAAAAAAGACAGCCCTCCTATACTGTTGGTGGAAGTTTGAATTGGTGCAGGCATTAACGGAGAACAGTATGGAGGTTTCTTATGAAACTAGAAATAGACCAATCCTATGACCCAGAAGTTACTTCTGGGTCTATATCTATAAAAGATGAAAACTCTAATTCAAAAACATACATGCACTCCAACATTCATAGCAGCACTATTTACAGCAGTCAAGATATGGAAGCAACCTAAATGTTCATTGACAAATGAATAAAGAAAATATGGTATGTGTACACATATATACATATATATGTATATATACAACATGTTATATATAATACACACACCCTGTATACACACACAAACACATGCATATACACACACAATAGAATATTTCTTAGCCATTAAAAATGAATGAAACAATGCCAGTTATAGTAAAATGGACGGACCTAGAGATTATCATACTAAGTGAAGTAAGTTGGAGAAGAATAAACACTACATAATATTCCCTTTTATACGGAACTTAGAAAATGACACACATGATCTTACTTACAAAATTCACAAAACAAATTCACAGACATAGAAATCAAACTTACTGCTTGCCAAAGGGGAAATGCCCAGGGGAGGGATAAAATAGGAGTTTGAGATGAATAGATACACACTGCTGCTACTGCTAAGTCGCTTCAGTCGTGTCCGACTCTGTGTGACCCCATAGACAGCACCCCACCAGGCTCATCCCTGGGATTTCCAGGCAAGAACACTGGAGTGGGTTGCTATTTCCTTCTCCAAAGAATGAAAGTGAAAAGTGAAAGTGAAGTCGCTCAGTCATGTCTGACTCTTAGCAACTCCATGGACTGAAGCCTGCCAGGCTCCTCCATCCATGGGATTTACCAGGCAAGAGTACTGGTGTGGGGTGCCATTGCCTTCTCCGAGATACACATTACTATATAGGAAATAGATAAACAACAAGGTCCTACTGTATAGAACAGGGAACTATTAATATAATCAATACTTGGTAATAATTAAAATGGAAAAGAATCTTAAAAAGAATACTCACACACACACACATGAAATGTGAAAGTGTTAGTTGCTCAGACTGTCTGACTCTGCATGTAGCCCTCCAGGCTCCTCTGAACATGGAATTCTCTAGGCAAGAATACTGGAATGGGTTGCCATGCCCTCCTCCAGAGAATCTTCCTGACACAGGGATTGAACTAGAGTCTTTTAAGTCTCCTGAATTGGCAGGCAGGTTTTTTTACCACTAGTGCCACCTGGGAACATGAAAAGTGAAAGTCTTAGTCTTGTCTGATTCTGTGATCCCATGGACTGTAGCCCATCAAGTTCCTCTGTCCATGGAATTCTCCAGGCAAGAATACTGGAGTGGGTAGCCATTCCCTTCTCCAGAGGAGCTTCACGACCTGGGGATCAAACCCAGGTCTCCTGCACTGTAGGCAGATTCCTTACCATCTGAGCCACCACGAAGCCCATCTAGGAATATATATGTACTTATTATTATATTATATTGATATTATATATTAAGTATTATAAATGTATTAAATATAAACATGTAATTATATTACTATATATATTCATAGTTATATATTTATAATATTACAGGTATTATCAGTTCAGTTCAGTTCAGTCGCTCAGTCATGTCCGACTTCTGCAACTCCATGAATCGCAGCACATCAGGCCTCCCTGTCCATCACCAACTCCCAGAGTTCACCCAAACTCACGTCCATCGAGTCGGTGATGCCATCCAGCCATCTCATCCTCTGTTGCCCCCTCCTCCTCCTGCCCCCAATCCCTCCCAGCATCAGAGTCTTTTCCAATGAGTCAACTCTTCCCATGAGATGGTCAAAGAACTGGAGTTTCAGCTTTAGCATCATTCCTTCCAAAGAACACCCAGGGCTGATCTCCTTTAGAATGGACTGGTTGGATCTCCTTGCAGTCCAAGGGACTCTCAAGAATCTTCTCCTATAGATATATATATATTACATATAAATATATACTATTTATTTATATATAGATTACTATATATTACCACTAGTGCCACCTTGGAACATATATATTATATAATACATATATTTATAATTATATATAATATAGATTATATAATATATATGTAAAATTATATATTTATAATTATATATCACATGTAATTGTATATATTTAAATGTATATTTATATATAATTATACATATATTATTATTATATGTTAATTATATATTATGTCATTATATTATATATTAATATAATGTAAAATATAATATTTAATATTACAATGTACAATATATAATAATATATAATATGGTAAAGTGTCTGCCTGCAATGTGGGAGACCTGGGTTCGATCCCTCAGTCGGGAAGATCCCCTGGAGAAGGAAATGGCAATCCACTCCAGTACTATTTCCTTGAAAATCCCATGGACAGAGGAGCTTGGTGGGCTACAGTCCATGGGGTCGCAAAGAGTCAGACACGACTGAGCGACTTCACCCACTTATTATATATTATTTATATATTTATTTATACTTATATATTTATATTATTTATAAATATATATTACATATATTTATATATATATAATTGAATCACTTTGTGGTCTATCTGAAACTATCACAGCATTTTAAATCAGCTATACTTCAATAAAATATTATTTTCAAAAAAACAGATGAATAATATAGACAATAATTTTGAAAAAATGATAAGAACAAAATAGAATACATACCATTATAAGTAATAATAAGCAAAAGGGGATGGATTTGATGAGTAAAGCAGTATTTTGTGTAATCATTTCATCCCCCAATTTTCATCTATTCTAATCATTCAAAATGAACAAAACCGATGTCCACATCTGCCATTCCAGACACATTATTTTCTCACTTGACACAGGAGCTCCAATGCTTTTTAAATGATCCATATACGTTCTAGCTATTGAGAAACCACTGGTGTGCTATCTCTCCAGACCAAACACATCTTTAATCCTTTAAATCCTGAATTTTGTATTCCACCCCATTCCCCAAGTCCTCTAATAAATTTTTATCTATCACTCCACCCTAACATTCTAAACTTCTTTTGTGAAAGTGAAAGTGAAGTCACTTAGTTGTGTCTGACTCATGGACCCCATGGACTGTAGCCTACCAGGCTCTTCTGTCCACGGCATTTTCCAGGCAAGAATACTGGAATGGGTTGCCATTTCCTTCTCCAGATCTTCCCGACTCAGGGATTGAACCTGGGTCTCCCACATTGTAGGCAGACGCTACAGTCAGCCACCAGGGACGTCTTCTTTTAGTTATATTATTTAATTGCATTTTGCGTGGATAATTCTTTATGAGCACTCATTAAACTTTAGTTTTCTCATCTGTAAAAGGAAAATAATACTACATATTTTAGTGGGTTCCTGTGAAAATAACTTATGAAAAAGCTTTTAGAAATATACAAATGTAGTTAAGTTTTATGTCAATGTTATTTTGTCACAGATTAACCTTGTATCATTGTTTATGCTTTTGAGTATAGGTCCTGCTGTATCAAATATTATGTAAACCATTGAATATTTGTATTTTGAATATACTGTATTTTCAGTATACTTTTTATGGAAAGTGTTCAATAAAACAACACCCTTGCTTCCTTGGTGGCTCACCTGGTAAAGAATTTGCCTACTATGAGGGAAATCTGAGTTCGATCCCTGGGTTGGGAAGAGCCCCTGGAGAAGGGAACAGCAACCCACTCCAGTATTCTGGCCTGGAGAATTCCATGGACTTATTCCATGGGGTCACAAAAAATTGAACAGGACTGAGCAACTTTTACTTTCACTTTTTTAAAAATACTTTATTCTACATTACAATACTGTATTGGTTTTGCCATACATTGACATGAATCAGCCACAGGTGTACACAATCTCCCAATGCTGAGGCCCCCTCCCACCTCTTACCCCACACCATCTCCCCGGATCATCCCGTACACCAGCCCCAAGCATCCTGTATCCTGTATTGAACATAGACTGGTGCTTCATTCTTATATGATAGTATACATGTTTCAGTGCCATTCTCCCAAATCATCCCACCCTCTCCCTCTCCCTCAGAAGCCGAAAGTCCGTTCTATATCTCTGTGTCTCTTATATTGTCTCACTTACAGAGTCATCATTACTATCTTTCTAAATTCCATATATATGTGTCAGTACACTGTATTGGTGTTTTTCTTTCTGACTTACTTCACTCTGTATAATCAGCTCCAGTTTCATCCATCTCATTAGAACTGAGTCGAATGTACTCTTTTTAAGGGCTGAGTAATACTCCATTGTGTATATGTACCACTGCTTTCTTATCCATTCATCTGCTGATGGACATCTGGGTTGTTTCCATGTCCTGGCAATTATAAACAATGCTGCAGTGAACATTGGGGTACATGTGTCTCTTTCAATTCTGGTTTCCTTGGTGTATATGCCCAGCAGTGGGATTTTTGGGTCATAAGGCAGTTCTATTTGCAAATTTTTAAGGAATCTCCACACTGTTTTCCATAATGGCTGTACTAGTTTGCATTCCCACCAACAGTGTAAGCGGGTTTCCTTTTCTCCACATCCTCTCCAGCATTTATTGCTTGTAGACTTTTGGATCGCAGCCATTCTGACTGGTGTGAAGTGGTACCTCATTGTGGTCTTGATTTGCATTTCTCTGATAATGAGTGATGTTGAGCATCTTTTCATGTGTTTGTTAGCCATCCGTATGTCTTCTTTGGAGAAATGTCTGTTTAGATCTTTGGCCCATTTTTTGATTGGATCGTTTATTTTTCTGGAGTTGAGCTGCATAAGTTGCTTGTATATCTTTGAGATTAGTTGTTTGTCAGTTGCTTC
>SJYW01021619.1:8154-60194 GCA_006410735.1 Raphicerus campestris
GAAGAAGAAGAAGGTGAGAAGAAGAAGAAGAAGAAAAAGAAGAAGATGAGTAGAAGAAGAAGAAGGTGAGAAGAAGAAGAGATGAAGAAAAAGAAGGTGAGAAGAAGAAGAAGAGGAAGAAAAAGAATGTGAGAGGAAGAAGAAGAAAAAGAAGGTGAGAAGAAAACGAAGAAGGTGAGAATAAGAAGAAAAAGGTGTGAAGAAGAAAAAGGTGAAAAGAAGAAGAATAACAAGAAGAAGGTGAGGAGAAGAAGAAGAAGGTGAGAAAAAAAATAAGAAGTTGAGAAGAAGAAGAAGAATATGAAGCTGAGAAGAAGAAGTTGAGAAGAAGAAGAAGTTGAGAAGAAGAAGATGAAGTTGAGAGGAAGTAAAAGAATAATAATAAGAAGAAGATGAGAAGAAGAAGAACAAGAACAAGGTGAGAATAAGAAGAAAAAGAATAATAAGAAGAAGAAAAAGGAGAAAAAGAAGAAGAAGGGGAGAAGAATAAAAAGAAGAAGGTGAGAAGAAGAAGAAGAGGAAGAAGAAGAAGTAGAAGGTGAGAAGAAGAAAAAGAAGGTCAAAAGAAGAAAAACTAGAAGATGGTGAGAATAAGAAGAAGAAGAGGAAGAAGAACAAGAACAAGAAAGAGAAGAAGAAAGTGACAACAAGAAGAAGAAGCTGAGAAAAAGAAGAAGAAGAAGAAGTTAAGAAAAAGAAGAAGAAGGTGAGAACAGGAAGAAGAAAGTGAGAAGAAAAAGAAGAAGAAGAAGAAGAAAAGATAGATGAAGAAGAAGGTGAGAAGAAGAAGAAGTGAGAAAAAGAAGAAGAAGGTGAGAAGAAGAAGAAGGAGAAGAAGAAGAAGATGAGAAGAAGAAGAACAAGGCGAGAAAAGGAAAAGGAAAGGTGAGAAGAGAAGAAGAACAACAACAACAAGAAGAAGAAGAACAGGAAGAAGAAGAAGATGGTGAGAAGAGGAAGAAAAAGTTGAGAAGAAGAAGAAGGTGAGCAGAAGAAAAGAAGAAGAAGAAGGTGAGAAGAAGAAGAAGAACAAGATGAAGGTGAGAAGGAGAAGAAGAAGGTGACAAGAAGAAGAAGAAGAAGAAGGTGCGAAGAAGAAGAAGAATGTGAGAAGAAGAAGAATAAGAATGTGAGAAGAAGAAGAACAAGAAGATGAGAAGGAGAAGAAGAAGCAAAGAAGAAGAAGAAGAAGAAAAAGGAGAACAAGAAAAAGGTGGGAAGAAGAAGAAGTTGAGATGAAGAAGAAGAAGATGAGAAGAAAAAGATGAAGGTGAGAAGAAGAAGAAGAAAAAGAAGAAGGTGAGGAGAAGAAAAAGAAGGTGAGAGTAAGAAAAAGAAGCAGAAGAAGAAGAAGAAGAAGAAGGTAAGAAGAAGAAAAAGAAGATGAAAAGGGGAAGAAGAAGGTGTGAAGAGGAAGAGGNAAAAAAAGAAACTTAAACTATATTCATTTATTTATTCATTCATTCTTTACTGTTTGTTATATGTTTCACTGTTTTTTAAATCCATCATGATACATATCTTCTTTAAAAAGAAAACAAAATATAGACTGCTTTCTAAAACTTCTTATAAGATTTTCCTGTCATAAAAGTTTCCTTTATTTCTGCATTTGACAAAATGTAAAATTTAATATATTTTCATATGCACTGTTATAATTATCCATGAACATGTAGATTTGAAATGGGATGCTCATTCTGTATACCAGGAAATAAAGAAACTGCTTCCCAGCTGACTTGGTTGGTAAACAATCTGCCTGCAATGGAGGAGACCCGGGTTTGATCCCTTGGTTGGGAAGATCCCCTGATAACTCACTCAAGTATTCTTGTCTGGAGAATTCTATGGATAAAGGAGCCCAGCTGGCTACAGTTCTTGGGGTTACAAAGAGTCAGACATGAGTGATTAAGTTCAGTTCACTTCAATTCAGTTGCTCAGTCATGTCCAACTCATTGCAACACCATGAACCTCCCTGTCCATGAACCTTCCAGCACACCAAGCCTCCCTGTTCATAACCAACTCCCAGAGTCCGCCCAGACCCACATTCAGCGAGTCGGTGATGCCATCCAACTATCTCATCCTCTTTCGTCCCCTTCTCCTCCTGCCCTCAATCTTTCCCAGCATCAGGGTCTTTTCCAATGAGTCAGCTCTTTGTATCCGGTGTCAAAATTATTGGAGTTTCAGCTTCAGCATCAGTCCTTCCAATGAACACCCAGGACTGATCTCCTTTAGGATGGACTCATTGGATCTCCTTACAGTCCAATGGACTCTCAAGAGTCTTCTCCAACACCACAGTTCAAAAGCATCAATACTTCCGTGCTCAACTTTCTTTATAATCCAACTCTCACATCCATACATAACCACTGGAAAAACCATAGCCTTGACTCAATGGATCTTTGTTGGCAAAATAGTGTCTCTGTTTTTAATATGATATCTAGGTTGGTTATAACTTTCCTTCCAAAGAATAAGCATCTTTTAATTTCAATGGCTGCAATCACCATCCACAGTGATTTTGTAGCCCAGAAAAATAAAGTGAGCCACTGTTTCCATGGCTTCCCCATCTATTTCCCATGAAGGGATGGGACCAGATGCCATGATCTTCATTTTCTGAATGTTGAGCATTAAGCCAACTTTTTCACTCTCCACTTTCACTTTAATCAAGAGGTTCTTTAATTCTTCTTTACTTTCTGCCATAAGGGTGGTGACATCTGCATATCTGAGGTCATTGATATTTCTCCTGGCAATCTTGATTCCAGCTTGTGTTTCCTCCAGCCCAGCATTTCTCATGATGTACTCTGCATATAAGTTAAATAAGCAGGGTGATAATATACATACTCCTTTTCCTATTTGGCACCAGTCTGTTGTTCCATGTCCAGTTCTAACTGCTGTTTCCTGACCTGCATACAGGTTTCTCAAGAGGCAGGTCAGGGGGTCTGGTATTCCTATCTCTTTCAGAATTTTCCAGTTTATTGTGATCCACACAGTCAAAGGCTTTGGCATAGTCAATAAAACAGAAATATATGTTTTTCTGGAACTCTCTTGCTTTTTTGATGATCCAGCAGATGTTGGTAATTTGGTCTCTGGTTCCTCTGCCTTTTCTAAAACCAACTTGAACATGTGGAAGTTCACAGTTAATGTATTGCTAAAGCCTGGCTTGAAGAATTTTAAGCATTACTTTACAAGTGTCTGAGATGAGTGCAATTGTGTGGTAGTTTGAGCATTCTTTGGCATTGTCTTTCTTTGGGAGTGGAATGCAACTGACTTTTGCCAGTCCTGTGGCCACTGCTGAGTTTTCCAAATTTGCTAGCCTATTGAGTGCAGCACTTTCACAGCATCATCTTTCAGGATTTGAAATAGCTCAACTGGAATTCCATCACTTCCACTAGCTTTGTTTGTGTTTCTTAAGGCTCACTTGACTTCACATTCCAGGATGTCTGGCTCTAGGTGAGTGATCACACCTCTTGATTATCTTGGTCGTGAAGATTTTTTTTTTTTTTTGTACAGTTCTTCTGTGCATTCTTGCCACGTCTTCTTAACACCTTCTGGTTCTGTTAGATCCCTACCGTTTCTGTCCTTATTGAGCCCATCTTTGCATGAAATGTTCCCTTGGTATCTCTAATTTTCTTGAAGAGATTTCTAGTCTTTCCCATTCTATTGTTTTCCTCTATTTCTTTGCATTGATCACTGAGGAAGGCTTTCTTAATTCTCCTTGCTATTCTTTTGAACTCTGCATTCAAACGGGTATATCTTTTCCTTCCTCCTTTGCTTTTCACTTCTGTTCTTTCCACAGCTATTTGTGCGGCCTCCCCAGACAGCCATTTTACCTTTTTGCATTTCTTTTTTTTTTTTTTTTTTTTTTTTGAGAATGGTCTTAATTCCTGTCTCCTGTACAATGTCACGAATCTCCATTCATAGTTCATCAGGCACTCTGTCTATCAGAACTCATCCCTTAAATTTATGTCTCATTTCCACTGTATATTCATAAGGGATTTTATTTAGGTCATACTTGAATGGTCTAGTGGTTTTGTCCACTTTTTAAATTTCAGTCTGAATTTGGTAAGACATTGATGATCTGAGCTACAGTCAGCTCCTGGTCTTGTTTTTGCTGACTGTATAGAACTTCTCCATCTTTGGCTGCAAAGAATGTAATCAATCTGATTTCAGTGTTGACCATCTGGAGATGTCCATCTGTAGAGTCTTCTCCTCTGTTGTTGGAAGAGGTTGTTTGCTATGACCAGTGCATTCTCTTGGCAAAACTCTATTAGTCTTTGCTCTGCTTCATTCTGTACTCCAAGGTCAAATTTGCCTGTTACTCCAGGTGTTTCTTGACTTCCTACTTTTGCATTCCAGTCCCCTATAATGAAAAAGACATCTTTTTCGGGTGTTAGTTCTAGAAGGTTTTGTAGGTCTTCATAGAATTATTCTTTTTAAAGAAACTGTTTGCATGTCAATCTGTATAGTCATGAGATTTATATTTGGGGAGTGTTCATGTTCCCATACCCTATACAGAAAATTGAAAAAAGATAGTCAAATGATGATAAATTGGAAGAGTTGAGCATCATAAATTTTGAGGCTAATTAAATTCATATGCATTATTCTCACTGATTTTAGTATTAGACAATTATGAAAAGTGAGCTTTCAGTTCTGCTTCTTGTTCCATAAGTTTCTCGTCCTGCCATGTCCAAATGGACAGATGATAACATGTAAATATGCATGTGAACAAGTGATTTGAGGACCCACTCATATAAATTATAGATTGATGCATTTCAACAATTTCCTATACCTCACATGTTACCAAGTATCCACTTATAGCTTATGTGTAATGAACTATGTGCAGTCTTAATTAATGACATCTACTTCAAAATGTAAATCTTGCATTTCTATTTATTTACTTATATTTTGAATTACTAATTCCTCTCTGTTACATTTTGGTTGCATCATGGGTACAGATCTGTATTTTTATAGAATAAAGAGCTCCCAATTCTCAGTTTCCTGGCAACACCTAGATTTGAACAATGGTGTGAGGAGACTCAGAACCAGCTGCCCCAGACCCTCCTTTTCATCTCAGGATTGAGCTGCAGGAGAGGAACAGTGAATGCTATCCAGGATGATTGGATCCTACATTAAAAGACTCATGGGTGGAATATTTTATTCAGGATTCCTTCCAAAATTTTTCAAGATTAACCAGTGGAAGCAGAAATCTAGTCACTGAGTACGACACTTCACTCTAAATCTTTGCATATCATATTCCGTGTATCACGAGATTGAAATTGTATTTGTCTCTTTTGGGCTCATATTTCATGTTGAAGTGACAAATATGCTGACTTCTGTGAATATCATGTATCCTTTTAGGCTTCACTGTAATTAAATTATTTGATATTTTTCTACAATTTAATTTGAATATTAAACTATTTTCTTACAATGATGTAAATATTTAATATTTAAATAAATATTAATATGAAGTATACAATTCTATTTAATATATAAAATATAATATTTAGTCATCTACTTATATTTATGAATTAATGATTATTAAAGATTTCATTGATGCTAAATTATTGTCAAATTAATATTGAAATGGTAAATTTATAATAACTTGAACTTATTTTTGGCACATGACTATTTGAATTACAGAATCACAAAACAGTTTTTAACATTTTTAAATATTTCCTAGTTAATTGGAGTCTATTTTAATTACTTTGGATAAGTCTGAATAGCTCATAATTCAATAAGGGCACATTTTGATTAGAGACAATGGATCAGCTTGTGTTACGAATACGTTATGTAATCAATACCCTCCAAACTGAGATTGTTAGCTAAGAATGGCAGTAACATTCTCTTCTCAGAGAAGAGAGCTGTTTGAGAAAATGTATTTAATGTGCAAACTGAGCAGTTAATTATGGATCTATTTCATAGTGGAATTTTAGATGACAGCTGTGTGGAAACATGCAGGGTAATACTAGTACACTGTCTTGAAATGAATGAAAGGAAAGATTTTTGTGCCCTATTCTAGGACATTTGAGTGCCTCACTTCAAGCTGATTGCAGAACACAAACATTCATTTTGTGTCAAGGAGCTGAATGAGCCCTGTTTCGATTAAGCTGTGTAAACAGCAAAGGAAAATGAAACTATTTGGCAAACATACTGCCATGTGATTCACGAGCAAACACTGTTCATTTGCAATATTAAATAAAAATAGAAATTTGATTCTACAAACAAAAATTAGTTTTCTTAAAATAAGCAAGAATGTATCAGTACTTTAAAAAAGTAATATATACAAAGTATTGTAGGATTTATTAATATTGATGTTGTTATTGAGAAATATTGAGGAAAAATGTCACTGTGATTTATCAAATTTTACTTTTAATATAGATTATTGAACTTTATTTTCAACTAAAGAAGAACTAAAGAAATTGTGCTTCTAAGGTATTTTTAATATCCAGTTGTAAAATTAGTATTAGTTGCTCAGTTGTGTTTTACCTTTGCAACCCCATGGGCTGTAGCCCACCAGGCTCCTCTAGGCAAAAATACCAGAGTGAGTAGCCCTTCTCTTCTCCAGGGGATCTTCCCAACCCAGGGATCGAACCCAAGTCTCCTGCATTATAGGTGGATACTTTACCATCTGAGCCATCAGAGAAATTAACAAGAAGCAAATTTTCTGTCCGTTACTATTTCAGAGGCTGCAATGAAATGGAATCTAATCCAACTATTCTTAATAATAAATGCAGACTATGTTGCCTAAGAAGAAACAGCCGAAATGAGCATGGCATCACTACTTCACTGCTTGCATTGCTCATTTTAAGTAAGATGTGCTTACAATGGTTTCAATTTTGTTTTGAATCCTGAACTGAATTCAACAGTTTTAGAAACACTGGAACATGTGTTTCAGTATTTTAGATCAGAGATTCTTAACCTTAATTTTACATTTTAAAAACAGCTGATGAAGTTTGAAAAAAAAAAAAAAAAGCAGTGTACAGTTACCATCCCAGTACAGCTCTATCAAAATATTTTACGTTGAGAAATGATCCTTGGTTAAACGTTTGCTGGGTACAGTTTTAGGTGGATTTATGTGAGCATTCTGATGTGACTCACAGTCTTAATATGAAGGATCAAAACTGTGTCAGCCATATGCATTCTTGAAAGTAAAACAATTTATATACAGGTTACTTTTAGAACACTGAGTATTTTATAAATGAACATTGTGTTATGGAACTGGGCATTTACAAATTCATTTAAAAAATGAAAAATCAAATTTAGTTCCTTTTTGAGCAAATTTAGCCCCTTTTTGAAGAAGTATGTTTAAACAGTTAAATTAAAATTTAATTTTGTCTAAAATTCACTCAATCAAAAGTCCACCTATAGCAAAGTAATGCTCGAAATTCTCCAAACGAGGCTTCAACAGTACATGAACCGAGAACCTCCAGATGTTCAAGCTGGATTTAGAAAAGGCACAGGAACTCAGGTCAAGTCCCCAAGATCCACTGTATCAAAGAAAAAGCAAGAGAATTCTATAAAAACATCTAATTCTTCTTTACTGACTATGCTAGCTTCTTGGACTGTGTATATCACAATAAACTGTGGAAAATTCTTAGAGAGATGGGAATACCAAACTGCCTTAACTGCCTCCTGAGAAACCTGTATGCAGGTCAAGAAGCCACAGTTAGAACCGGACATGTAACCACACACTGGTTCCAGATTGGGAAAGGAGTAAATCAAGGCTGTACATTGTCACCCTGCTTATTTAACGAATGCACAGAACACATCATGTGAAATGCTGGGATGGATGAAGTACAAACTGGAATCAAGATTTCTGTGGAAAATATCAATAACCTTAGATATGGAGATGACATCACCCTTATGGCAGAAAGGGAAGAGAACTGAAGAGCCTCTTGATGAAAGTATAATAGGAGAGTGAAAAAGCTGGCTTACCACTCAGCATTCATAACATGAATATCATGGCATTTGGTCCCATCACTTCATGGCAAACAGATGGGTAAACAATGGAAACACTGACAGACTTCATTTTCTTGGACTCCAAAATCACTGCAGATGGTGACTGAAGGCATGAATTTGAAAGACGCTTGTTTCTTGGAAGAATAGCTATGACAAACCTAGTGAAGTGAAGTGAAGTTCCTCAGTCATGTCCAACTCTTTGCGACCCCATGGACTGTAGCCTACTAGGCTCTTCAGTCTATGGGATTTCCCAGGCAAGAATACTGGAGTGGGTTGTCATTTCCTTCTTCAGGGAATCTTCCCAACCCAGGGATCAAACCTCCGTCTCCCTCATTGTAGGCAGACGGCTTTACCATCTGCAGCATATTAAAAAGCAGTAAAGGCTATGGTTTTTCCAGTAGTCATGTATGGATGTGAGAGTTGGACCATAGAGAAAGCTGAGCACTGAAGAATTGATGCTTTTGAATTATGGTGTTGGAGAAGATTGTTGAGAGTCCCTTGGGCTGCAAGAAGATCTAATCAATCAATTAGGAAATTAAACCTGAAGATTCATTGGAAGGACTGATGCTGAAACTCCAATACTTTGGCCACTTTATGCAAATAACTAATTCATTGGAAAAGTCCCTGGTGCTGGGAAAGATTGAAGGCAGGAGGAGAAGGGGATGATCAAGGATGAGATGGTTGGATAGCATCACTGAATCAATGGACATGAGTTAGGGCAAGCTTTGGGGGATGGTGAAGGCAGGAGAGGAGGCCTGGTGTGGTGCAGTCTATGGGTTCACAAAGAGTTGGATACGACTGAATGACTGAACCACAACAACCATCAGGAAACTTACACATGCCTCTTTTATAGCTCATCCACCAATCCTTCAGCCTTTAGAACTGATACCACAATCACAGAAAGTAGAAAAAATGAAATGGTAGAGGAATATGTCCAAGATGAAGAAACACGATGAAACCCCAGAAAAAAACAAGCAAACGAAGTTGAGATAGGCAACCCTCCAAAAGCTGTATAATAATAATGAAGATGATACAAAATCTTGGGAAAAGAATGCAGGCAAGCATTGAGAAGATGCAATAAATGTTTAACAGACACATAGAAGAACTAAAAAGCAAATAGAGATGAACAATATAATAATTGAATTGAAAAATACTATAAAAGTAATGAAAGAAAAATAACAGAGGAAGAAGAGTAGATAAGTGATTTTGAAGACAGAATGGTGGAAATCACTGCTGCAAAACAGAATAAAGGAAAAACATTTAAAAGGAATGAAGGCAGTCTAAGAAACCTCTGGGACAACATTAAACATACCAACATTCAGATTATAGGGGTCCCAGAAGGAGAAGAGAGAAAGTACCCAAGAAAATATTTGAAGAGATAATTGCCAGAAAAGCTTCCCTAACATGGAAAAGGAAACTGTTACCTACACCCAGGAAGCATAGAGAAACCAGGCAGGACAAACTCAAGAAGGAGCATGCCAAGACAAAAGTAATCAAATTAACAAAAATAAAATTCAAATAAAAAGTATTAAAAGCAACAAGTAATATACAAAGAAACTCCCATGAGATTATCAGCTAATTTCACAGCAGGAATTCTGCAGATCAGAAGGAAGTGACAGATATGGTCAATATGAAAGAGGGAAAATCATATAACCAAGAATATTCCACCCAGCAAGACTCTCATTTAGAATTTACAGAGAAATCAAAAGCTTCACAGATAAGCATAAGGTAAGAGAATTCAGCACCACTAGACCAGCTTTGCAATAAATGCTAAAGGAGAGTCTCTAGGTAGGAAGGAGAACAGCAAATTAAAATAGCTTTGTACATATATAGACTGCTATATCAAATCTCATGAGAACAGAAAATCCCAAAACTACAGGGGATACAAACAAAAACAAAAACAAAAACAAAAAAAAGAAAGAAAGAAAGAATGAAAAAGCAACCTAAAGACAACACTGAAGATGGTCATCATACTACAAGAGAAGAGAACAAGAAAAGGAAAAAAAAATGACTTACAGAAACAAAACAATTAAGAAAATACATATAGGACATCTATATTGATAATTATTTTTAAATTAAATGGATTAAAATCGCCAACCAAAAGACAAAGGCTGGCTGAATGAATACCTTGCTGAATGGATACTAAAACAAGACCTGTATATATGTTGTATACACAAGATGCACTTCAGACATAGGGATACATACAGACAGAAAGTAAGGGGATGGTAAAAGATATTCCATGTAAATAGAAATCTAAAGAAAGTTGGAGTAACAATACCCATAATAGATAAAATAGACTTTAAAATGAAGACTGCTATAAGATAAACAGAAGGACATTACATAATGATCAAAGAATCCTAAAAGAAGATATATCAATTGCAAATATATATGCACCCAACATAGAACCTCAATACATACAGCAAATACTAGCCGCTATATAAGGAGAAATTGACAGTAACACAGTAATAGTAAGAGACATTTGTTGACTCTTTGTGACCCCAGGGACTACAGCACTCCTCAATATCTTCCAGAGTTTGCCCAATGGGAGACATTGACACCCCACTTACATCAACGGACAGGACATCCAGATAGAAAATTAATAAGGAAGCATAGGATTAAATGACAGCATTACAACAGATGGACTTAATTGATATTTATATAGCATTCCATTCAAAAGCAGCAGAATACATATTTTTTTCCTGTGCACATGGAATATTCTCCAGTAATGATCACATGCTGGGCCACAAAATGAGCCTCAGTAAATTTAAGAAAATTGAAATCCTATCAAACACCACAATGCTTTTCCAACCCAATAATTCCAACCAGCACAAATAAACTACAAGGAAAAAAAATTGCATAAAACACACAAAAAAGTGGAGATTAAATAATATGCTACTAAATAACCAATGGATCGCTGAAGATGTCAAATGAAAAAAACAAAACAAAACAAAACAAAAAAAAACCTGGAGACAAATGAAAACAAAAACCACAATGATCCAAAACCTATGGGATGCAAGGTTTTAAGAGGGAAGCTATTATAAGAGCAATACAATCTTACCTCAGGAAACAAACAAACAAAAGCTAATCTTACACCTAAAGCAACTATAGAAAGAAGAACAAAACCTGAAGCTAGTAAAAGGGAAAAAAATCAGAAAAAATCAAAGTAAAATTAAATGAAATAAATATGAAGAAAACAAGAGTAAAGATCAATGAAATGAATATCTGGTTCTTTGAAAAGATAATAAAAAAGTTTATTAAACTTTTAGCTAGACTCATAAAAAAGGAGAGAACTCAATTCAATAAAATTAGAAAGAAAAAATTACAACAGACTCTACACAAATACAGAGGACTATAAGAAACTACTTCAAGCAACTGTATGTAAATAAAATGAACAACTTTGGAGAAATGAGCAAACTCTTAGAAAGGTACAATCACCCAAGACTGAAACAGAAGGAAATAGAAAATATAAAAAGACTAACCACAAGTACTGAAATATAAATTTTAATTTAAAAATTCTCAACAAAAAATAAGGTCCAGAATCAGATGGCTTCACAGCCAAATTCAATCAAACATTTTGGGAAGTGCTAACATCTATCCTTCTGAAACTATTAAAAAAAAAAAAAAAACCACCTCAGAGGAAGGAAAATCCTTAAGCTCATTCTAAGAGACCATTATTACACTGATATCAAAATCAGAAAAATGTACACAGCAAAAGAAAATCATAGACTAATATCATTGATGAACTAGATAGGACAACCCTCAACAAAATACTAGTAATCTGAATCCAACAATATATTAAAAGGATCATACAACATGATGAGGTCTGGGCTGAAGAATTTTTCAGTATTCACAAAAGTTAATCCATGTGATACACCACATCAACAGTTTAAAGAATAAAAATCATATGATTATGTCAAGAGATGTAGGTAAATCTTTGGACAAATTTCAACACTCATGTATGATAAAAACTCTCCAGAAAGTAGACATAGAAGGAACCTATGTTAAAATAATAAAGATCATAGAGACAAAGCTACAGCAGACATTACTCTCAGTGGTAAAAAGCAAAAAGCATTTCCTCTAAGGTCAGAAAGAAGACCAGGATGCTTACTGTCATCACTTTTATTCAACATAGTTTTGGAAGACCTAGCCATTGAAATCAGAGATGAAAAAAATAAATAAAAAGAATCCAAATATGAAAAGAAGACATTATATGTTGCTGTTGTAGATGACATGATACTATGCACAAAATATCCTAAAGGGATTATCAATAACTACTAGACCTCATCAATGTTTTCAGTAACTTTGCAGGGTACAAATTTAATACCAAAAATCTATTGCATTTCTAACACACTAACAATGAAAGATAATAAAGAGAAATTCAAGAAACAATCCCATTTACCTTTACATTAAAAATAATAATAATACAATACCTAGGAATCAGTTCAATTCAGTCACTTAGTCATGTAAAGCTCTTTGAAACCCCATGGAATTCATGCAGCACTCCAGGCTTTCTTGTCCATCATCAACTCCCAAAACTTTCTCAAACTCATGTCCATTGAATCAGTGATGCCATCCAATGATCCCATCCTCTGTTGTCCCCTTCTCCTCCCTCCTTCAATCTTTTCCAGAGTCAGGGTTTTATCCAATGAGTCAGTTCTTCACATTAGATGGTCAAAGTATTGGAGCTTCAGCTTCAGCATCAGTCCTTCCAGTGAAAATTCAGGACTGATTTCCTTTAGGATTGACTGTTTTGATGTCCTTGCAGTCCAAGGGACTCTCAAGAGTCTTCCCCAACACCACGGTTCAAAAGCATCAGTTCTTTAGTGTTCAGCTTCCTTTATTGTCCAACTCTCACATCCGTACACTGCAGTCCACAGGGTAGCTTAGAATCGGACACGACTGAGCTACTTCACTTTGACTTTTCACTTTAATTCATTGGAGAAAGAAATGGCAACCCATTCCAGTGTTCTTGCCTGGAGAATCGCAGGGATGGGGGAGCTTGGTGGGCTGCCGTTTATAGGGTCACACACAGTCGGACACAACTGAAGCGACTTAGCAGCAGCAGCAGCAACAGCAGCACATCCATACATGACTACTGGGAAAACCATAGCTTTGACTAGACAGACCTCTGTTTGCAAAGTAATGTCTCTGCTTTTAATATGCTGTCTAGGTTGGTCATAGCTTTTCTTCCAAGGAACAAGCGTTTTTTAATTTCACAGCCGCAGTCACCTTCTGCAGCAATATCGGAGCCCAAGGAAATAAGGCCTGTCACTGTTTCTGTTATTTCCCCACTTATTTTCCATGAAGTTATGGGACCGGATGCTATGATCTTCTTTTTTTTTTAATGTTGAATATTAAGCCAGCTTTTTCATTTTTCTCTTTCACTTTCATCAAGAGGTTTTTCAGTTCCTCTTTGCTTTCTGCCATAAGGGTGGTGTCATCTGCATATCTGAGGTTATTAATATTTTCCCCAGCAACCTTGATTCCAGCTTGTGCTTCATCCAGCCCAGTATTTCATATGATGTGCTCTGCATATAAGTTAAATAATTAAGGTGACAATATACCGCCTTGATGTACTCCTTTTCCAATTTGGAAACAGTCTGTTGTTTCCTGTTCAGTTCTAACTGTTGCTTCTTGACCTGCATACAGATTTCTTAGGATGCAGGTAAGGTGGCCTGGTATTCTCATTTATTTATTTATTTATTTATTTAATACTTTTTTCTGTTTTACAGTACTGTATTGGTTTTGCCCTACATTGACATGAATCAACCACAGGTGTACACGATCCAATACAGTATACTGACACATATATATGGAATTTAGAAAGATAGTATTCTCATTTTTTAAAGAATTTTCCAGAGTTTGTTGTGTTCACAAAGGCTTTGGCATATTCAGTAAACCAGAAGTAGATGTTTTCTGGGACTCTCTTGCTTTTCTATGATTCAGCAGATATTGGCAGTTTGATCTGTTTTCCTTGCCTTTTCTAAATCTTCCATTTCTAAATAAATGCATATTTAGGAATAAGCATGCCTAAAGAGACAAAAGATCTGTACTCTAAAAAAATAATATGTTGATGAAAGAAATTAAATATTACACAAACAAATGATAGGATATACCATGTCCTTTGATTGAAAGGATTCAGTTTAGTAGTTTAGTTCACTTCAGTCACTCAGTCGTGTCCTACTCTTTGCAACCCCATGAATTGCAGCAAGCCAGGCCTCCCTGTCCATCACCAACTCCCAGACTTCACTCAGACTCACGTCCATCAAGTCAATGATGGCACCCAGCCATCTCATCCTTTGTTTTCCCCTTCTCCTCCTGCCCCCAGTCCCTCTCAGCATCAGAGTCTTTTCCAATGAGTCAACTCTTCACATGAGGTGGCCAAAGTACTGGAGTTTCAGCTTTAGCATCAATACTTTCAAAGAACACCCAGGACTGATCTCCTTTAGAATGGACTGGTTGGATCTCCTTGCAGTCCAAGGGACTCTTAAGAGTTTTCTTGATTAATACTGTCAAAATGACTATACTACCCAAAGCAATCTACAGATGCAATACAATCCCAATCAAAATGCTAATGCCATTTTTCATAGAGCTAGAGACAAAATTTAATGTGTATGGAGGTAGAAGTGAAGAAGAAGTGAAGTGAAGTCGCTCAGTTGTGTCCGACTCTTTGTGACCCCATGGACTGTAGCCTACCAGGCTTCTCTGTCCATGGGATGCTCTAGGCAAGAATACTGGAGTGGGTTACCATTTCCTTCTCCAGGGGATCTTCCCAACCCAGGGATTGAACCCAGGTCTCCTGCATTGGAGGCAGATGCTTTAATCTCTGAGCCACCAGGGAAACAAGCCATGGAGGTAGAAGAAACCTCAAATACCCAAAGAAATCTCAAGAAAGGAAAACAGAGCTGGAGGAATCAGACACTCTGACTTCAGACTATACTACAATGCTATAGTCATCAAAACAGTATGGTACTGGCACAAAAATGGAAATACAGATGAATAGAACAGGAGAAGCTCAGAAATAATCCCATGTACCTATGGTCAGATAATCTATGATGATGAAACCAAGACTATACAAGGAAAATGGACATTCTCTAAAATAAATGGTGCTGAAAAACTGGACAACTATACATAAAAATTGAAATTATATAATTCTTTAACACCATACACAAAAGTAAACTCAAAATGGATTAAAGATCTAATATGAAACTGGACATAATAAAACTCTTAAATGAAAATATAAGCAAAACAGTCTCTGACATGAGTCACAGGATCAAGATAAAGATTCATCTCCCAGAGTAATAGAAATAAAAGCAAAACAAATGGGACTTAATTAAACACAAAAGCTTTAGTACAGAAAAGAAAACCATAAACAAATCAAAAAGACAACTCACAGAATGGGAGAAAATATTTGCAAACTTTGTGACCAACAAGGCATTAGTTTCTAACATTCACAAGCAGCTCATGAGACTTAGCATCATCAAAACAAACAACTTAATCAAAGAATGAGCTGAAGATTTAAATAGACATTTCTCCAAAGAAGAGATATAAATAAAGAGGCATATGAAAAGATGTTCAACATTGCTAATTATTAGAGAAATGCAAATCAAACTAAGAGATATCATTGCACACCTGTCAGAATGGCTATCATCAAAAGATCCACGAACAATAAATGCTCAACAAGGTGTGGAGAAAAGGAAACCCTCCTACACTCTTCATGGGAATATATATTGGGTTGGCCATTATGGCAAACAGTGTGGAGGCTCCTTAAGAAACTAAAAATAGAGCTACCATGTGCCATACTGTGCTTAGTCACTCAGTTGTGTTCAACTCTTTGTGACTCCATGGACTGTAGCCCTCCAGGCTCTTCTGTCCATGGGTTTCTTCAAGCAAGATACTGGAGAGGGTTGCCATGCCCTCCTTCAAGGGATCTTCCCAACCCAGGGGTCAAATCTGGGTCTCCCACATTGCTTGTAAATTCTTTACCATCTGAGTCACCAGGGTAGCCAAGAATACTGGAGTGAGTAATTAACCCTTCTCCAGGGGACCTTCCTGACCCAGAAATCAAATTGGGATCTCCTGCATTGCGGGTGAATTCTTTACCAGCTGAGCTACCAGGGAAGACCCAGAGCTATCATATGACCCTGCAAGTCCACTCCTTGGCATGTATCTGGAGAAAAGCATAGTCTGAAAGGATACATACACCCCAATGCTTATTATAGCACACTGTTTACAATAGGCAATGTATGGAAGCAATTTAAATGTCCATCTACATAAAAATGGATAAAGATGTGACTACACATACATAGACACAATGGAATATTACTCAGCCATTAAAAACAATGAAATAATACCATTTGCAGCAACATGGATGAACCTAAAGATTTGTCATAGAGTGAAATAAGTAAGACAAAGAAAGAAATATTATATGCGATCACTTATATGCAGAATCTTTTAAAAAATGATACAGAACAGAAACAGACTCACTGACTTAGAGAAAAAGCTTATGGTTACCAAGTGGAATGAGTGGGGGGGAAAGGATAGTTTGGGAGTTGGGGTTAACATGTACACACTGCTCTGTTTAAAATGGATAACCAGCAAGAACCTACTGTATAAGATAGGAAACTCCATTCAGTATTATGTAATATAAATGGCAAAATAATTTGAAAAGAATAGATACATGAATAACTTTGCTGTACACATGAAACTAAAAACATCATAAATCAACTATAATATAAATTGTTTTTAATCAATAAATTAAAAAATAAAAGTAAATAACACCAGCACAAAGGAGAGGGATGTTTTACTAATCATTAGGGACTTCACTTAAGAACTTCTTCAAAGACTTAAATGAGTCTCACTCTTTGAAGAAAATATCAGTATTCAGAATAAGTTCCTGTCATTATTGACTCAATGGACATGAGTTTGAGCAAATTCAGGGAAATAGTGATGGACAGAGAAGCCTGTTGTATTGCAGTTCATGAGGTCACAAAGAGCTGGCCACGACTTAGTGACTGAATAACAGCAACCTCAATAGCCAAAAGAAGCACTTCAAAATTCCCAAAGACCCAACCCATCTCTGACTTGTGGGAGCTTTACCAGAAATCATTCTTAAGATGACCCAAAATAGTAAGTGATCAAAAAATGCAATCTATAACATTTACTCATTGTTAGGGAAAATTCAAGGTTTTTCTCAATATATTAAGCAAAGTGAAATCTTTCATTTGCCAATATTTAATAGGTATCTAAATTTGGTCTTTTGTACTTGAAATATTAAACTAATTTATTCTACCGATTCTTTTCCCTAATTGATCCATTTCCATGCAAAAATAAAATGACTTTCCACTTTTAAAAGATTTTAAATTCTTTTTAAGGGCTGAGTAATACTCCATTGTGTGGATGAAACTGGAGCTGATTATACAGAGTGAAGTAAGCCAGAAAGAAAAACACCAATACAGTATACTGACACATATATATGGAATTTAGAAAGATAGTAACGATGACCCTGTATGTGAGACAACAAAAGAGACACAGAGGTATAGAACGGACTTTTGGCCTCTGAGGGAGAGGGAGAGGGTGGGATGATTTGGGAGAATGGCACTGAAACATATATACTATCATATGTATGTCTATGTTCAATACAGGATACAGGATGCTTGGGGCTGGTACACGGGGATGATCCGGGGAGATGGTGTCAGGTGTCAGGTGGGAGGTGGGAGGGGGCTTCAGCATTGAGAGATCATGTACACCTGTGGCTAATTCATGTCAATGTATGGCAAAACCAATACAGTATTGTAAAGCAGAATAAAGAATTAAAAGAAGAATGTATATGTATGATTAAATCTCTTTGCTGTACAGCAGAAATTAACACATTAAAAATTAATTATACTTCAATAAAATAATTAAAAAAAGATTTTAAAGTCTTACCTTTATCAATAATATTACCTGTATTTTGAAACCATAGAATTTTTTTCAATAAACAATATAGAATACTTATACTCTTTACATGATCACCAAATCATCAACTCTAATTCTATAAAATAGAATCAAGAGTCAGACCATGTTTGGCCCTGCATGGAAATCCTTACTAAAACTTTGGGACTTTATCTTAAGTGTGTTACAAGAGCAACTGAACAGGAATAACTACTTGTACTTGGACAAGTCCTTCTCTCAAGATGGAGAAGAATAATGTAAACACACACACAACAGTAGAGAATATATATATATATATATATATATATACACTTTACTGTATATATATAGGCAATGGCACCCTACTCCAGTACTCTTGCCTGGAAAATCCCATGGTTGGAGGAGCCTGGTGGGCTGCAGTCCATGGGGTCGCTGAGGGTTGGACACGACTGAGCGACTTCACTTTGACTTTTCACTTTCGTGCACAGTGTTCTTGCCTGGAGAATCCCAGGGATAGCAGAGCCTGGTGGGCTGCTGTCTGTGGGGTCGCACAGAGTTGGACATGACTAAAGTGACTTAAAGGCTAATACATATATATGTATGTGTACAATGTGTGTGCATATGTATAATAAAACATATACAATTATGGCATATACATATATACTTACATATACATGTATAGATGCTTAAAATAATGGAAAAACAAAACAATAACAAGGTAGTTGTATATGTATTCTGGGCAAAAATGATAATGGCTTGGTATGGATAGGATTAGTAGGAATATAAAGAAGTGGGTGAACTAAATGATTGAGAAAAGACAAAGTCTAATGATTGCTTAGCGATACTGAGCAAACTCAGAGGATGCTGAGGGTTTTTGATATGCATCTAGGTAAGTTGTTCGTAATAGAGCTATTCACTAAAATATTAAATTTAGACCATTAAGTAGCATAGAGAGAGTTTAGTTTAAAAAAAAAAANATTCTATAAAATAGAATCAAGAGTCAGACCATGTTTGGCCCTGCATGGAAATCCTTACTAAAACTTTGGGACTTTATCTTAAGTGTGTTACAAGAGCAACTGAACAGGAATAACTACTTGTACTTGGACAAGTCCTTCTCTCAAGATGGAGAAGAATAATGTAAACACACACACAACAGTAGAGAATATATATATATATATATATATACACTTTACTGTATATATATAGGCAATGGCACCCTACTCCAGTACTCTTGCCTGGAAAATCCCATGGTTGGAGGAGCCTGGTGGGCTGCAGTCCATGGGGTCGCTGAGGGTTGGACACGACTGAGCGACTTCACTTTGACTTTTCACTTTCGTGCACAGTGTTCTTGCCTGGAGAATCCCAGGGATAGCAGAGCCTGGTGGGCTGCTGTCTGTGGGGTCGCACAGAGTTGGACATGACTAAAGTGACTTAAAGGCTAATACATATATATGTATGTGTACAATGTGTGTGCATATGTATAATAAAACATATACAATTATGGCATATACATATATACTTACATATACATGTATAGATGCTTAAAATAATGGAAAAACAAAACAATAACAAGGTAGTTGTATATGTATTCTGGGCAAAAATGATAATGGCTTGGTATGGATAGGATTAGTAGGAATATAAAGAAGTGGGTGAACTAAATGATTGAGAAAAGACAAAGTCTAATGATTGCTTAGCGATACTGAGCAAACTCAGAGGATGCTGAGGGTTTTTGATATGCATCTAGGTAAGTTGTTCGTAATAGAGCTATTCACTAAAATATTAAATTTAGACCATTAAGTAGCATAGAGAGAGTTTAGTTTAAAAAAAAAAATGACTTTGAGACACTTGAGGAGATGTCCTGCAGGCATTTAGATATGCATGTTAGAAGCTCACAATGGTTTGCGACAATTAAAATACAACATCAATATGTAGATGAAAAGATTGCCGACTTGTCAAAAATGCCTTTCCACAGGAAAGAGGAAGAACTAGAACCCAAATGCAGGCATGGCCATAGGACTAACAAGTTATTGCTGTTGCTTAGTTGCTAAGTCATATCCAACTCTTGTGACCCTCATGGACAGAGGAATCTGCCAGGCTCCTCTGTCCATGGGTTAGGACTCATAAGATTTCCATTCAAGCCAAAGGATACATCTGAGGGAGGCCTGTGGCTTCTTTTTGGGTAAAAAATGAAGATGCAAAATATTTAAATATAATAGTTCATTCAATAAACAATTACCAAGTACCTATCATGTGAAGTCGCTCAGTCGTGTCCGACTCTTTGTGATCCCATGGACTGTAGTCTACCAGGATTCTCTGTCCATGGCATTTTCCAGGCGAGAGTACTACAGAGGGTTGTCATTTCCTTCTCCAGGGGATCTTCCTGACCCAGGGATCAAATCCAGGTCTCCTGCATTGTAGACAGATGCTTTATCCTCTGAGCCATAGAGTTTGGAATGGAATAGCTTCATTATTCTCTAAATGCATTATCCCAAATGTTACTTGTTTCTAATTTCAAAGAGGTAAGGTGGGAAGATCAGTATATATGTGATTTTGGTGAAGATGGGAGTACATGCAATCAAGCACATATCTTATTCTGAGGGCTTGTGCCAGTTACTTCCCTGGTGGCTCAGACGGTAAAGTGTCTGCCTACAATGCTGGAGACCCTGGTTCAATCCCTAGGTTGGGAAGATCTCTTGGAGAAGGAAATGGCAATCCATTCCAATATTCTTGATTGGAAAAATCCCATGGACAGAGGAACCTGATAGGCTACGATCCATGGGGTCACAAATAATTTGACACGACTGAACGACCTCACTTTCACTTTCTGTACCAGTCACAAGAAGTAGTCGTCACTATTAAGAATGTTGGTACTTTTCTAGGCATGAAAAGGTAGAAGAGTTGGGCTTATAAAATTGGTTCCTGAAAATACCTAGATATCTGAAGACCCATTCTTCTAGTTTTTGCCTCATTTCTGCTCTCCATCATGCACTTCTTTCAAGGGGTTTTGAAAATCAGCAGCTACAGCAGTACGTGGTTTAGTCCTTGTAGTGGTAGATGGCAAGTGTCAATTTGTAGTTGACATTTCTTAGAACATAACTCATTATGTTCATCTCTGAAAAGAGATGTCAGTCAGTCATATTCCCCCCTCATTACTCTTCCATTTAACCCTATGTATCTTAAAACAATAAACTCTGCAATTACATATAGTGACAATACAAATTGTGTAAAAGAAATGGTTGAAACTTTAGGTTCTAATATTTCATTAAAATTATAAAAAGTTCAGAGCAGATAGGCTAAATATGACTTTCACTTTGGATAAATATACACCTAGATTTTCCCCTCAGCAAATTCACTTCAAGCAGCCCACATTTTGGTTAACAAAATTAAAGCTACATTCTCACACATTTAGCTAATCAATTATTTTGTTGTTGGACTCACTAATTATTATACAATCAGAGAGGAGTAAAAATTGTCTTATTTGCTAATCAAGCAAAGAAAAGTAAAAAGAGAGTGGAATCCAGGGTCTTCCTTCAGATAAAAGAAAATGAAAGAAAGTAAGTCACTCAGTCATGTTTGACTCTGTGACCCCATGGACTGTACCCCACCTGGCTCCTCCATCCACGGAATTTTCTAGGCAAAAGTACTGGAGTGAGTTTCCATTTCCTTCTAGAGGGGATCTTCCCTATCTAGGGATCGAACCCAGGTCTCCCACATTGCAGGTAGACGCTTCACCATCTGACTCACCGGGTGGAAAGATGATGAGACAATTACAAATATATATGTTCTGTACTCTTGTAGCACATTTAAGATAAAGTCTCAAATTTTAGCAAAGGATTCCATATATATGTTAGGAAAGCTACTAAACTTTCTGAGTTATTGCTTTCTCATCTTAAAGGAAGACAACACTAGCACCCATCTTGCAAGAAAATTGTATTTGCTAATAAAATACATAAAATGCCTAGCACTATGCATGACCCCTAGTAGCTGTATCTTCATTTTTTTTAGTAGGACAGGCATTTTACAATTAAATAATGACAATTTGTATTATTATTATACAGGGTCATAATCACTAAAAATCATCTAACGTAACATATTCCCTTTGGGAATAAATAGCCATAAAGCAACATGTTCTTAAATATTTGAAAGATGCTTTTAAATAGATTGATATTCCTCTAAGAAATGAGAAATCTGAGCCCAGCAAACTGAGTGGCTCAAAGCCATTGTGAACTTTAATCAATCCGTTGTAATGCTCGTTTGATTATATGCTGGGAAACCAAAGACACTTGTGACTTGTAACAACAGAGATCAATTCAGGTTTCTCACATTAAGTGTGCTTTTTGTAAATAGGTTTGCAGTATGTGAAAAATAAGTGACAAGACCTGTCCTTTTTTGTTGCAGTGTGATTAAATAAAATTTTTATATTCTTTTTATATCTCAGAAATATAAGCAACTAGTTATCTAGCAACATGTGAGCATAAGAGCTATGCCCTAGATAATCTTTATGATGTACTATGTTCTTTCTGAACTACTCTCTAATGTCAATTTACTTTGAAGATAGCATGTTAAACCTACTTCTGGGAATATAAACATTAAAATTTTACTTTCCAGGAAAATAATACAGACTTTTCATAAATTGGCACTTTATTCCTGAGTTTCATTTCCCCCCTAACAACCTCAATGTTCATAGTATCTCTACAGCAATCAGAGAACATCATCTTGCAAGTCCTGGGTACAGCCTGGTCATCATGTAAACTTCTCCACCTGGTGTTTTGGTATCTATAAGTCAGCTCATAGGATATGGCTCAGAATATTATCTATAGCCTTTGATAAACAACTAAAGGTTCTTTACTATGTTTAATGACTATGTTATTATTATTTAATCTCCTTAGACTGTTTTCCTTTGCTTCAGCATTTCTCACTTCTCTGATTAAATTTATTCTCTGACTAAAGTTTTCCAAAGGCAAAAGGCAGGCAGTAGGCATGGTGGGGGCTGGAGGTGTGGGCAAGGATCATAGAGTCCTGCTCCATTTCGGTACAAAATATTCGTACAGGAAACATTTTAAAGAATATGAGTTCTCTGAGTTAAACAAGGTCTGAATTCTTAGTCACACCATATATTTACTCAGAAAATAAGCTATTTGATTCACTGTTAGAGTTCAATCCAAGTTCAACTGAATGATGGAAGTTAGTAACTCCCTTCTGCAGGCTTTCCTCACTGTTTTCCTCAAATGTCTATTACAACTGTCGTAACTTATGACATCTCATGGTAGTTTTGTCCTCTGATCTCCTCAAGGCTCTTTAAACCATCTTCATATGCAGGGCTTAGTATAAGGACTGGCACATAGGAGATCTGAAGGAAAACAAGAAAATTTTATTTAATGAATGCTTTATTTGCCTACTTTCCTTTCTATCATATACTGTCAGTTCAGTCACTCAGTCCTGTCTGAGTGACTCCATGGACTGCAGCATGCCAGGCTCCCTGTCCATCACCAATCTTTAGAGTTTACTCAAACTGAGGTCCATTGAGTCAGTGATGCCATCCAACCATCTCATCCTCTGTCATCCCCTTCACCTCCCACCTTCAATCTTTCCCAGCAGCATGGTCTTTTCAAATGAGTCAGTTCTTCACATCAGATGGCCAAAGTATTGGAATTTCAGCTTCAGCCTAAGTCCTTCCAATGAATATTCAGGACTAATTTCCTTTAGGATGGACTGATTGGATCTTCTTGCAGCCCAAGGGATTCTCAAGAGTCTCCTCCAACACTACAGTTCAAAAGCATCAATTCTTGGGTGTTCAGCTTTCATTATATACTGTAAGGTACATTATAACCTGGATTGGGAAACCCAACCAGAAATGGTAAGGATTTGATCAAATCAGTTGAACTCTACCTCTCATATCTTCACTTGCTTTTTCCAGAGTCACAATTCAGTAAACCATTCCAGTAATTTCCAATTTGGCAATTAGTTTGTTACCTCTTCTAAGGAGTAATGTATTTATTTGCCCTATTCATATGCATAATGTATTTATTTGCTCCATTCATATGCATACAGTAGCTAATGCTTCTCAGGAAACAATGATCTCGATATTGACAGAATTTTACTTTATCATTTTCAAAAGTAAAAAGAAAGATCTCTAAATTTTATTGTCTGAAATGATTTTTTAATAGCATCCTTCATAGGAATTGAAACATTTGGCCAGGACCCTGAAATTTGTATGGAGTCCTAAAATATTTTAAATCCACTTTATCTGCTAAATAGAAGAACCCCAAGAATACAGACTAATTTGAAGTTCACCTGGATCTTTGTAAGTTCACATTTGAGAGAATTCCCATCATTAGCACTTTATAATGATTTGTCTATCCCTATGTGCAAGGTTCTATGATGGACTCAAGTTGAAATCACTCTGAATTTCTAAAAATTACTCATATCTCTGAATTAATTCAAGAGCTTCTGGTGAGCAGTGAGGGTATTGGCTGACAACACAAGGCTCACTGACGCACTATATGATTCATGACCAACTGCTTATTGAGTCAGTGCTTTCCAGTCCAGACCCAAAGACCAAAACTTGAGTGAGAGAAGCTGGCTTCTATTATATTGTGATGACTATAGATGTGACTGACTATATGTAGCCGTTCTGATATTAAGAAAAATATAGACCAAGGAAATATGCACATATATAAATAGTATTTCCCTGACCTTTTATTATTGAAAAGATGTAAACAATGGGCCCAAGATCTGAATTAAGTGAAACTGATTTCTTCTGCTTCTGGTAAGGACTCTTAGACTGGAAAGGACTTCAGTTTGCCTTTTTTGTTAACACTGAAGTGAAATATGGCCTTTGTACCGACACCAAATTAAATCTCAGAGACTGAATTTGGGGTGAAGCAGAAAAGAACAGATTTGAGCCCGGGCCTCCCCCGGCAGTCCGCGGAGGGTCCCGCTAGGCCCGCCAGGCACCCGGCAAGTGGGGCCACTCGTTTGCCCTGCACCTGGCAGGCCCAGTGGTGAGCCCAGGGAGGGGAAGCGAGGTCGGGCTGCGCAGTCCCGCAGCCTTGAGGACCCTCCAGCCGCAGCCGGTGTGTGGACACGGCTGGGTCGCCTCGCTCGAAAGCGTTTCCCCAGGACGAGAGACTTGGGGTCGGGCTGAGGACGGACGGGCGAGATGGGCGGGCTGGGCAACTCCGCAGAACGCGGTGAGGCCGCGACCGCAGGCCAGGGACGCGGAAGGCTCTGGGGTAGCTGGGCCTGCAGGCGCCCCAGGGCAGCCCCCGTGCCTGCGGCGCCTGTGTTCCCGCCAGCTCCACCGCTTCTCGGTCTTCCCGGGCCCCACAGGGCCTACTCCCCTCGCCTTGCGGGAGCTCCTCCCTAGTCGCGGCTGGCAACGCTCGGGCCAGCAGGGGGCCAATCTCGCCCAAGTCCCCATTCTGGGGCCGAACTGGCCTCGTCTCGCGGGGGTGTAGGCCTCTGCCTGTTGGCCGGTGGCCCGCCGGGCGGAGTGCCCTTCGTGGGCCTGGGGGAGCTGGGCACGCAGGGCTGCACGTCGGGGGCGTAGGACGGCAGTACAGCAGTGTTCACCGGGCTCCGGGTACTGGTGGAGGTCGCCAGCGCCGAGAGGGGAAACCCGCCCCCCACCCACCGACCCAGGGCGGGTGCCCGGACCGCCCCTGTGCTGGAGGCCTCTGGCAGTGAGACCCTGTGGCGGGTCCCGGGGGCCTACTTGGGTCAGGATCATTTTGAACGGCCCAGGGGCCCCTCGTGGTGGCGCGCAGCCGCCCCACCTCTACCATCAGTTTGCTGTTCCGGAGAGTTGTTGGAGAAGGCAATGGCAACCCACTCGAGTACTCTTGCCTGGAAAATTCCATGGACGGAGGAGCCTGGTAGGCTGCAGTCCATGGGGTCGCTAAGAGTCAGACACGACTGAGCGACTGAGCGACTTCACTTCCACTTTTCATTTTCATGCATTGGAGAAGGAAATGGCAACCCACTCCAGTGTACTTGTCTGGAGAATTCCAGGCATGGCAGAGCCTGGTGGGCTGCTGTCTATGGGGTAGCACAGAGTCCGACACGACTGAGGCGATGCAGCAGCAGCAGCAGCNAGCTTCTGGTGAGCAGTGAGGGTATTGGCTGACAACACAAGGCTCACTGACGCACTATATGATTCATGACCAACTGCTTATTGAGTCAGTGCTTTCCAGTCCAGACCCAAAGACCAAAACTTGAGTGAGAGAAGCTGGCTTCTATTATATTGTGATGACTATAGATGTGACTGACTATATGTAGCCGTTCTGATATTAAGAAAAATATAGACCAAGGAAATATGCACATATATAAATAGTATTTCCCTGACCTTTTATTATTGAAAAGATGTAAACAATGGGCCCAAGATCTGAATTAAGTGAAACTGATTTCTTCTGCTTCTGGTAAGGACTCTTAGACTGGAAAGGACTTCAGTTTGCCTTTTTTGTTAACACTGAAGTGAAATATGGCCTTTGTACCGACACCAAATTAAATCTCAGAGACTGAATTTGGGGTGAAGCAGAAAAGAACAGATTTGAGCCCGGGCCTCCCCCGGCAGTCCGCGGAGGGTCCCGCTAGGCCCGCCAGGCACCCGGCAAGTGGGGCCACTCGTTTGCCCTGCACCTGGCAGGCCCAGTGGTGAGCCCAGGGAGGGGAAGCGAGGTCGGGCTGCGCAGTCCCGCAGCCTTGAGGACCCTCCAGCCGCAGCCGGTGTGTGGACACGGCTGGGTCGCCTCGCTCGAAAGCGTTTCCCCAGGACGAGAGACTTGGGGTCGGGCTGAGGACGGACGGGCGAGATGGGCGGGCTGGGCAACTCCGCAGAACGCGGTGAGGCCGCGACCGCAGGCCAGGGACGCGGAAGGCTCTGGGGTAGCTGGGCCTGCAGGCGCCCCAGGGCAGCCCCCGTGCCTGCGGCGCCTGTGTTCCCGCCAGCTCCACCGCTTCTCGGTCTTCCCGGGCCCCACAGGGCCTACTCCCCTCGCCTTGCGGGAGCTCCTCCCTAGTCGCGGCTGGCAACGCTCGGGCCAGCAGGGGGCCAACCTCGCCCAAGTCCCCATTCTGGGGCCGAACTGGCCTCGTCTCGCGGGGGTGTAGGCCTCTGCCTGTTGGCCGGTGGCCCGCCGGGCGGAGTGCCCTTCGTGGGCCTGGGGGAGCTGGGCACGCAGGGCTGCACGTCGGGGGCGTAGGACGGCAGTACAGCAGTGTTCACCGGGCTCCGGGTACTGGTGGAGGTCGCCAGCGCCGAGAGGGGAAACCCGCCCCCCACCCACCGACCCAGGGCGGGTGCCCGGACCGCCCCTGTGCTGGAGGCCTCTGGCAGTGAGACCCTGTGGCGGGTCCCGGGGGCCTACTTGGGTCAGGATCATTTTGAACGGCCCAGGGGCCCCTCGTGGTGGCGCGCAGCCGCCCCACCTCTACCATCAGTTTGCTGTTCCGGAGAGTTGTTGGAGAAGGCAATGGCAACCCACTCGAGTACTCTTGCCTGGAAAATTCCATGGACGGAGGAGCCTGGTAGGCTGCAGTCCATGGGGTCGCTAAGAGTCAGACACGACTGAGCGACTGAGCGACTTCACTTCCACTTTTCATTTTCATGCATTGGAGAAGGAAATGGCAACCCACTCCAGTGTACTTGTCTGGAGAATTCCAGGCATGGCAGAGCCTGGTGGGCTGCTGTCTATGGGGTAGCACAGAGTCCGACACGACTGAGGCGATGCAGCAGCAGCAGCAGCAGCAGCAGCGGCAGCGGCAGCGGCAGCAGCGGCAGCAGCAGCGTTGTTATTTGGTTGCTAAGTCATATCTGACTCTTTTGTGACCCTATGGAATGTATCTCGCCAGCTTCCTCCATTCATGGAATTTCTCAGGCAGGAATACCAGAGTGGGTTGTCATTTCTTTCTCCAGGAGACCTTCCTGACCCAGGGACTGAACTGGTGAATTCTACATTGGCAGGCAGACTATCACTGAGCCACCAGGGAAGCCCCCTGGAGCTTTGGATAAAGTCAAATAAAACGAAGTCAGTGAATTTTTATTAAACACATGTGCTCTGTGACAAGTCCCCAAGATTGTGCCAGTTTAAAAGCTCTGACAAATCTGGCAGTAGATGTGGCAGTCACGACTGTGTTGTTTCGCACACCCTGGGAGACTTGAAACCTATATTATTCGCAGCTCCTAAAACACACAAATTGCAACTCAAGGATCTTCAACACCGTAGACCAAATGAAGCAAAAGGTGGTACATTCTCTGTGTTAAAATCAGTAATAGAACAGGGTAGATTTTATCTTCTACCACTAGAGGGTGAAGACATTGACATATTCTTGATAATTCATAGACAAAGTATAAATTCACATTTTATGAGACTGACAAGACACTTTCAAGCTTCCAAGCAAAATTTATTTTCCCTTCCTGTATATCAAATAAATTTTTATTTAATTCCAATCAAGTACACAGATAACATTATTCTCTAAAATGTCTATGTTGAGAAAGTCCAGCAGCTCAGACTTAAGTTCTTGTCTTTAAGAGATACTGTGAAAGACACCAATACCTACAATCCCCCACCAAAAAGACATGATCTGGAGTGTGACCTGTAAAAGTCCAGAGTGTAAATACTTTAGGCTTTGCTCCAGTATGGTCACAACCACACAAGTAATCAAGAAAGTCTTTCTTTGTAGAGAAAAAACAACCACATACAATGTTTTAAAAAATAAGCATACTTGTATTCTAATAAAACTGCATTTATTAAAACAGACAGCTGGCCAAATTTGGCTCAAAGGTCTTAGTTTTCCAACCCCTGATCCAGGAATATCTATATTCTGACCCAAGCTAACATTTTTCATATTTATTTAGGGTCTCACTTTTATGCCTCAATATATATTGCAATAAACATAGCATGTACCTTAAAGGGATTCCCTTGTGGCTCAGACAATAAAGAATAAATAGTGAAAGAGATGAAACCCTTCATTTATCATCTTATATCATTTGTAATGAAGGTATTCTGATGAAGGATATCCTTAAACACCTAATGTTCACCCCTTTAATGCTATTTTCTCCTACATTGATCCAACTTGTGTTCATTTTTCTATATTGTAGGTCATTATTCCCTGCCTTATAGTAAGTACAATTTAAATTTTTTCTTATTATATTTGCTGAAGACATTTTTAGAGGCACTTGAACTTTCCAGAGGTATATGCCCTCAATCTGCAGTGATTTTCCAGTTATTTCCATTATCACCACCTTTTATATCAGCTATCCGATTACTACTTTCTAGTAATTCCTCTTCTTATTCCCATACTTCCTCCCACCATAGTCCAGTCTGCTCTCTAATAAAGAACTGAATTCTTACTGAAAGGCCTAGATAACCTAGCTTCTGGGACTGTATAAGTCACCACAGACCCCTTGGCCCTTTGGAAAAGCACTACATTTCCCTTCTGGGTACATAGACTTTACAGAAACTATTTTTCACAATACCCAAAAGCTTGGTTGCTTTTCTTGTCTGTTGGCCAGGTCCCAGAACATTGAGGATATTGGAAGTCAGGTTAAACATAAACAATGAATTATCCTAGTGTACTAATACCTCTTTATTTTCCAACATGTTTATTGGAAAAACTGATAGATTTTTCTTTACTGATTTGGCTACTGAAACTTACTCTCACTAACTTTGATAGTTTAGCACAATGAACATCAAACTTGGACCCTGATCAATGGCCACAACCCTTATGGTATCAGGGACTGGTTTCATGGAAGACAGTGTTTTCACGGACCAGGGGTGGGGAAAGTTTTGGGGATGATTCAAGTGCACTTCACTTCTAACTTAATGCCACGACTGATCTGACAGGAGGTCCATGGCCCAGAGGCTGGGGACCCTTGATCTAGGGAACCATGTAAAAAGTGCCAAACCCTGGATCTCAACCTTTAGAGTTTCTAATCATTTGATTTTGGAGACAGAAAACAGACATTAGGCATTTTGATTCTGGTTTGGTTTCAAGATTTCTAGATTATTCTTGTGTTAATCAATAGCTAAAAACTGCTGTTTTCCCCTGTTCAGTTTCTTTTAAGAGTCTGTGTAAAGAATAAGGAAAGGGTGGTTTACCTTGATTGATGCTCCTCTTTCTTTTGAATATAGACTTTCTGTTTAAACATTTTTAACATTCTGTGCTTTGGAAAATGCTGTGCTGGCTTAGATCCAAGTGGTTGCACTTCAAAATATATGCTTTTTTGGATTATCTCACCATGTGGAACGTGTAGTAAGGCTAGAGCCTTCAGTGTTACTATTGCCTTGTAAGTAACTGCTTTCAATAACTGTGAAGCAAAGTGAATGTTACTATCTATCTCTTGTTCATAGCACCAGAAGAATGGGCCACGACTCACTCCAGCCTGAAATCACCTCCATCAAGGTCAGCCCGAGGGGGATACAGGGAGCACCCCTATGGTAGATACTGAGGGTTCTCCTCACCTGTGACCTCACCTCAAAGACAGTTCATAGCCTGTGGTCTCCACATAAACAACAACATGACAAGTAATAGTCCTTTTTTTTTGGTTCCTATTCTAGGGATAACTGCCCATGATTGCTCCCATATATTTCTTGTATTTTTCCTATACAGTTGGTGTGACAATGACACTATTATTATTTTACATGACAGACTAAAAAAGATGTTGGCGAGCATTGTCTATAAACCATCATTCAATAGGATGATACTCTCTGGGTTGTTTTCATTGTTGTATGTAATCTCTCTCCCTCTCTCTCTCTCTCTCTCTCTCTCTCTTAATTTAACAAAGAGCATGAATCTCTTAACAGACTTTGAGTCTCAATCAGCAAAACTTTGTTTAAGTTTACTAAAAGACTTGTAACATAACATTTGAACTAGCTATAATAAAGTTGTAGATAAGATGTTTTAACCTGTTTTTTAATATCTGTTAGTTAGATGAAGCTGTTTGATATTAAGTTTGTAAATTTAATTTTAAATGCTGTTTTAATGGGGTTGAAAACACGAAGCTACTGTATGTATGTAGCTAACTGAATTTGTTTAGTGTTTTAACCTGTATTTGTTAAAAAAGGAAAACACACACACACACACACACACACACACACATAAAGTTCCATGTGTAAGCTTCTCTAAATAGGAAACCACAATTTGTCAAATATGTTTGCCATAATTTGTCAATAAAGCTGAAAGCTTTTGTAAAAACTAAATTTGGAATTACTTGTTTTCTAGCTTTAAATGCCTGCTTTATTTCTTCTTCAAGATATGCCTAAAATGTTTTCTATTTAAAAATTACAAAAATGAACCCAAGCTTGTTTTAAGATATTTGTGTAATACTTTAAAAGTGTACTAATAACTTATGGTTGTTAAATAATTTAAAAGTTAGCAAACTAAACTGTTACATGAATCATGGTTAGTAGACACTAATGTATAACATGTTAATGGGAAAAAATGGATTTAGAATAATAAATGGATTTTAAACTATCCTCTAAGCTTTATCTTGCTAAACACAAATTCTGGTTGACTTGTTTGCATTAGCTTGTCTCTCGTGAGAAAGAGTAATGGAGTATAAAGAGGTAAGATTACTACTTACCACTGTCTAAATGCCTAGTTCTTCAATCTTTGAGTTTCCCGTACATTAAATATCCCATCCAACATGTAAGCATTGCGTAGATTCACTTTATTGTTTTCACTCAAAGGAATATGTGGTCTTCATTTGCGTAGTTTACAATTTGCTTTGACAAACAAATCATCAGTGTCACTGGCCACTTGTTGCTATTCAACCTCAAAAACTTTATTTGTAATTTTCAGTGCTAAATATCACCTCCCTTGAAGGCAGTTTAGAGGGCTGATATTTCTTTTGAGACTATCAGACTTGATGGCTGATGATTGTTAACGAAATATGTACCAGGACTCAAAGGATGACTAAACGTTAAAACAGGTAACACTAATAGTAACTCTGTAATTTTGCTATGCAACAGTAATGTTAAATATTCTCAGTTATTAAGTTCCTGATAGTTAAAAAAGTAAACCTACAAAAACATAACAAATAGGTCTATAGGTTATTAAAACAACTAATTAACGTTAACTAGAGGCACCAAAATTATTTTACAATATATAACACTCAAGGTAATAAACAGAACTAAAATTAACAATAATAGTAATGCAACTCTTGCTAACATCAAATGTAAGCTAAATTTTGATGGAACAAAGCAAATGAAAGACTCGATGGTAGGGATGAATGCCGAACTGTTAACCTCTTAAAAACAATTTTTTTTTTCGTTTATGGTGGCTTTTGTCAATGGTATTGGTTTACTTTTTTGCTGCTAACTAGCTTAGGCATATTGCTGTTCAGTTTTGCAGATGGAGTTGCATGCTGATAGTTTTATGAAGTGTGTGTCTGTCATCAATGAAATATCTAACATTTATCTTTCACAAAGTGCTATTGAGTTGTATTTAATTTGTTCTTTTTTTTTTTTTTTTTCACTATTTCAGGTAACCACAAGCAAAGAGCACATAGCTGAATAGCAGGTGTGATGGGCTAAGAAGCACAGAAGTAAGTTTATTTTTATCCTGAGAAAGATAGATAATCTTCACCAACATGAAGCTGTGCAGCAAGCTAAAATACCAAATGTCACTTGTTGAAATACTAAAGGTTTACATTGTTGTCTAGGAATTGAGATATTTGTATCTTCTTTTAAATAAAATGATCTAACTTTGTATTTATGGCAAAGTTTTCTGAGCTTATTCAGAAGCTTGTCAAATGAAACATGAATTTGTAGTTAATCTACAGCCCTTTTGCTATGAACTTCTATATATTACCTCTTCTTCACTGTACAAATAAAAAGTGTTAAAAATTTTTAATCTGCAGATATAAGAAAAGGAAATCACAATTGTTGACTGAGATAGAGGGGGTAGGAAAGGAAGCCCCATAACCAACTCCTTGCCTACTCTCTGTCAATAAGATGCTATTTATTAACATTGATACTTAGTCAAATAAGTAAGCTTATTATCATTTTCCTCATTATCCCATTAGATTTATCAGTAAACTCCTTGTTTCTTATCTGTTGCTGTATTTGATTCAGCACATATTTACTAAGTACAAAGCAGTATTGGGAACTGAGACTTAATTTCTATACACAAAGAGCAAAAATATTTAGTCAAAAAACCTCAGACTGAAAACAATGCACTGGCAGTTATGGGATCCACAGACAGACCTAAGAATTGACATGATCTTGCCAGGATGCTTGAAACTGAGATAAAACCCAAGTTTTCTCCTGCTGGGTCTGATCCTCTTATCACTACACAAGCATTCCTGATACATTGTAACCTTAAACTAATGCCATAGGCAAGGGATGAGAGAGCCAGAAGATTCCTCATAACTGGACAGAGCCAAGAGGCTGAGAGACCCATGGACTAATAGGGGAAGCTTATGCAAGGAGGAAGAGAAGGCAATGGCACCCCACTCCAGGACTCTCGCCTGGAAAATCCCATGGATGGAGGAGTCTGGTGGGCACAGTCCATGGGGTCACAAAGAGTCGGACACAACTGAGCAACTTCACTTTGCCTTTTCACTTTGATGCGTTGGAGAAGGAAACGGGAACCCACTTCGGTGTTCTTGCCTGGAGAATCCCAGGTATGAGGGAGCCTGGTGGGCTGCCGTCTATGGGGTTGCACAGAGTTGGACACGACTGAAGCAACTTAGCAGCAGCAGCATGCAGGGAGGAGGAGAGGAGGGCTACCTGGGGAGGGAATGGGCTGAAGCAGATCTTAGAGTCCAAAGAGCTCAGGAAGTAAGTGCCAAGAGGAGCAGGTCAATGGGCCATGAGGGTCCGATTCATGAAGGCACCGAGCAAAAGCAAAGCCTGGAGAGATGGGGTTGAGTCAAGTCACAGTGATCCCTGAGTACTGTACTAAATTGTTTAGATTTATGGGAAAAATAAAAGGAAGTCACCATAGGTTTGAATCAGAAGAAATATTCCCAAGAAAATAAGGCAAAACTTGCCTTGAGTTTTATAGTTAAGAACTGCCTTTACATCTGAGCAAGCTTTTCTAAGATCCAAACTGTTAAAATAACTGTTTAATACCTTATATTCCCCAGTGGCTCAGCAGTAAAGAATCCACCTGCAATACAGGAGACCCCAGTTTGATTCCAAGGTTGGGAAGATCCCCTGGAGAAGGGATAGGCTACCCACTCCAGTATTCATGGGTTTCTCTAGTAGCTCAGATAATAGAGAATCTGCCTGCAATGCAGGAGACCTGGGCTTGATCCTTGGGATGGGAAGATCCCCTGGAGAAGGGGCATGGCAACCCACTCCAGTATTCTTGCCTGGAGAATCCCCATGGACAGAGGAGCCTGGTAGGCTACAGTCCGTGGAGTCACAGTCAGACATGACTGATTGACAAAGCACATAAGATAAATAAATAATGAGAACCTACTGTATAGCTTAGGGAACCCTACTCAGTACTCTGTGGTGACCTAAATGGGAAAGAAATCCAAGAAAAGAGAAGATATATGTATACATATAACTGATTCATTTTGCTATACCTAAGAAACTAACAGAACATTGTAAAGCAACTATAATAAGTATTAGTCTCTCAGTCATGTCTGACTCTTCAGCCTCCTCTGTTCACGGAATTCTCCAGACAGAAATATAGGGGTGGGTAGTCATTCCCTTCTTCAGCGGATCTTCCTGATGCAGGGATCAAACGCAGATCTCCTACATTGCAGGCAGGCTCTTTACAATCTGAGCCACCAGGGAACCCCAAAGCAGCTATACTTCAATAAAATTAACTTTAAAAAAGGTTTAAAAAATTACTCTTTTTATAAACCAAGTGGAGAAGAATATTTAATCTAGGTGTCCTGAATATTCTTCTCTCATCCTTTTTAAACAGTAGGCTTTATTTTGTAAAGCCAGATAGAGAAATCAGTTGCAATTTGTTACTATTTGGATGTATTAATAATATGTTTTTGTCTCCATTGTAATTATTTTATGTTGATGTTACTGTCATTTTATACCCATGATTCTCTAACCATTCAGACTTGCTCTTCTAATGCATTAACTCAGGGCAGGACTATCACTGGCAAAAATGCCAGTGTTGAACAAAGGAAAATATTCTTGGCTACTTAAATTACAAGTAAGAGTTTTTAAAGTTCAAAAACAATGATTTGTAAGAAAGGAGATTTTTAGTTTCAAGACCTGTGTTTTGAGTAGATTCAGAATAAGACATAAAAGAGTATATTTTAAAGACTCCTATCCAAAAATAAATAACAAATTAATTAATTAAGACTCCTATCCACCTCCATATATCTATAAGACAAATAAGAAGAAAGCTCAAGAGATAGCAATATCTAAGATACTAGTATAAAGACATCAGTGTGATCTTGAATCTGAGTCTGTACACTAAATAATTATTCAATAAAAGCCTTACACTTAGATAGGCTTAGAACACAAAGGAAATATTTGTCTAAAGTGGAGCCTGGAGAGGACTCACTGAGCTCAGCTGCGATGAATTTCCCCATCTCAGTGTATTTTCAGTGTAATCATCTAGGAAAACGTTTGTATAAAATGTTTCTACATGCTGGCAGGCATGGAGCATATGTGGCAGAGAGCCACTCACAGACACCTCTGCAGGAAGGCAGGGAAGGAAGTCGCAGCATTAGCTTTGACCAGCACTGACCAAGATGTGTAAATATAATGATGTGTTGACATTGCAGTCACTTACCACATAACTTTCCCAATTCATAAAATAAGCAGAAATGAACACAGTAGGTTTCTCTGGCAACAGAGAATGAGAATTTCCCTGTGTCAGTGGTCTCTCAGCAGAAACTTTTGATAGAATGAAAACTGTTCATTGTGGCCTTGACTAGTGGACATCTGCCCAGTTGGAGGGAGCTTTCTTCTCTTGTCGGTGATACCGGTCCCACTGGATCCCTTCATGAAATCATGTCCCCTTTCACTAATTTCAAAGTGTTGTCTTCCAGAGATGGCAGAAGCAGGGACTATGCCAGTTCAGGAGCCAGTGTCTGTATAGATATTCTCATGTCTGTCATTTGTCTGCATAAGTTACATGGCATATCAAGCTCTCTAAATTACAGTTGACATTATTCATGTGCATCCTCCACACAGTCTTTCAGATAATGCTATAGCTCTTGGTACACTAATGATCCTGTGACAGCAGGGAACTCAACAAAGCATCAAAGATAACTAGTTTGGGCACTAAACACTAGTAAGTAAGAAAGTCTTTATACCTACTCATGTATGTCCAACAAAATTTTTAGGGCATTTCAGTATGATTAAATCAGAATCATTTTGATGTCAATTACAAGACCAGATAGTACTTTTAGGACTTATTTGTAATATTTAGATAATTTTCACTTTCAGTATATTAAAGGAACTAGGCCATTTAGCTTAATAATAACTGAAACACTAACAGTTTTAAAATACATTTGGCACAAAATGACATGCTAAAGATTTTCATGAATTTCTTTCAAGGAAATTGCTTTTCAAACTGTATTATTAAAATATTACTCTTGTTCCTTTTGTTTTCCACTTAAAAATTCACAGGCTTATATTTTGAAATCATAAATGTCCCTTAAAAATGTAACCCTTTAATTATGTAGCATTCTCTCCCTTATCTCAATCTCTGTGTCTCTTGGTTAAAATAATTACAGAAATTTGTCTTTTTTGGGAGGTTTTAAAGGAAATAGAAAGCAGTGATCAGTAATCGCCCAAGTTGACTGACAATCAAGCATCAGTTTTAGTATCAAGAAATTGTTAACTGCAGGTTCCTTTAAAAAGTTTAATTTCTGTTGCAGAAAAATTATGGAGTGAATGACTGCAAACAGTCAATTGAATGGTATTTAACAAAACTGATCACATTATTTACATTCTGTATGAGGCCAAGGAATAACAGCAATAATAATAATGAGGCCATCAGTTTTCTGAGTGTACATACCAGGCAACGTACTAGGATTTTCACATAAGAACATATGTGGAACCCCTATAATCCTTGCAAAGGAAGAACAGGTAATCCCATTTTATAGAGGAGAAAGTCGAAGTTCAGACATTTAGCTAATGTCACAGTACTANTATTCTTCTCTCATCCTTTTTAAACAGTAGGCTTTATTTTGTAAAGCCAGATAGAGAAATCAGTTGCAATTTGTTACTATTTGGATGTATTAATAATATGTTTTTGTCTCCATTGTAATTATTTTATGTTGATGTTACTGTCATTTTATACCCATGATTCTCTAACCATTCAGACTTGCTCTTCTAATGCATTAACTCAGGGCAGGACTATCACTGGCAAAAATGCCAGTGTTGAACAAAGGAAAATATTCTTGGCTACTTAAATTACAAGTAAGAGTTTTTAAAGTTCAAAAACAATGATTTGTAAGAAAGGAGATTTTTAGTTTCAAGACCTGTGTTTTGAGTAGATTCAGAATAAGACATAAAAGAGTATATTTTAAAGACTCCTATCCAAAAATAAATAACAAATTAATTAATTAAGACTCCTATCCACCTCCATATATCTATAAGACAAATAAGAAGAAAGCTCAAGAGATAGCAATATCTAAGATACTAGTATAAAGACATCAGTGTGATCTTGAATCTGAGTCTGTACACTAAATAATTATTCAATAAAAGCCTTACACTTAGATAGGCTTAGAACACAAAGGAAATATTTGTCTAAAGTGGAGCCTGGAGAGGACTCACTGAGCTCAGCTGCGATGAATTTCCCCATCTCAGTGTATTTTCAGTGTAATCATCTAGGAAAACGTTTGTATAAAATGTTTCTACATGCTGGCAGGCATGGAGCATATGTGGCAGAGAGCCACTCACAGACACCTCTGCAGGAAGGCAGGGAAGGAAGTCGCAGCATTAGCTTTGACCAGCACTGACCAAGATGTGTAAATATAATGATGTGTTGACATTGCAGTCACTTACCACATAACTTTCCCAATTCATAAAATAAGCAGAAATGAACACAGTAGGTTTCTCTGGCAACAGAGAATGAGAATTTCCCTGTGTCAGTGGTCTCTCAGCAGAAACTTTTGATAGAATGAAAACTGTTCATTGTGGCCTTGACTAGTGGACATCTGCCCAGTTGGAGGGAGCTTTCTTCTCTTGTCGGTGATACCGGTCCCACTGGATCCCTTCATGAAATCATGTCCCCTTTCACTAATTTCAAAGTGTTGTCTTCCAGAGATGGCAGAAGCAGGGACTATGCCAGTTCAGGAGCCAGTGTCTGTATAGATATTCTCATGTCTGTCATTTGTCTGCATAAGTTACATGGCATATCAAGCTCTCTAAATTACAGTTGACATTATTCATGTGCATCCTCCACACAGTCTTTCAGATAATGCTATAGCTCTTGGTACACTAATGATCCTGTGACAGCAGGGAACTCAACAAAGCATCAAAGATAACTAGTTTGGGCACTAAACACTAGTAAGTAAGAAAGTCTTTATACCTACTCATGTATGTCCAACAAAATTTTTAGGGCATTTCAGTATGATTAAATCAGAATCATTTTGATGTCAATTACAAGACCAGATAGTACTTTTAGGACTTATTTGTAATATTTAGATAATTTTCACTTTCAGTATATTAAAGGAACTAGGCCATTTAGCTTAATAATAACTGAAACACTAACAGTTTTAAAATACATTTGGCACAAAATGACATGCTAAAGATTTTCATGAATTTCTTTCAAGGAAATTGCTTTTCAAACTGTATTATTAAAATATTACTCTTGTTCCTTTTGTTTTCCACTTAAAAATTCACAGGCTTATATTTTGAAATCATAAATGTCCCTTAAAAATGTAACCCTTTAATTATGTAGCATTCTCTCCCTTATCTCAATCTCTGTGTCTCTTGGTTAAAATAATTACAGAAATTTGTCTTTTTTGGGAGGTTTTAAAGGAAATAGAAAGCAGTGATCAGTAATCGCCCAAGTTGACTGACAATCAAGCATCAGTTTTAGTATCAAGAAATTGTTAACTGCAGGTTCCTTTAAAAAGTTTAATTTCTGTTGCAGAAAAATTATGGAGTGAATGACTGCAAACAGTCAATTGAATGGTATTTAACAAAACTGATCACATTATTTACATTCTGTATGAGGCCAAGGAATAACAGCAATAATAATAATGAGGCCATCAGTTTTCTGAGTGTACATACCAGGCAACGTACTAGGATTTTCACATAAGAACATATGTGGAACCCCTATAATCCTTGCAAAGGAAGAACAGGTAATCCCATTTTATAGAGGAGAAAGTCGAAGTTCAGACATTTAGCTAATGTCACAGTACTAACATAGAAGAAAATCACTATTTAAAACAAAATTTTATATCACATACATTTCCCAAAATGCTGTCATGAGTCCCAATTTTTAATGAATTTAATTCAAAGTGAACCTAAAATCTCAGATAACCATAGAATAGTTTTTATTTGTAGCAGCTTACTAAAAAAACTGTGATAAAATATTTTAGCTGACTTGCATCTACTTTGATCTTTCCTCAATTTTGTCATTCTGTCAACAGTTCCACCATAGAAAATGGAGGCAAATGCTACCGTCTTTTGGAGAACAAATGGGTTCATTTATACTCTTAAGGTCTGTTTTAATATCAAAAACCTCATATAAATGAGCATGAAAGAAATTTCAGGCTTTTATTCTTCAGTCTGTAAGTCAGAACTCTGTTTTAAAGTATGAGAGTCCATTCAAATTAGAAATACTTTGTATAAACCATGCAATAGTGTTAAGAAACAAAGTGAAGTCATTACTCAATTTAAAACATTTTAAATGAAGCATTTTCTTTTGACAATATGTGTAGCATGTGCCTGGACATTCTGATTTCTGAGTTGAAAGTAAGATATTTTCTTATTGATTGGCAGGTATCAGTCTTCAATATTCTGGATGCTGCTTTTATCAAAAACAAGAACAGAACGAGCCATCTGAAAAATTGGTAACAAACTACTGAATGCTTACTTTGTTCAAGCTTCTGTTTCATATGTCACAGTGGGATATAGAGAATTATCTATTTCCAGGAGAAATTTGGAGACTCTGGGAGCCTCTTCCTAGAACCTCACTGGAAGGAAATGTCACACTGGACACAGGTTTCCTGTCCCCTTAATGCATCTCAGGATGAATTCCACCAACAGGAAAATGTCCCCTCCCTCCTGTCTGTCTGTGTCTGCCCTCACAAAAGTGCACTGCATTTCCCGCAGTCTGACTTCACAGCCTGCCTTTTTTGAGATTAGGACATTTTTCAACCTTTCTGATGCCATCTCACCCCTCCTTTCTCAAGGTCGCTGTCGCTGTTGTTTTCCCAATGCCACAAGGGATGTGAGAAGAAAAAGAAAAAGGCAATTAGTTGAAGTCTCTAGGGAAGGGAGTGGTGCCCAATCTGTACAAAAGGGTCTCCCCCACATTAAGAAATGTTTGTTGTATTAATTATGAAACCAATACATACCCATTGTAAGCTAAAAACTATGAAAAGTATTTACTTAAAACAGAAAAAGAACAACTGTTCTCATATATTTATAATCTGTGTGTGTGCTCAGTTCCCCCGTCACATCCAGCTCTTTCTGGCTCGTTCTATAGCCCGCCAGCCTCTTCTGCCCACAAATTTTCCAGGCAAGAATACCGGAGTGGGTTGCCATTTCCAACCCCAAGGGATCTTCTCAGCCCAAGGGTGGAAACTACCTCTTTTGTTTCTCTTGCATTGGCAGGTGGATTCTTTATCACTAGCGCCACCTAGGGAGTCATAAGTGAAAGTTGCTCAGTATTGTCCAATTCTTTGTGACCCCATGAACTATACAATCCATGGAATTCTCCAGGCCAGAATACTGGAGCAGATTCCCTTCTCTAGGGGAACTTCCCAACCCAGGGACTGAACTGGGGACTCCTGCATTGCAGGTGGATTTTTTACCAACTGAGCTACCAGGGGAGTCCTACTGGTCACAAAATCTTGGTTTCTTACCTGTAATATAGAAGGTGATGCAATAGGTAAGAAAATGTGTCCAATTAGTTCAAGTTCTCAATTTCAAAATAGAAACCTTAAACAAAGAAATAAATAAACCTCCTAATGGAATTCAAAAAGATCAGTGCATAGTGTCTGTGACTGGAAGGGAGCCAGTTTTAAATGTCCTTAAGCAGGGAGGATTATATTTAAATGTTACATAAAGATAATCTTCATGATAAAATTAATGCTGAATTTTTTAAATGGTTTCTTTCAATTTTCTTATTGAAGACTTAAGAATGTAAATGTATTTACTGACCAATACATACTTATTTAGAACTAACATTAGATGTGCTGCCTTCTTATAAGGCAATATATTTTAAAATAAGTAATCCATCAGATACACTTCTTTGGAACTTTTAATTACTGGTAACCTCAAAGTACAATAACTTCTTAAAGACCTTTCTTCATTTCTTGTGAGTAAATTATTCAGGAACAAGTAATGATTGTCTTACAAAATGGCAGAATTGTCAGTGAATTAGTAATTTGGGGGGAGGAGGTGTCTTTTTTAATACTGTCTCCTTTTTATTACAAATTAATCCACAATCAGGGTTAAAAATTATATTGTATAACATAAAATATGTAATGTGAAAATCAAAGGTCTATAATCCTATCCCTCAGAGACAACTCTGTTAATAGATTGCTTTATATTCATTATGATTTTCTTCATCTTGTTTCACTGTCCTCCTTCCTTCATTCCTCAATTGCTTTTAACTTACTTATTCATTTGCAGTGAAATGATACTTTATCCATAAGTGCAATTTTAACTTTCAGAAGTGAGATGAATTTTGTTCTTTTGTGAAAAAGTGATCTATTCCCTTAATGTTTGTTTGTGTGGAGGATTAAAGTTGTATTTTGACACTTGAACATTAACCCAAAGTGCATGCTTTAGACTGTAAACAAACTTGCTTTCACTTTTTGGGTTTCAGTTCTTATAGGTAAAATTGGGTAAAAAATTAATAGTATATACTCATATAACTGTGACATATATAAAGTGAAATCATATATATATATATCCTTATCCCAAATTTAGTTATTATTTCCCAAGTTATTTTTCCTTGATTAAAGACTAATTGTAAACTATCTTTATGGTTTTTATCAATTGCATGAATAGAAGCTAGTTCAGTCCATAAAAATATTCTTATTACCCAAATCAATTTATAGCTTAGACATTTTAAAAACATTCTTTACTGAAATCAGGTAATGTAAGCTTTAGAAAACAGTTGCAAAAATGATTACCATTATAGCATTGAAGAAACATATATAGGGTATAATGGGTATATTACATTGGGCATAAGATATATAACATATATTATATGTTTATGCAGAAGAATCTTATAATACTGCTGCATATATTTTGTTCACAATGAAATAGGGTTAAAACAAAGATAAAACTAGCAATACTTTTCTATAACTATTTCAGCAGTAGTAATAATAATGTGAATGAAGAGGTATTTACAATAATGGAAAGAACACATAAACACTGTATTGGGTATTTTTAGGAATTATTTCATATAATTTCTCAACAGCCCCATCATATGTTTTGGGGCATTCTCATTTTCTAAATGAGGACACTGAGCCTGAGAGGAGGAGCAGTAATGCCACCAAGGTCATAACTGGCCAGTGGGTTGGACTCTAAACCAGAGGCTTAATCTTTAGTTCGTATGCTTTACTGTGCTCTATTAATTTGATCACAGATTCTGTAGTAAACTAAATTTCAGAGGAAACCAAAATGCAGATGTGTAATTCACTCTTCAAGCTAGTAAAATAACTAGGATAAATTATTTTACTATGAATAGTGTCGAAGTCAGTACTAACTTTTAAGTTTAATAATAATTTTCTAAATGCCTCTATCTGCATAAGCTTATTCAGAATATCTCTTTTTCCTGAATTATCTAGAAAGTAAGTCTTGCATAATAATGTTAACTTGATGCAGGTTGTGCCCGACTATATTCACATCTTACCATGGATTAAATTGAAGTTATCTCTGTCTAAGTATAGAATGTCGACTTCATGGAGCTTAACATAAACCGTAAATGAAAAATAAAAATAAACTGGACAAATATATGTCTAGAAAAATAGTCATGGTCACTTACTTGTAACAGCATGCTCTATTGATTTCTCTCAATCTGTGTGATTATTATTTTAAAAAAGTTTTCCTTTATTGTCTCTTATGTATATAGATGATACATATAATTTAAATGTATAATTTATTTATACTTTATAATATCTGAAAGGATGCCAAAATGAACATGAGAATAGAGAAAAAAATCAGTTTAGAAGGTGACATAGCTGAAAGGTTAAGAAAGGCCTATTAGAAGTGCTAAAACAGGTAGTAACACAAAAAATGTGAAATAACCCACCCCTTATAACCTTAAAACACCAGAGTGCCTTAACTTCTGAAAATTCTCATTAAGCCACAATCAGGCAGTTTATCACAAAAAGCAGTGACTTTAGAAATTAAAAACGTGCCTCACCTCTAGAGCAAATACAGAACATGTCACTGTTGCATGAGTCTGTTGTCTATCTCAGAACAGTCACCCTCATAATCCACTGTATTTTCCCTTCATTTACACCAGTAGAGTTATTTATTGTTTGCTTTATTTTTTTAAATAACTCAAGAAAATTTCTATGTGTTCACTGTTGATTATCAAGAACAAAAATTTGCACCTATTTAAACTTTTAGAAAATTACAAATTACTAGATATATAGAACTTCAGAACTGTTCAGATATATTTTAAAAATTAGGAGTACTAAATGTACAAATCAAGTATACACCAAAATAATTTTATCACATTGCTTTACAGGTACATTGAGGTTTGAGAGTTACTGTCCTTCAACATATATTTTAAGAAACATATAGTTTTGTACTATGTAGCTACTATGAGTAAACAAAAATAATAGACCCTATTGGAAGTATTAACTGTATGTTTTCTCAATAAAAATTGTTTCCTCTAGTAAGATTATTATCAGGATATCTAAATAGGGCATCATAAAGGTTAATTCACTAATAAGTAAAACTTGATCATGAGTTTGATTGTTCAGAAGTAAGAGAAGACCAGTAATTAATTCTCTCAGGATTTTAGTCCAAGATATTTTTGTATTTTTAGTAACACTCAAATGACTTACCAAATCCATATAGTGTTCCATCTCTAAATATTCCAATTAATTATGTCATTCAAGGAAACAATTTTACCTGAAAATGAGAATAGAAGTAAGAGCCTGTTACTAAATTAAAAAGGTTCTATAGAAAGTGGCCTTATGACAGTTTACAACTAAAACGTATTTTGCTGTTGTTCTTCTTCAGTCACTAAGGCACATCTGACTCTTTGTGATTCCATGGACTGCAGGACGACAGGCTTACCTGTTCTTCACTGTCTCCCATAGTTCAGTCAAATTCAGTCGGTAATGCTATCTAACTATTACATCTTCTGCCAACCTTTTTCTCCTTTTGCCTTCAATTGTTTCCAGCATCAGGCGGCAAAAGTTTTAGAACTTCAGCTTCAGCCTCAGTCTGTACAATGGAGAGGTGGGGGGCGGAGTGGGGGGTAGGGGGTGGAGACAGATTTAGTGAATGCCGAATGGTCCACTGGGCTAAGTACATTGCAAAGAAAAATGTCATCAAGTGCAGCATCCTGGTTTGAAGATATTCAAGAAATATTTGGGGAAAGAAAAGTCAGGCTTTACCTTTCTAATAAAAACAACAACAACAACCAATTGGAGCCCTCCAAAGAAAAAGCTTAACATTTTAATATTTAGATCAATCTACTATATTCATTCAAATTGATGAAAGAAAGGCATTTATCAAATTCAACTAAATTAATAAATATCAATTTGCTTCCATCTTTTTCTAATCATATTTCTTATGTACTATTTAGATATATGGAAATTAAATGTATTTATTTGTAAAATATTAATACTGTGTATGACATTATGTGTACATACATATATAACTATTTATATTCAGTTATACTTTAAAATTTTTTTAAGGTAGTATTAATTATCACAACAGCTCTATGATGAAAATAGCAAATTTTCTGATCCTCATTTTAAAAATGAAGAGATAATATTTCAAAGGGTTAAAAGGTTTGTGCAAAACCATATGACTTGATCTGCAACATTTACCTCTCCAAAATAACTAATATTTTTTTTGGGGGGGGGCAGGTAAGTGATAGTACCCACTCCAGTGTTCTTGCCTGGAGAATCCCAGGGACGGAGGAGCCTGGTGGGCTGCCGTCTTTGGGGTCGCGCAGAGTCAGATATGACTGAAGTGACTTAGCCGCAGCAGCAGCAGTATCCAGTGATGGAAGAGATCAAGTTGTATGAGAGGACACTGCTCATGACATATTTTAATAAATTCCTACTTAACCAAAGAGGAGAGCATGGCAACCCATTTCAGTAGTCTTGCCTGGAGAATCGCCATGGACAGAGAAGCCTGGAGGGCTGCAGTCCATGGGGTCACAAAAAGTCAGACAGGACTGAGCAATTAAGCACACTTAATCAAATGTTTTGAGATAGAAGTATTGGGCTTCCCAGGTGGCTCAATGGTAATCAATCCACCTTTCAATGCAGGAGATGTGGGTTTGATCCCTGGTCTGGGAAGATCCCCTGGAGAAGGAAATAGTAACTAACTCCAGTATTCTTGCCTGAGAAATCCCATGGACAGAGGAGCCTAGAGGGCTACAGTCCATGGAGTCACAAGAGAATTGGACATGACTTAGCGACTTGCGACTAAACGACTACAACATTTATATATATAAATATTTGCTCAGAACTTTAATAATTAACATTTATATGACTTCTCCTTAAAATATGCCATAGTATTGAATACTTTAAAAAACAGCCTTTGGTTTCTGATTCAATGAAATTGTTCAAGAGCCTAATGAATATGAAGATGTATAGTGAATTTATAATATTGAAATTAACTAATGATTTTTCTGATTTTAACTGGAAGAAGATGGAATTGAAATTAAGAAAAATCAGTGGAAACCTTCTCATTTTTATTTATGATAGATCAAGATTTTGACTCCATTTCTTTAGCATCTGTGATTATAAGAATTTCAATAGGAAAAAAATGTGTAATTATTGTACCACTAGATAAGTATTAGCATAAATGTGGCCATCATTGTCTTACATTATTCTATCTTATTTTTAATGGAATTTATGAGTATTGAATAACTGAGATTTTTAAATGCCTGTGAGTTTAAAAATCTAATTTTGGCTTGGTCTACAAAGACCGAAAAAAGTCACAGCAAATTCCTAATTTGAAAACAAGCACCTGTTTTGAGGAAAATATTCCAGAACATTTGAGTCTAAATTAAACATTTGATCAGTTAAATTGATCTTGATTTAATTTTAAGCAATTTCATTTAACTGTGCAAAGAATTGAGTTTTTTCCTAAGAATGTAGACATCTGGAAAGATTCTGTTATTTGGTCTAATTTATCTCCATCCACTTTATTATAAAAGTGTATAGAAAGGATCCAGAAATATCTATTTGTCACAGTTCCATTGTTGAAGTATACTAGCTCTTTTTCCTATATGCTAATGATAGCTTATAGTGAAGTATTGGAATTGTGATCTCTGAAGAAGAAGCTTTAGCTATGGGACTAGGGACCAGGCTTGATCACTCAAGAGCTTTTGTGTAGCAGAGTTTTATTAAAGTGAAAAAGGGACAGAGAAAGCTTCTGACATGGATATCAAAAGGGGATGGAGAGTGGGCCCCTTTGCTAGTTTAGCAAGCTGTTTGATGTCTGTTAGAAAGCTATTAATTGGATAAGAGACACCTCAAGGCTGACGAAGTTTCACCTGTCTCCTCTCCCACAACACACATGTTTGAGATAGGATGGTACAAGGTGTTTCATCCCCCAGTCAGAAAACAATTGATATGAATACTGGTTTGTTGAGCTAGTATCAGCCATAAGTTAGTCCTAGGTGGAACCATTTTGAAGAAAGGCAAATTCCAAAGTAAACACATAGTTTCATTAACATAGCTTAAGAAAAACATGTTCAGGTTTGAGAAAAGTTAAGTTCAGTTGGAACCAGGTGTCATCATGGCAACAAAGAATTTTAAGAGAAAAAAATCTGACACTTGTAGTTTGTTTCCTCCTGCCACTTAAAGGAGAGATAAAAAATGTCTGACACTTGCAGCCTGTTTCCTCCATTTAGAGACCCCTGGCCTTCCAGGGGTCTTAGGTTTACTCAGTTTCAGGTCAAACCTGATTTCTGAATTTGGTATGAGTTCCTGAACTCTTGCTTCTGTGGTCAGATAGCTAGAGTTAGTTATACACTTCAGGTTGTGGTGTGCTCAGAACCTTGTATATTTCTGATGCACTATTGAGATCAGGAAATGTACTTTTTATTAAGTATAAATAAAAATTTTATTAAGCTATTAAAATAGTAGAGCATATTATATAAATAAGATATGGCACAAAAGTTGTAAATAGTGAAACAAATACATGTATTTGTGATGAAATGATCCTTGCTGCCTCCTTTCCCAAATTTAAAGGAAGGAGATGCTTAGAAATACAGAAATGCATGCAGAGATGACTTGATGTCTGTGATGTTCACACAAAAGTAGTAAAATTTCAATATGCTGCCACTTTTCTAGAACATATATTTATTTTTAAAGATAGATTATTTGACAATAAATGAAGTCACTTGGTTGTGTCTGACTCTTTGCGACTCTATGGACTGTAGCCTACCAGGCTCCTCAGTTCACGGAATTTTCCAGGCAAGAGTACTGGAGTGGGTTGCCATTTCCTTCTCCAGGGGATCTTCCGAACCCAGGGATCAAACCTGGGTCTCCTGCTCTGCAGGCAGACACTTTACCATCTGAGCCACGAGGGAGGCCCCCATTTTGGTAAATATCAATTGGGCATTATTTCCTTCCNAGGCAAATTCCAAAGTAAACACATAGTTTCATTAACATAGCTTAAGAAAAACATGTTCAGGTTTGAGAAAAGTTAAGTTCAGTTGGAACCAGGTGTCATCATGGCAACAAAGAATTTTAAGAGAAAAAAATCTGACACTTGTAGTTTGTTTCCTCCTGCCACTTAAAGGAGAGATAAAAAATGTCTGACACTTGCAGCCTGTTTCCTCCATTTAGAGACCCCTGGCCTTCCAGGGGTCTTAGGTTTACTCAGTTTCAGGTCAAACCTGATTTCTGAATTTGGTATGAGTTCCTGAACTCTTGCTTCTGTGGTCAGATAGCTAGAGTTAGTTATACACTTCAGGTTGTGGTGTGCTCAGAACCTTGTATATTTCTGATGCACTATTGAGATCAGGAAATGTACTTTTTATTAAGTATAAATAAAAATTTTATTAAGCTATTAAAATAGTAGAGCATATTATATAAATAAGATATGGCACAAAAGTTGTAAATAGTGAAACAAATACATGTATTTGTGATGAAATGATCCTTGCTGCCTCCTTTCCCAAATTTAAAGGAAGGAGATGCTTAGAAATACAGAAATGCATGCAGAGATGACTTGATGTCTGTGATGTTCACACAAAAGTAGTAAAATTTCAATATGCTGCCACTTTTCTAGAACATATATTTATTTTTAAAGATAGATTATTTGACAATAAATGAAGTCACTTGGTTGTGTCTGACTCTTTGCGACTCCATGGACTGTAGCCTACCAGGCTCCTCAGTTCACGGAATTTTCCAGGCAAGAGTACTGGAGTGGGTTGCCATTTCCTTCTCCAGGGGATCTTCCGAACCCAGGGATCAAACCTGGGTCTCCTGCTCTGCAGGCAGACACTTTACCATCTGAGCCACGAGGGAGGCCCCCATTTTGGTAAATATCAATTGGGCATTATTTCCTTCCCTGTTTTGGCTAAATGTGCTTTTAGCATGTTAAAATATAAATGTTTTATTTGTTTTCTAATTAAACTTCATTATTACTACAGTAGAAATGTACCTTATCTCTCTAAGTAACCACGATTTTTAGCATTAATACATTGCTGTGCTCAGTCAATTTATAGAAATTTTATAGAAATGATACCTACCTCAATTTTTAAATGTTTTTCTTTATAACTAATATTTATATTGGTAATAAGATGACAGACAACACAAAAATATGATTAATTTATCAGACTATTCCCAAATATAGTAGCCATTTTGCTTACTTTTAATTATCTTCAATGTTCAAATGAAACTCGGAAGCACCCTATGGGACTCCTGGGCACAAAAACCCTCCTGTGTCCTCTTTTCTGGATTATAGGAAACAGGCTTCATTGAGACTCCATGACCTTCCCTGAGTTTCAAGTATCTGGTTTAAACAAGGGAAGGAAGGAGATGCAGAGACAAGGGAGGAACAGCTGAAAAACAATAGTGCAGCCTTGGGGCAAGGCCCTGGTCCTCCCTCAGGGGATACACATAGCAGTATGTTTGAGTTCTTTTGTAGAACGAAAGCCCTCCCTGAATGGAAGTTGTTAACTATTTGATGAAGCATTCTTCATTTTAGAGGTCACAGTTTCCTTATCATCACTTGACACCAGATGATCGCTAGACCAAAGGCATGCCGGTTCTGCACAGCACCCTGACCATCATCATCAACCTTGCCCCTTGACTATAAAGCTCCTAGCAAACGCCCTGGGTTGGACACAGAGTTCTGAAGGCATTAGCCCATGGTGGCTCCCTTTGCTTGGCAAAGAAATAAAGCTATTTTTTTCTACTTCACCCAGAACTTTGTCTCTGAGTTTTAATTTGGTGTCATGGCACAGAGGTCAGTTTCAGCTTCAATTTTGGTACGAACATGGGGCTGACTTGGGGATGGCCCAAGAAAGGTTCCCTGGTTTAATCAGATGCTCAAAATTTTCTCCATGCCAGCCTCTTTCAAGAGAGTGGAGAGTAGGAGAATTCCTTTAGAGGCTAGATCACTTGGGACTTTGTCTGTAAAGGCCAAGTCCCAGTCATACCTTTGCCTTGAGGACATTCATTCTTCCTCCTGCCTTAAACAGCCTAAACTTGGTATTTGAGAAATTATTTGGGGGAATGGGGAGGATGGTGTCTAATGTCATGACACCTCTGCCAGAACCTGGGTAAGTTCTCTGGTATGTACTTCAAGGACCCTTTGAATTTGTACCTCTGAGGAACTTTTGTTTTCATCCTGGAAACATTTAGTTCCCATCTGGGGATTTTCTATTTTGGAAATCCCATCTGTAAGGTGCTGCTAGGAAATAGCAACCAATTGCAATATTCTTGGCTGAAAAATTCCAACCCACTCAAGTATTCCTAACAGAGGAGCCTGGTGGGCTAAAGGCCAGGGGGTTGCAAAGAGTAGGATACAACTAAGTACATACACACACATACAATATGCTGCTTGGACTAAGGTCATGGGTTTAATTGGACTTGGAAGTGGCCACTCTGAGCTTTGTGCTGTCTTTTTCTAGTGTAATTGTTCTGTCTGCTGGTGAGAGTTTTGGTTTTTCTCAGTTTGCATGTGAGTGTTTTTGATCACATATGTGAAGTACTTCTTCAGTTATATATGATAGCTCCCTCAGTAAGATTATGACAGACTTGTCCACCTGTAGCTATGAACCTATAAATATGGAACACTATGTGACAACAATATTCTTTAGAATCCAGAGAAACTTGATTGAGATGAAACAATGAGATCTGCATTTGTTTGTTAGCATTTGTTTTTGTCTTTGCATAATAATGAAGTTAATTTGTAAATGAGCTCTATTTAATTGGCTTAAAAGTAAGTGCTTACAAATTAAGTATAATTATTTATAAAACTTGTCAAGATGAGTTTCAGGCCCACATAATGTAGGAAATATTCAGTAATGAATCCATATCTACTATTAAATGTGGATTGTTAATTTATTTTATCAATATATATTATAACTAGGTTTACTGAATTTCAATAATTTTGTGTTACTTCTGCTGCAGAGTTTGTCAGCAGAAAAAAAGAAATAAGTTGGTTTGATATAAATTAAATGAAAATGAAATAAGGACTTTGGGGTGAACTCTTAAGGAATAACTATTTTAGTAGTGTCTACTTAAGAATAATCTCCCCAGATAGTTGGTAGTTTAAAATTCAAAGTTGTGCTAAGTTAAGTTAAATGATGGAAGTTTATTTAAAAGGTAAGTCACTTCCAAATAAAATAAGATAAAACATTTAATTGAAACATTTAACTGCTGAATATGGGCTTCCTTTTACAGAGAAACTAAAGGTATTTAGAACTTTTGATGAATATGTTTGGTGCCACCCTGAGATGTTCTCTATGAAAAAGCATTTCTCTATGAGAAATTATTGATATTTATGTTCAGTCTAAAGAGTGCTGATATAGAAGACAGTTCATGCTTGCTTATGGAGTGTAAGTTGTTTTGTTGTTGTTGTTGTTGTTGTTTTTAGTAAAAGAAGGTATGAGGAATGAAATCGCATTGCATTTAGAAAAAAAAGTTAGTCTGTCTTGGAGTTGTTTGGTTTTGGATGAACAATGGAAAGGTTAGTATGGATACAGAAAGTGATGGAAGTTTTGTGGAAAATGAGTCTTGAAAAGAATTTCCTTTATGGTTGAGACTGGCCAAGTTTAGAATAAATTTAATTGAGTAAAAAAAATGTAAAAATTAGGTCATGTAAAACTTGAATTTGGCTTTTATCTGTTAAGAAGAAAAGTTTTCTTAAAATGTTGAGCTACTTCTGATAAAATCTTAAGTTTCTTTGCCTTTAAGTAATCTGTATTTGCTTTTGAAACCTGCTCATGGATTCTAACAGTTCTTTTAACCTCCAGCTAACTTTGAGATGCTAAATTTGTGGTCCCCGTGTCACCTCAAACAAAATTATTTATGTTTTAAATTATATAGAATTCCTATAAGTCTAATATATCCTGATAAAATGTTATCCATCATAATTCTAGTCATTAAAAAAATTATCACAGCAATTACTAAGATTCATTTGTCAGTTACATTGAGATCAATGTTTAATCATGACATTTTAAGTCTTTTTGTGATTAATACACAATTACTGTTATACTCTGATAAATTTCACATTATACTGGGGAACTGGGTAAGAAATTAAAGACTCCTAAGGGAAAATTTGATGGCTTCATTACAAGTTAACTAGAGGATTGGTTGAGTGAATTGGTGAACATGGTTATAGAGTTTATAGGTTTTATCTGAAATGTTACTGGTTTTGATCGTTTTTTTTTTTTTT
>SJYW01021619.1:60464-81726 GCA_006410735.1 Raphicerus campestris
TGTTGTTGTTTTTAGTAAAAGAAGGTATGAGGAATGAAATCGCATTGCATTTAGAAAAAAAAGTTAGTCTGTCTTGGAGTTGTTTGGTTTTGGATGAACAATGGAAAGGTTAGTATGGATACAGAAAGTGATGGAAGTTTTGTGGAAAATGAGTCTTGAAAAGAATTTCCTTTATGGTTGAGACTGGCCAAGTTTAGAATAAATTTAATTGAGTAAAAAAAATGTAAAAATTAGGTCATGTAAAACTTGAATTTGGCTTTTATCTGTTAAGAAGAAAAGTTTTCTTAAAATGTTGAGCTACTTCTGATAAAATCTTAAGTTTCTTTGCCTTTAAGTAATCTGTATTTGCTTTTGAAACCTGCTCATGGATTCTAACAGTTCTTTTAACCTCCAGCTAACTTTGAGATGCTAAATTTGTGGTCCCCGTGTCACCTCAAACAAAATTATTTATGTTTTAAATTATATAGAATTCCTATAAGTCTAATATATCCTGATAAAATGTTATCCATCATAATTCTAGTCATTAAAAAAATTATCACAGCAATTACTAAGATTCATTTGTCAGTTACATTGAGATCAATGTTTAATCATGACATTTTAAGTCTTTTTGTGATTAATACACAATTACTGTTATACTCTGATAAATTTCACATTATACTGGGGAACTGGGTAAGAAATTAAAGACTCCTAAGGGAAAATTTGATGGCTTCATTACAAGTTAACTAGAGGATTGGTTGAGTGAATTGGTGAACATGGTTATAGAGTTTATAGGTTTTATCTGAAATGTTACTGGTTTTGATCGTTTTTTTTTTTTTTTAGGTATAGAGAAGTCCTTACCCTCATGTTGGTTATGATTTATAGCAGTTTCTTAAACTAAATTTGTGAGTAAAATTAAGGATTTTTTTTTTTTTTTCTCCAGCTGGTCCCTCTAGAAATTGCAGACTTTTGGATTTTGAGAAGCCTAATCAGCTGAATGGGAAAGACTGTCTCTCTCCTGTTCATGTGTAGGATTCTCAATATTTTGGGGACCTCTAGAAAATAAAACTCCACTGAGGTGGAGCCTGATGTCAAGTTTTTGGCTTGGCTTTCCTGGCTTTGAGAGACCTATTGAGAATTCAGTCTGATACTCCTAGAGTTCCACCACAGCCAGTGTGGAAGAGACTTTATAGTCAATTGACCAGACTTATTTTGCAAGCAGATTAGTTTTGCTTATCTGTGTTTGGTTGAAATGAGAGCAATTTCAAAGAGAACAATATGTTTCAGTGGGTATGAAATTCTAATTCTCTTTACTGAGGTCTGTATTAACTAAAACTTACTTCCCAGATAATTCCTTGTTACTATATTTTTGAAAAGTTTAATTGAGTTATTAAAAAGATACTCTAAATTTGTATCTGAAACTTATCTCAGGAATCTATCTGTGAATAAAGGTCAGATGGTCCATGATCTGTAGCCAGAAGATTAACACTAGGTCATTTAAATATAAAGGTTCACTAATATTGAGGACAATTAAGCCACACTAGGGATAACCAGCCTAGTAACACAAAGAAATTGGGCTGGGCACGTTATGGACAATGATAATATACAATTTACCTTAAAGGATTGGTATAGATCAGATCAAGTCAAATGGCCTGGAATATGCTGCTGCTGCTAAGTCACTTCAGTCATGTCTGACTCTGTGCGACCCCAGAGAGGGCAGCCCACCAGGCTCCCCCGTCCCTGGGATTCTTCAGGCAAGAACACTCGAGTGGGTTGCCATTTCCTTCTTCAATGCATGAAAGTGAAAAGTGAAAGTGAAGTCACTCAGTCATGTCCAAATCCTAGTGACCCCCTGGACTGCAGCCTACCAGGCTACTCCATCCATGGGATTTGCCAGGCAAGAGTACTGGAGTGGGGTGCCATTGCCTTCTTCGTGGAATATGCTAGACTGCACCTAATGTAAGTTCTTGATTTAAATTCTTAATTATGACCTTATTAATACTGCTAGCTATATTATTTTTATATTGCCTGTTTTACAAAATTGTTATCTCTTGTGTTACCAAATGTGTGACTGAGCATCTGTTAAAATGAGGGTGTATAGTTCCACATGGGATTAATAATTGTAATAGTATAACTGTAGATATGGAGAAAAGCAAAAAGAGAAAATATTATCCTAGATCATAATACACATGTGGCCTGAAGACCTTTGGCTACCTGGACCTTATTATGGCCTAGTTCAGTAATAGGCCACTGAGTGGCCTATCAACAGATCTTTGTCAGATCTGGGAGTGAGCATTCCTAGACCCACAATATGAAATAGTCATGAATGCCTCCCAAGTCATAGTTGAATTTATAACCCCGAAGGTGCCCTGCCAACTGAAAAATAGCACTTGCCATCCACTTCTGCAAAGATTAAGTCAATGGCCACTGCAGCCATTGACCTTCATGACTCCCTGAAAGGAGTTCAGGGTGAAGGTCAAGAAAAAGACACTCATACTCTGGAAATAACTGGAAGAACAGGCCTCGAGATGGTGAGAAATTTCAGAAGATTTTATGAGCCCAATTATTATTATATCTTATCATACCCAGAAAAGCACTGAAACCTTAACAGTGACATAGGCTTTGGCCATTACGGAGAAAAATGCAATTAAAAGTCAAAAATGAATTTAATGATGGTTCAGACAGTCAAGGTAAAACTAAGTGGCTATTATGAATTTTCAGGCACATTCTTGTATTGCTGAGGACTTTAATTTTCTGAACTGCGTCAGAATAGGGATGACACCAGACGTTGTCAAAGCAGAACCTGCTGACAGATGGCAGCTGTAACCTTACTCTTTCAAGGTCACATCTGAGGTCAGTGGCAGATGGGAGGAGACACCCCGTGTCTGAAGTCAGGGGCAGCAGCCAAGAGGACCTATCCCGTGCCTGAGGCCAGGGGAGGTGGCCTAGAGGAGCTACCCCACATCCAAGGTCAGTGGCGGCCGGGAAGAGACACCCCACGTCTGAGGTCAGGGACGGTGGCCAAGAGAAGCTACCCTGCGTTTGAGGCCAGGGGAGGCGGCCAAGAAGAGCTAACCCGTGTTCGAGGTCAGAGGCGGCCAGGAAAACCCACCTCTCACCAGAGGCCAGGGGCGGTGGCCAGGAGGGGCAACCCGAGGAGCAGTGGCTACACAGACACAGGAGAGCCTAGAGGAACTATCCCACGTTGAAGGTCAGGAAGGGTNACAAAGAAATTGGGCTGGGCACGTTATGGACAATGATAATATACAATTTACCTTAAAGGATTGGTATAGATCAGATCAAGTCAAATGGCCTGGAATATGCTGCTGCTGCTAAGTCACTTCAGTCATGTCTGACTCTGTGCGACCCCAGAGAGGGCAGCCCACCAGGCTCCCCCGTCCCTGGGATTCTTCAGGCAAGAACACTCGAGTGGGTTGCCATTTCCTTCTTCAATGCATGAAAGTGAAAAGTGAAAGTGAAGTCACTCAGTCATGTCCAAATCCTAGTGACCCCCTGGACTGCAGCCTACCAGGCTACTCCATCCATGGGATTTGCCAGGCAAGAGTACTGGAGTGGGGTGCCATTGCCTTCTTCGTGGAATATGCTAGACTGCACCTAATGTAAGTTCTTGATTTAAATTCTTAATTATGACCTTATTAATACTGCTAGCTATATTATTTTTATATTGCCTGTTTTACAAAATTGTTATCTCTTGTGTTACCAAATGTGTGACTGAGCATCTGTTAAAATGAGGGTGTATAGTTCCACATGGGATTAATAATTGTAATAGTATAACTGTAGATATGGAGAAAAGCAAAAAGAGAAAATATTATCCTAGATCATAATACACATGTGGCCTGAAGACCTTTGGCTACCTGGACCTTATTATGGCCTAGTTCAGTAATAGGCCACTGAGTGGCCTATCAACAGATCTTTGTCAGATCTGGGAGTGAGCATTCCTAGACCCACAATATGAAATAGTCATGAATGCCTCCCAAGTCATAGTTGAATTTATAACCCCGAAGGTGCCCTGCCAACTGAAAAATAGCACTTGCCATCCACTTCTGCAAAGATTAAGTCAATGGCCACTGCAGCCATTGACCTTCATGACTCCCTGAAAGGAGTTCAGGGTGAAGGTCAAGAAAAAGACACTCATACTCTGGAAATAACTGGAAGAACAGGCCTCGAGATGGTGAGAAATTTCAGAAGATTTTATGAGCCCAATTATTATTATATCTTATCATACCCAGAAAAGCACTGAAACCTTAACAGTGACATAGGCTTTGGCCATTACGGAGAAAAATGCAATTAAAAGTCAAAAATGAATTTAATGATGGTTCAGACAGTCAAGGTAAAACTAAGTGGCTATTATGAATTTTCAGGCACATTCTTGTATTGCTGAGGACTTTAATTTTCTGAACTGCGTCAGAATAGGGATGACACCAGACGTTGTCAAAGCAGAACCTGCTGACAGATGGCAGCTGTAACCTTACTCTTTCAAGGTCACATCTGAGGTCAGTGGCAGATGGGAGGAGACACCCCGTGTCTGAAGTCAGGGGCAGCAGCCAAGAGGACCTATCCCGTGCCTGAGGCCAGGGGAGGTGGCCTAGAGGAGCTACCCCACATCCAAGGTCAGTGGCGGCCGGGAAGAGACACCCCACGTCTGAGGTCAGGGACGGTGGCCAAGAGAAGCTACCCTGCGTTTGAGGCCAGGGGAGGCGGCCAAGAAGAGCTAACCCGTGTTCGAGGTCAGAGGCGGCCAGGAAAACCCACCTCTCACCAGAGGCCAGGGGCGGTGGCCAGGAGGGGCAACCCGAGGAGCAGTGGCTACACAGACACAGGAGAGCCTAGAGGAACTATCCCACGTTGAAGGTCAGGAAGGGTGGTGGTAAGGAGATACCCCTCATCCAAGGTAAGGAGCAGCAGCTGTGCTTTGCTGGAGCAGCCGTGAAGAGATACCCCCTGCCCAAGGTAAGAGAAACCCAAGTAAGATGGTAGGTGTTTCAAGAGGGCATCAGAGGGCAGACACACTGAAACCATACTCACAGAACACTAGTCAATCTAATCACACTAGGACCAGAGCCTTGTCTAACTCAATGAAACCAAGCCATGCCCATGGGCCAACCCAAGACGGGCGGGTCATGGTGGAGAGGTCAGACAGACTGTGTTCCACTGGAGAAAGGAATGGCAAACCACTTCAGTATTCTTGCCTTGAGAACCCCATGAACTGTATGAAAAGGCAAAATGATAGGATACTGAAAGAGGAATTCCCCATGTCAGTAGGTGCCCAATATGCTACTGAAGATCAGTGGAGAAATAACTCCAGAAAGAATGAAGGGATGGAGCCAAAGCAGAAACAATACCCAGCTGTGGATGTGACTGATGATAGAAGCAAGGTCCGATGCTGTAAAGAGCAATATTGCATAGGAACCTGGAATATCAGGTCCATGAATCAAGGCAAATAGGAAGTGGTCAAAAAAGAGATGGTAAGAGTGAACATCGACATTCTAGGAATCAGCGAACTAAAATGGATTGGAATGGGTGAATTTAACTCAGATGACCATTATATCTACTACTGCGGGCAAGAATCCCTCAGAAGAAATGGAGTAGCCATCATGGTCAACAAGAGTCCGAAATGCAGTACTTGGATGTAATCTCAAAAACGACAGAATGATCTCTTTTCGTTTCCAAGGCAAACCATTCAATATCACAGTTATCCAAGTCTATGCCCCAAACAGTAACGCTGAAGAAGCTGAACAGTTTTATAAAGACCTACAAGACCTTTTAGAACTAACATCCAAAACAGATGTCCTTTTCATTATAGGGGACGGGATTGCAAAAGTAGGAAGTCAAGAAACACCTGGAGTAACAGGCAAATTTGGCCTTGGAATGCAGAATGAAGCAGGTCAAACACTAGCAGAGTTTTGCCAAGAAAATTCACTGGTCATAGCAAACACCCTCTTCCAGCAACACAAGGGAAGACTCTACACGTGGACATCACCAGATTGTCAACACCGAAATCAGATTGATTATATTCTTTACAGCCAAAGGTGGAGAAGCTCTATATAGTCAACAAAAAAAAAGACCAGGAGTTGACTGTGGCTCAGATCATGAATTCCTTATTGCCAAATTCAGACTCAAATTGAAGAAAGTAGGGAAAACCGCTAGACCTTTCAGGTATGACCTAAATCAAATCCCTTATGATTATACAGTGGAAGTGAGAAACATATTTAAAGGCCTAGATCTGATAGATAGAGTGCTTGATGAACTATGGACTGAGGTCCGTGACATTGTACAGGAGACAGGGGTCAAGACCATCCCCATGGTAAAGAAATGCAAAAAAGCAAAATGGCTGTCTGGGGAGGCCTTACAAATAGCTGTGAAAAGAAGAGAGGTGAAAAGGAAAGGAGACAAGGAAAGATATAAACATCTGAATGCAGAGTTCCAGAGAATAGTAAGAAGAGATAAGAAAGCCTTCTTCAGGGATCAATACAAAGAAATAGAAGTAAAGAACAAAATGGGAAAGACTAGAGATCTCTTCAAGAAAATAGAGATACCTAGGGAACATTTCATGCAAAGATGGGCTCGATAAAGGACAGAAATGGGATGGACCGAACAGAAGCAGAAGATATTAAGAAGAGGTGGCAAGAATACACAGAAGAACTGTACAAAAAAAACTTTATGACCCAGATAATAATGATGTTGTGATCACTCATCTAGAGCCAGACATCCTGGAAGGTGAAGTCAAGTGGGCCTTGGAAAGCATCGCTACAAACAAAGCTAGTGGAGGTGATGGAATTCCAGTGGAGCTGTTTCAAATCCTGAAAGATGATGCTGTGAAAGTGCTGCACTCAATATGCCAGCTAATTTGGAAAACTCAGCAGTGGCCACAGGACTGGAAAAGGTCACTTTTCATTCCAGTTCCAAAGGCAATGACAAAAAATGCTCAAACTACCGCACAATTTCACTCATCTCACATGCTAGTAAAGTAATGCTCAAAATTCTCCAAGCCATGCTTCAGCAGTACGTGAACCGTGAACTCCCTGATGTTCAAGCTGGTTTTAGAAAAGGCAGAGGAACCAGAGATCAAATTGCCAACATCCACTGGCTCATGGAAAAAGCAAGGGAGTTCCAGAACAACATTTATTTCTGCTTTATTGACTATGCCAAAGCCTTTGATTGTGTGGATCACAATAAACTGTTGAAAATTCTGAGAGATATGGGAATACCAGACCACCTAACATGCCTCTTGAAAAATCTGTATGCAGGTCAGGAAGCAGCAGTTAGAACTGGACATGGAACAACAGACTATTTCCAAATAGGAAAAAGAGTACGTCAAGGCTGTATGTTGACACCCTGCTTATTTAACTTCTATGCGGAATACATCATGAGAAATGCTGAACGGGAAGAAACACAAGCTGGAATCAAGATTGCAGGGAGAAATATCAATAACCTCAGATATGCAGATGACACCACCCTTATGGCAGAAAGTAAGAGGAATTAAAAAGCCTCTTGATGAAAGTGAAAGTGAAGAGTGAAAGAGATGGCCTAAAGCTCAACATTCAGAAAACGAAGAATATGGCATCTGGTCCCATCACTTCATGGGAAAAAGATGGGGAAACAGTGGAAACAGTGTCAGACTTAATATTTTGGGGCTCCGAAATCACTGCAGATGGTGACTGTAGCCATGAAATTAAAAGATGCTTACTCCTTGGAAGAAAAGTTATGACCAACCTAGACAGTATATTCAAAAGCAGAGACATTACTTTGCCAACTAAGATGTGTCTAGTCAAGGCTATGGTTTTTCCAGTAGTCATGTATGGATGTGAGTTGGACTGTGAAGAAGGCTGAGCTCCAAAGAATTGATGCTCTTGAACTGTAGTGTTGAAGAAGACTCTTGAGAGTCCCTTGGATTGCAAGGAGATCCAACCAGTCCATTCTGAAGATCAGCCCTGTGATTTGTTTGTAGGAATGATGCTAAAGCTGAGACTCCAGTTCTTTGGACACTTCGTGCGAAGATTTGACTCCTTGGAAAAGAGTCTGATGCTAGGAGGGATTGGAACAGGAGTAGAAGGGGACGACCGAGAATGAGATGGCTGGATGGCATCACTGGCTCGATGGACGTGAGTCTGAGTGAACTCCGGGAGATGGTGATGTACAGGGAGGCCTGTCGTGCTGCGATTCATGAGGTCGCAAAGAATCAGACACCACTGAGTGACTGAACTGAACTGATCAAGTGTAAAATTTTTAGAAAATAAAATTGCTTTAGATCATGTATTAACAAAAAAGGAGATGGATAGTGACTGATAACTCCTGTTATGCATATATTAATACTATATCAGAAGTTAAAAACCTACTTGGGAATAGTTAAACAACTGCTGCATGTCTCCCTTGATGTGCCAGGTCCTAACTTGGTTTCAGACTACTTTTCCTGATTCCAAAGAGCATGAAATCCATTTTGCTTATTAAAGTCCCACTTTTCATTCCTCCAAAAACTTCAAATTAAATCTGCTGCAGAAAATTGGTGGACCAAGGGATTGATATATTAATCATTCAAAACTCAGATCCAGTACTTAGTACTCAGATATCTAATTTGATATCCATTCCCTTATTCCTCCATTTTAGTCAGGATTAATCCCCATTTCAGGCTCCCCAGATAGCACAGTGACAAAGAATCCACCTACAAATGCAAGGGATGCAGGAAATATTGGTTCTATCCATAGATCAGTAAGATCCCCTGGAGTAAGAAATGGCAACCCCTCCAGCATTCTTGCCTGGAAAATTCCATGGACAGAGAGGCTTGGCAGGCTACAGTCCATAGGGTTTTAAAGAATTGGACACAACTGAGTACAGCACAGCACATGTCCTAATTCAACAGGAGATAATCAGAGTGATTGTAGTCCCATTCACTGAAAGATTTGGAAAAGGTTAAAAGGGGGCAATTGACACCAAGCCTACTAAAACCAAGTTTCTCTGCTAAGTTTGTGATTAATGTCTCTATCTAAAATAATTATCCCCTTTCTTGTCCAGTACTTGTTCTCTTTAGGATTAAGGTTATCAAAGAAAAGTGAGGATTGAAGACAAACATGACATTCTGGGGCTCACTGACACAGAAGCCTTTATGTGCCCCCTGTTTTCTTGTGTGTAGAAAATAGGATTTAGCCTCCATGCTCTTCACTGAGTTCCAATGGGCAGGTACTGACCAGGGAAGGGAAAGAATTCAGAGACAAAGGAGGAGCAGCCAAAAAATAATAGTGCAGCCTTGGGGCAAGGTCCTGGTTCCCCTTCAAGGTATTGCTGTTGTTCAGTCACCAAATAATCTTCGAGACTTCATGACCACATGAACTGCAGCATACCAGGCTTCCCTGTCCCTCACTATCTCCTGCAGTTTGCTCAAGTTCATGCCCATTGAATTGGTGATGCCATCCAACCATCTCATCCTCTGTTGCCCTCTTCTTCTGCCTTCAGTCTTGTCCAGCATCAGGGTCTTTGCCAATGAGTCAGTTATTTGCATCAGGTGGCCAAAGTAGTAGACCTTCAGCAATCAGTCCTCCCAAAGAGTATTCAGCGTTGACGTCCTTTAGGATTGATTAGTTTGATCTTGCTTTCCAAGGTACTCTCAAGAGTCTTCCCTAGCACCACAGGAAAGCGTCCATTTTCAGTGTTCTGCCTTCTTTATTTTCCAGCTCTCACATCCATACATGACTATTGGAAAGACCATAACCTTAACTAAATGGACCTTTACTGGCAAAGTGATATCTTTGCTTTTTAATATAATGCCTATGTTTGTGAGAGCTTTCCTTCCAAGAAGCAATTGTCTTCAAATTTCATGGCTGAAGTCACCATCCACAGTGATTTTAGAGACCAAGAAGAGAAAATCTGCCACTGCTTCCACTTTTTCCCCTTCTATTTGCCAAGAAAGGATGGGACTAGATGCTATAATTTTAGGGGGTTTTTTGTTTTTTGTTTTTTAATATTGAGTTCAACAGTCTCTTTAGTTCCTCTTCACTTTATGCCATTAGAGTGGTATCATTTGCATATCTGAAGTTGGTGGTATTTCCCCTGGCAACTCGATTCCAGCCTGTAACTCCTCCAGCCCAGCATTTCTCTTGATGTGCTCTGTGTATAAGTTAAATAAACAGGGTGACAATAATACAGCCTTGTTCTTCTCTTTTCTCAATGCTGAACCAGTCAGATTTTCCATACAGGGTTCTAATTCTTGCTTCTTGACCCACATACAGGTTTCTCAGGAGACAGGTAAGATGACTTGGTATTCTCACCTCTTTAAGGGTTTTCCACAGTTTGTTATGATCCACAGAAAGGCTTTAGTGGATGAAACAATGAAACAGAAGTAGATGTTTCGTGGAATTTTTACTTTATGATCCAGTGAATGTTGGCAAGTTGATTTCTGGTTTCTCTTTCATTTCTAAACCCAGCTTGCTCACCTAGAAGTTCTCTGTTCTTGTAATGCTGAGCCTAGCTTGGAGGATTTTGAGCATACTCTTACTAGCATGGGAGATGAGTGCAATTATCCAATGCAATTGTCAAAAAACTGCGCTTCTTGGAAATGGGGATGAATATTGACCTTTTCCAGTCCTGTGGCCACTACTGGGTTTTCCATATTTGTTGACATATTGAATGCAGCCCTTTAAAAGCATCATCTTTTAGGATTTTAAATATTTCTGCTGGAATTCCATCACCTCCACTAGCTTTATTGGCAGCAGTGCTTGTTAAGGCCCACTTGGCTTCACACTCCAGAACGTCTGGAGAGACTACACCATCATGGTTATCTGGGTCATTAAGATCTTTTTTGTACAGTTTTTCTGTTTATTCTTTCCATCTCATCTGCTTCTATGAGATCTTTACCATTTCTGTTCTTTATTTGCCCGTCCTTGGATGAAATGTTCCCTTGATATTTCCAATGTTCTTGAAGAGATCTCTAGCTTTACCCTTTCTGTTGTCATCCTCTATTTCTTTGCATTGTTCATTGATGAAGACCTTCTTGTCTCTTGTCATTCTCTGAACTCTGCATTTAGGTAGGTGTACCATTCCCTTTCTCCCTTGCTTTTCACTTCTCTTCTTTCCTCAGCTACTTGTAAAGCCACCTGAGATAATCACTTTGCCTTCTTTGCTTTTGACTTTTTTTTTCTTTGAGATGGTTTTGTTCACTGCATCCTATAAAGGATTATGAATTTCTGTCCATAGTCCTTCAGGGACTTTTTACTAGATCTAACCTATTGAATCTATTTTACATCTCCATTGTATTTTCATAGGGAATTTGATTTAAATCATACCTGACAGACCTAGTGGTTTTCCCCCACTTTCTTTAGTTTCAGCCTGAATTTTGCTATGAGGAGATGATGATCAGAGTCAGAGTCAGCTGCAGATCTTATTTTCACTGACTGTATATAGTTTCTCCATCTTCAGTTACAAAGAATGTAGTCAATTTGATTTTGATATTAACCATTTGGTGATGTTCATCTATAAAGTTGTCTCTTGTGTTGTTGAAAAGGGGTGTTTCCCATGACCAGTGCATTCTCTTGGCAGAATTCGGTTAGCTTTTGCCCTGCTTATTTTTTTACTCTAAGTACTAACTTGTCTGTTACTCCAGGTATTTCTTGATTTCCTACTTTTCATTCCAATCCCCTATGATGAATAGGACATCTTTTTTTTTGATGTTAGTCCCAGGAGGTCATCTAGGTCTTCATAGAATGGATTAAGTTCAGCATTTTTGGTGTTAGTTTCGGAGCATAAACTTGAATTACTGTGATGTTAAATGGTTTGCCTTGGAAATGAACTGAGACCATTCTGTCATTTTTTGAGGTTTCATCCAGGTACCACCATAAGGACAAAAATGCTATTGTCCTAAAATAAGTAGAAGATAATAAGAGGTGATAAAAATACATAGAATAACTATATATAAAAAAAAAATCTTCACGACCCAGATAACCACGATGGTGTGATCTAGAGTTGAACTTCTTGGAATGTGAAGTCAAATGGGCCTTAGGAAGCATCACTATGAACAAAGCTCATGGAGGTGATGGAATTCTAGTTGAGGTATTTCTATCCTAAGAGATGATGCTGTGAAAGTGCTGCATTCAATATGCCAGCAAAGTTAGAAAACTCAGCAGTGGCCACAAGACTGGAAAAGTTCAGCTTTCATTCCAGTCCCAAAGAAAGGCAATGGCAAAGTATATTCAAACTGCCATACAATTACAATCATCTCATGCTAGCAAAATAATGCCCAAAATTCGCCAAGTCAGGCTTCAACAGGACATGAACTGTTAGCTTCCAGATGTTCAAGCTGGATTTAGAAAAGACAGAGGAACCAGAGATGAAATTGTCAGCATTGGGTGGATCATTGAAAGAGCAAGAGAATTTCAGAGAAACATCTACTTCTGCTTTATTGAAATATGCCAAAGCCTTTGACTGTGTGGATTACAACAAACTGTCGAAAATTTTTGACAATTTGAAAATGCCAGTCCACCTTACCTACCTTCTGAAAAATCTATATGCAGGTCAAGAAGAAACAGTTAGAACTGTACATGGAACAACAGACTGGTTCCAGATCAGGAGCATGTCAACTCTGCATATTGTCACCCTGATTATTTAACTTACATGCAGAGTACACCATGAAAAATACCAGGCTAGATGAAGCACAAGCTGCAATCAAGATTGCCAGGAGAAATATCAATAACATCAGATATGCAGATGACATCAACCTTAGAACAGAAAGTGAAGAACTAAAGAGCCGGTTGATGAAAGTGAAAGAGAAGAGTGAAAAAGTTGGCTTAAAGCTCAACATTCAGAAAACGAAGATCATGGCATCCAGTCCCATCACTTCATGGGAAATAGATGGGAAAACAGTGGAAACAGTGTCAGACTTTATTTTTTGGGGCTCCAAAATCACTGCAGAGGGTGACTGCAGGCATGAAATTAAAACAAACAAACAAACAAAAAAAAAAAAAAACAAAAAAAACACTTGCTCCTTGGAAGAAAATTTATGACCAACTTAGCATATTAAAAAGCAGAGACATTAATTTTCCAATAAAGGTCTGTCTAGTCAAAGCTATGGTTTTTCCAGTAGTCATGTATGGATGTGAGATTTGGACTATAAAGAAAGCTGAGTGCCAAATAATTGATGCTTTTGAACTATAGTGTTGGAGAAGATTCTTGAGAGTCCCTTGGGCCCCAAGGAGATCCAACCAGTCCATCCTAAAGGAAATGAATCCTCAGTCTTCATTGGAAGGACTGATGCTGAAGCTGAAACTCCAATACTTTGGCCACCTGATGCGAGGAACTAACTCACTGGCAAAGACCCTGATGCTGGGGGAAATTGAAGATAGGAGGAGAAGGGGATGACAGAGGATGAGATGGCTGGATGGCATTACTGAATCAATGGACGTGAGTTTGAATAAGCCCCAGGAGATGGTGATGGACAGGGAAGCCTGGTGTGTTGCAGTCCATGGGATCACAAAGAGTCGGACACGACTGAGCAACTGAACTGACCGACCAAGTACAACATGTCCTGTTGATTATGATGGCCACTCCATTTATTTTATGTGATTCTTGCCAACAGTAGTAGATACAATAGTCATTGAACTTAAATTCACCCATTCCAATTCATTTTACTTCACTGATTCCTAACATCAGTGTTTACTCTTGCCATCTCCTGCTTGATCACGTTCAATTTACCTTGATTCATGGACCTAACATTCCAGGTTCCTATGCAATACTGTTCTTTACAGCATTGGATTTTACTTTCATCACTGAACATATCCAAACTGAGCATCATTCCCAGTTTGGCTCAGCTGCTTCATTCTTCCTGGAGCTTAGAAGTTGTCCTCCACTTTTCCCCAGTAGAATATTGGACATCTTCTGACCTAGGAAGCTCATCTTTTGGTGTCACATTTTTTGGCCCTTTTATATAGTTCATGGGGTTCTCACAGCTAGTGTACTGGAATTGATTTCCTTTCCCTGTTTCAGTGGATGATGTCTTGTCAGAATTTTTCAATATGACTGGTCTATTTTGGGTGCCCCTACACGGCATGACATAATTTCATTGAGTTATGCAACCCCCTGCACAACAACAAGACAGTGATCCATGAAGGGGCCTCAAGGGATGCACATAACAATAACTTTAAACTCTACTGCAGAACTGTAATCCCCCCACAGAAAAAAAGATGTTAACTATTTGATGAAGCATTTATCATTCCAGAGCTCACAGTTTGCCCATCATTACCTGACACCAGATGATCTATGGTTTGCGGAAACATGGACTCTTCATAGCACTGCAGTCCTTAGTAGCAGCCACAACCCCAACCATAAAAGCCTTCACAAACCCTCCTGGCTAAGGGGACACAGTTTTGAGGGTGTTAACCGATGTTGGCTCCCTTTACTTGATAACGAATTAAAGCTATTCCTTTCTTCAACCAAAACTCCATCTCTGAGATTTAGTTTGGTGTCAGGGTCAGTTCAGTCAGTCAGTTCAGTCACTCAGTCGTGTCCAACTCTTCGCAACCCCATGAATCACAACAAGCCAGGCCTGTCTGTCCATCACCAACTCCTGGAGTTCAGTCAGACTCATATCCATTGAGTCAGTGATGCCATCCAGCCATCTCATCTTCTGTCGTCACCTTCTGCTCCTGCCTCCAATCCCTCCCAGCATCAGGGTCTTTTCCAGTGAGTCAACTCTTCACATCAGGTGGCAAAAGTACGGGAATTTCAGCTTCAGCATCAGTCCTTCCAATGAACACCCAGGACTAATCTCCTTTAGGATGGACTGGTTGGATCTCGTTGCAGTCCAAGGGACTCTCAAGAGTCCTCTCCAACACCACAGTTCAAAAGCATTAGTTCTTTGGTGCTCAGCTTTCTTCACAGTTCAACTCTCACATCCATACATGACCACTGGAAAAATCATAGCCTTGACTAGATGGACCTTTGTTGGCAAAATAATATCTCTGCTTATCATATGCTATGTAGATCGGTCATACTTTACTTCCTTCTACACCTTTACTTCCAAGGAGTAAGCTTCTTTTAATTTCATGGCTGCAATTACCATCTGCAGTGATTTTGGAACCCCCAAAATAAAGTCTGACACTGCTTCCACTGTTTCCCCATCTATTTCCCATGAAGTGATGGGACCAAATGCCAGTACAGAAGCTAAATTTGGCTTCACAAATAGAGAAGAAAGAGTTTAAGAACAGAATTTCAGGACAAGTACAATTTGTTAATTTGTCAATAACTATGTATTATGATTAAATTAACTTTCAAAATCAAATAACTGGGGTATAAAATAAGCTACTAACATCTTTAAGGTTTTTTTTTAAATAACTAAATAAAGTCTTGTTTATATTGTATATAATATTAATTTCACAATATCTTTAACTCTGGGTACACTTATTACTTCAAGAGATATTCAGAACCTTACCAGATACGAATTTTACATGATAAGAATTTTACTTCAGACTTTAACTGAATTTTTATAAATCTTCTATTTTCCATATTGTATACATACCCTTCCTCCAGATTTATTGATTAAGCATTTCTGAAAGTTGATAATATTTTCTTTTCTGTTTTAAAACAATGAAGTTAAGAAATAAGTATTATTTATTGATCTTATAAGGAATTCAAAATAGGACACTTGCAAAATAACCCATCAAGTTGTCAACTTTCTTCTTCACTTTGCATTTGTGGAGAATATAAGCATTACTTCTAAGTGATATAATTGCTTTCACGTTTCAAAATATACCCTTATAGTGAAGTTAATAGAAAATACGTATAACAAAACACTTCAATATCATGTAATAGTTGTCTGCAGCTAACACTATAATTCATGTCTTTTATAATTCATAATTCATGTCATAATAAATTCCAAGATATCCCTATTGTTTTATTTCCAAAACTATTTTTCTGTACTCTAATTTTTGATATGTGAAAATCAGATATAAAATAACTGAAGAAATACAATATGTGTATTTTTAATTGCAAATAATATTTCAGTCAGTTCTGTTCAGTTCAGTGGCTCAGTCATGTCCGACTCTTTGCGACCCCATGAAATGCAGCATGCCAGGCTTCTCTGTCCATCACCAACTCCCAGAGTTCACTCAGACTCACATCCATCATGTCAGTGATGCCATCCAGCCATCTCGTCTTTTGTCGTCCTCTTCTCTTCCTGCCCCCAATCCCTCCCAGCATCAGAGTCTTTTCCAATAAGTCAACTCTTCGCATGAGGTGACCAAAGTGTTGGAGTTTCAGCTTTAGCATCATTCCTTCCAAATAAATCCCAGGGCTGATCTCCTTCAGAATGGACTGATTGGATCTCCTTGCAGTCTAAGGGACTCTCAAGAGTCTTCTCCAAAACCATAGTTCAAAAGCATCAATTCTTCGGCACTCAGCCTTCTTCACAGTCCAACTCTCACATCCATACATAAGCACAGAAAAAACCACAGCCTTGACTAGAGGGACCTTAGTCGGAAAAGTAATGCCTCTGCTTTTGAATAACTGTCTAGGTTGGTCATAACTTTCCTTCCAAGGAGTAAGCATCTTTTAATTTCATGGCTGCAGTCATCATCTGCCTTTCATCAAAAGGCTTTTTAGTTCCTCTTCACTTTCTGCCATAAGGGTGGTGTCATCTGCATATCTGATGTTATTGATATTTCTCCTGGCAATCTTGATTCCAACTTGTGTTTCTTCCAGTCCAGCGTTCCTCATGATGTACTCTGCATATAAGTTAAATAAGCAGGGTGACAATATACAGCCTTGATTTTTTTTTTACTTTTATTTTTACTTTATTCTACGTTACAATACTGTATTGGTTTTGCCATAAATTGAAATGCATCAGCCACAGGTGTACATGATCTCCCAATGCCGAAGCTCCCTCCCTCCTCCCACCCCATATCATCTCTCTGGATCATTCCAGTGCACCAGCCCCAAGCATCCTGTATCCTGTATCAAACATAGACTGGCACTTCATTTCTTATATGATAGTATACATGTTTCAATACCATTTTCCCAAATCACCCCACCCTCTCCCTCTCCCTCAGAGGCCAAAAGTCCATTCTATACCTCTGTGTCTCTTTTGTTGCCTCATGTACTGGGTCATCATTACTATCTTTCTAAATTCCATAGAGGTACCATTTCACACCAGTCAGAATGGCTGTGATCCAAAAGTCTACAAGCAATAAACGCTGGAGAGGATGTGGAGAAAAGGGGACCCTCTTACAGCCTTGATATTTTATTTCATTCCTAATCAGTTCATCCTTCTAATGCCCACCCAACACATTCAAATTTTTGTCACATGTTACTTCTGTCATATTATCTGCAGCTTCAAAATTAGACCAGAAGTGCATTAGGACCTAAAATATGTAGAATTAGAAAAGCATATCCAGTTAATTTGCAGTGAATTTAGTTATCAAGTAATAATATGTATGGATATGAGAGTTGAACCATAAAGAAGGCTGAGTGCCTGAAAATTAATGTTTTTTAACTGTGGTGCTTAAGGAGACTCTTGAGAGCCCCTTGGACAGCAAGTAGATCAAACTAGTCAATCCTAAAGGAAATCAACCTGGACTATTCATTGGAAGGACTGGTGCTGAAGCTCCAATACTTTGGCCACCTGATGTGAAGAGCCAAGTCTTTAGAAAAGGCCCTAATACTGGGAACGACTGAAGGCAGGAGGAGAAGGGGACCATACAGGATGAGATGGCTGGATGGCATCATCAACTCAATTGGCCTGACTTGGAGAAATCTCCAGGAGATGGTGAAGGAAAGGGGTGCTGCCGTCCAAGGTGTCAAGTTGTACATGACTTAGCGACAGAACTGACCTGAGCTGAAATTACACATTAAATGTATACATTTAAATATCAAGTAATTGTATATTTTAAACTGATAATGAAAGCAAATCAATTGTTCTGCTAAAATGTTTCTTAATGTACTTTAAACCATAGAGCCAAGTTTGTGTATTACCAATAATAACTTCAAATCAATTGAGTTACATACATTTCATTGAAACAATGTTTAAGAATCACAGACTATAAAATGAAAGCTTTATCACCTTACAATCAAAAGCAGTGAGCTTTAAACTTCAGGTAACCTAGTGGTAAGTCTGTCATGTCTCACTTTCCTTGGTGCGAAGTTGTCAAGAACAGTTGGATTGTTTTAAACTTACTATCTCATTTTTCCCTGTTCATGAGCCTCATGATATTTGATATTATGTTGATATTATGTTAAACTGTAGGACAGAAAGAAGAGGACAACCACAGCCCTATTAAAATGTATACCACAGCATTTGAAAATATTATTATTATTCATGTTATTAAAGGACACTGAATTTCTAAAAAGAAATGTGCAATATGTCATTTTTTTAGTTTTATTTTTTACCTTTCTTTCTTTTTCATGCATCTAATAGTACCCAACTAATTTGGGGCAATAAGGAATGTGTGTGTTCATGTGTGCTCAGTCGCTTCCATCCTGCATGTCTTTGTGACTTCACGAACTGTAGTCCACCAGGCTCCTCTGTCCATGGGAATCTCTAGGTGAGAATACTGAGTGCATTGTCATGTCCTGCTCCAGAGGATATTCCTGATCCAGGGATTGAACCAAAGGCTCTGGTGTCTCCTGCAATGCAGGTGAATTCTTTACCACTGAGTCACCAGAGAGACCCTACAATAAGGGATAATATTAATTGTTGCCCTAGTGTTGGTGAGACTGTGGTTCTTATATTAGGATGAAAAGTGGTGAAGGAATATAGTACTGCTGCTGCTGCTGCTGCTAAGTCGCGTCAGTCATGTCCAACTCTGTGCGACCCCATAGATGGCAGTCCACTAGATTCCCCCATCCCTGGGATTCTCCAGGCAAGAACACTGGAGTGGATTGCCATTTCCATCTCCTATGCATAAAAGTGACAGTGAAGTCGCTCAGTCGTATCCGACTCTTTGCGACCCCATGGACTCTAGTACTGTTACATCCATATAACTTCAAAAGTCAGAAGTCATTTTTTCCCCACAAATGCAAAAGTGACAATTCTTCAGTGAAAATGCATTTTCAGATATTTTACAAAGCTTCTATAGGAGTGTGTTTAGTCAATACAGTCAATCAACTAGAGCTTTCTGCTAAATCTTAAATGATAGGTGTGAAAGTAAAAAAAGTAATAAAAATAAATGATAAATTTTTTAAAAAGTTAAGAAAGTAATTAAATTATAAAAAGTTTATATTAGTGTTTGTTAACAAAGAAAATTTTCATCTTTTGACTTGATTTGACTGGATCATTTCTATTCTAACCGTATTTTGATTTTTAACTTGAAGGCAGCAAGGATCAAGCTACACAGATCATTTCCTACCAAACATTTGATTTTTCTGTCCTTGTAGAAAAAAAAAGAAGATTTTTGAATATCAATGTATGTTCTGTATTCTTTAATTGATAGCTTGAACTACTATAGAAACCTTGGTATTTTTAAAAATAGTTGCGGTTCCATGAGCTGTACTCCTACCAGACTGGCCTAGAGGCACACTTTATAAAATAGCAGTCAGCTGTGCTCAGAAGCTTGCCTGGGGTATATCAGTTCAGTTCAGTTCAGTCACTCAGTCATGTCTGACTCTTTGCGACCCCATGAATCACAGCACCACAGGCCTCCCTGTCCATCACTAACTCCCGGAGTTCACTAAGACTCACGTCCATCGAGTCGGTGATGCCATCCAGCCATTTCATCCTCTGTCGTCCCTTTCTTCCCCTGCCCTGAATTCCGCCCAGCATCAAAGTCTTTTCCAATGAGTCCACTCTTTGCATGAGGTGGCCAAAGTACTGGAGTTTCAGCTTTAGCATCATTCCTACAAAGAAATCTCAGGGATGATCTCCTTCAGAATGGACTGGTTGGATCTCCTTGCAGTCCAAGGGACTCTCACGAGTCTTCTCCAACACCACAGTTCAAAAGCATCAATTGTTCAGTACTCAGCCTTCTTCACAGTCCAATTCTCACATCCATACATGACTACTGGAAAAACCATAGCCTTGACTAGACGGACCTTAGTTGGCAAAGTAATGTCTCTGCTTTTGAATATGCTATCTAGGTTGGTCATAATTTTCTTCCAAGGAGTAAGCCTCTTTTAACTTCTTGGCTGCAGTCACCATCTGCAGTGATTTTGGAGCCAAAAAAATAAAGTCTGACACTGTTTCTACTGTTTCCCCATCTATTTCCCATGAAGTGATGGGACCAGATGCCATGATCTTTGTTTTCTGAATGTTGAGCTTTAAGCCAACTTTTTCACTCTTCACTTTCACTTTCATCAAGAGGCTTTTTAGTTCCTCTTCACTTTCTGCCATAAGGGTGGTGTCATCTGCATATCTGAGGTTATTGATATTTCTCCCAGCAATCTTGATTCCTGCTTGTGTTTCTTCCCGTCCAGCATTTTTCATGAAGCACTCTGCATATAAGTTAAATAAGCAGGGTGACAGCCTTGATGTACTCCTTTTCCTATTTGGAAATAGTCTGTTGTTCCATGTGCAGTTCTAACTGCTGCTTCCTGACCTGCATACAGATTTCTCAAGTGGCAGGTCAGGTGGTCTGGTATTCCTATCTCTTTCAGAATTTTCCACTGTTTATTGTGATCGACACAGTCAAAGGCTTTGGTATAGTTAATAAAGCAGAAATAGATGTTTTTCTGGAACTCTCTTTCTTTTTCCATGATCCAGCAGATGTTGGCAATTTGATCTCTGGTTCCTCTGCCCTTTCTAGAACGAGCTTGAACATCAAGAAGTTTATGGTTCATTTATTACTGAAGCGTGCCTTGAAGGATTTTGAGCATTATTTTACTAGCATGTGAGATGAGTGAAATTGTGCGGTAGTTTGAGCATTCTTTGGCATTGCCTTTTTTGGGGGGGATTGGAATGAAAAATGACCTTTTCCGGTCCTGTGGCCACTGCTGAGTTTTCTAAATTTGCTGGCATATTGAGTTCTGCACTTTCGCAGAATCATCTTTCTGGATTTGAAACAGCTCCACTGGAATTCATCACCTCCACTAGCTTTGTTCATAGTGATGCTTTCTAGGGCCCACTTGACTTCACATTCCAGAATGTCTGGCTCTAGATGAGTGTTCACACCATCGTGATTATTTGGATCGTGAAGATCTTTTTTGTACAGTTCTTCTGTGTATTCTTGCCACCTCCTCTTAATATCTTCTGCTTCTGTTAGGTCCATACCATTTCTGTCCTTTATCGAGCCCGTCTTTGCATGAAATGTCCCCTTCGTATCTCTAATTTTCTTAAAGAAATCTCTAGTCTTTCACATTC
>SJYW01021619.1:102005-140540 GCA_006410735.1 Raphicerus campestris
GGGGGGCTCCAAAATCACTGCAGATGGCAATTGCAGCCATGAAATCAAAACACACTTGCTCCTTGAAAGGAAACTTATGACCAACCTAGACAGCATATTAAAAAGTAGAGGCATTAGTTTGCCCAAAAAAAAAAAAAATAGTCAAGGCTATGGTTTTTCCAGTGTTCATGTATGGATGTGAGAGTTGGACTATAAAGAAAGCTGAGTGCCGAAGAATTGATGTTTTTTAACTGTGATGTTAGAGAAGACTCTTGAGAGTCCCTTGGACTGCAAGGAGATCCAACCAGTTTATCCTAAAGGAGATTAGTCCTTGGTGTTCATTGAAAGGACTGATGTTGAAGCTGAAATTCAATACTTTGGCCACCTGATGTGAAGATCTGACTCATTGGAAAAGATCCTGATGCTGGGAAAGACTGAGGGCAGGAGAAGGGGACGACAGAGGATGAGATGGTTGGATGGCATCACCAACTCAATGGACACGTGTTTGGATGTACTCCAGGAGTTCGTGATGGACAAGGAGGCATGGCATGCTGTGGTTCATGGGATTGCAAAGAGTCAGACATGACTGAGTGACTGAACTGAACTGAACTGATCTGAACAGACATAAAAGGATAAATTGACAGTAATGCAATAATAGCAGGAGACTTTGATACTCTACTGTCACCAATGGGCAGATCATCAAGTTCAGTTCAGTTAAGTTCAGTCGTGTGTGTCTCTTTGCGACCCCATAAATCGCAGCACATCAAAACAGAAAATTAATAAGAAAACACAAGCCTTAAATGATACATCAGGTGAGATTGGTCTCATTGATATCTTCAGGACATTCCATCCAAATGCAGAAGAATACACCTTCTTCTCAAGTGCACGTGGAACATTCTGCAAGATAGACCACATCTTGGGTCACAAATCAAACCTCAGTAAATTTAAGGAAATTGAAACCATATCAAGCATCTTCTCAGGCCACAGCATTATAAGACTAGATATTCATTATAAGAAAAAAAAAACTGTAAGAAACACAAACACATGGAGGTTAAAAAAAATTTTTCTAACTAGCCAACAGGTTACTGAAGAAATCAAAGGGAAATAAAAAAAAAAAATTCTGGAAACAAATAACAGTGAAAACACAACTCAGCACCTATGGGATGCAGTTTATAGCAATACAATCCTACCTTAGGGAACAAGAAAAACATCAAGAAGACAATTTAACTTTACACCTGAAACAACTGGAAAAAGAAAAACAAACAAAAACAAAATTATTAGTAAGAAAAAAATCATAAAGATCCATCATAAATAAATGAAAAATAAATGAAAGAAGCAATAGTAAAGATTGATAAAACTAAAAGTTGGATCTTTGAGAAGATAAACAAAACTGACAATCCTTTAGCCAAACTCATCAAGAAAAATGAGAGAAGAATCAAATCAAGAAAATTAGAAATGAAAAAGGAAAGGTTACAATGGAAAATGACATGCAAAAATTATGACTATTTTGAAAAACTATATGTCAATAAAGTGATTAACTTGGAAGAAATGAGGCATATTCTTAGAAAAGTTCGATCTTCCAAGACTGAACTAGGAATAAATAGAAATTATGAACAACTCAATTAAAAGCACTGAAATTGAAGATGTGATCAAAAATCTCCCCATAAAAACAGAAATCCAGGACTACATGGGGCTTCACAGGAGAATTCAATCAAACATTTAGAGAAGAGCTAATGCCTATCCTTTTACAACTCTTTCAAAAAATTGTAGAGGAAGGACCATTTCCAAACACATTCTTTGAGGCCACCATCATCCTGATACCAAAACCAGACAAAGACAACACACAAAAAAGAAAGCCACAGGCCAATATCACTGATGAACATAGATGCAAATATCCTTAACAAACTTTTAGCAAACAGAATTCAGCAACACATCAAAAAGCTGGTACACCATGATCAACTTGGGTTTATCCCAGGAATGCAAGAATTCTTCAGTATACACAAATCAATCAATGTAATACACCATATTAACAAATTGAAAGGTAAAATCATCTGATAATCTCAATGCATGCAGAAAAAGCATTTGACAAAATTCAGCATCCATTTATGATTAAAACTCTTTAAAAAAACAGCATTGAAGGAACGTACATCAACATAGTAAAAGCTATACATGATAACCCTACAGCAAACGTTATTCTCAAAGGTGAAAAATTGAAAACATTTCCTGTAAGATCAGGAAGAAGACAAGGTGGCTCACTTTAACCACTATTATGTAACAGAGTTTTAGAAGTCCTAGTTACAGCAATCAGAAAACAAAAAGGAAAAGGAATCCAGATCAGAAAATAAAAATTAGGAAAAGGAATTCAGATCAGAAAATAAAAAGTAAAGCTCTCACTGTGTGCAGATGACTGCACATCACTTCAGTCAGTGCAGTTCAGTTACTCAGTCATGTCCGACTCTTTCCGACCCCATGAATCGCAGCTCAACAGGCTTCCCTGTCCATCACCAACTCCCGGAGTTCACTCAGACTTACGTCCGTCGAGTCAGTGATGCCATTCAGCCATCTCATCCTCTGTCGTCCCCTTCTCCTCCTGCTCCCAATCCCTTCCAGCATCAGACTCTTTTCCAATAAGTCAACTCTTCACATGAGGTGGCCAACGTATTGGAGTTTCAGCTTTACTATCATTCCTTCCAAAGAAATTCCAGGGTTGATCTCTTTCAGAATGGATTGGTTGGATCTCCTTGCAGTACACGGGACTCGCAAGAGTTTTCTCCAACCCCACAGTTCAAAAGCATCAATTCTTCAGCGCTCAGCCTTCTTCACAGTCCAACTTTCACATCCATACATGACCACAGGAAAAACCATAGCCTTGACTAGATGGACCTTTGTTGGCAAAGTAATGTCTCTGCTTTTGAATATGCTATTTAGGTTGGTCATAACTTTTCTTCCAAGGAGTAAGCGCCTTCTAATTTCATGGCTGCAGTCACCATCTGCAGTGATTTTGGAAACCAAAAATAAAAATAAAAGTAAAAAATAAAGCCTTACACTGTTTCCATTGTTTCCCCATCTATTTCCCATGAAGTGATGGGACTGGATTCCCTGATCTTCGTTTTCTGAATGTTGAGCTTTAAGCCAATTTTCCACTCTCCTCTTTCACTTTCATCAAGAGGCTTTTTAGTTCCTCTTCACTTTCTGCCATAAGGGTCGTGTCATCTGCATATTTGAGGTTATTGATATTTCTCCTGACAGTCTTGATTCCAGCCTGTATTTCTTCTAGTCCAGCATTTCTCATGGTGTACTCTGCATATAAGTTAAATAAGCAGGGTGACAATATACAGCCTTGATGTACTCCTTTTCCTATTTGGAACCAGTCTGTTGTTTCACGTTCAGTTCTAACAGTTTCTTCCTAACTTGCATACAGATTTCTCAAGAGGCAGGTCAGGTGGTCTGGTATTCCCATCTCTTTAAGAATTTTCCACAGTTTATTGTGATCCACACAGTTAAAGGCTTTGGCATAGTCAATAAAGCAGAAATGGATGTTTTTCTGGAACTCTCACTTTTTCCATGATCCAACAGATGCTGGGAATTTGATCTCTGGTTCCTCTGCCTTTTCTAAAACCAGCTTGAACATCAGGAAGTTTATGATTCAAGTATTGCTGAAGCATGGCTTGAAGAATTTTGAGCATTACTTTACTAGCATGTGAAATGAGTGCAATTGTGCGGTAGTTTGAGGATTCTTTGGCATTACTTTTCTTTGGAATTGGAATGAAAAGTGACATTTTCCAGTCCTGTGGCCACTGCTGAGTTTTCCAAATTAGCTGGCATATTGAGTGCAGCACTTTCACAGCATCATCTTTCAGGACTTGAAAGAGCTCAATTGGAATTCCATCATCTCCACTAGCTTTGTTTGTAGTGATGCTTTCTAAGGCCCACTTGACTTCACATTCCAGGATATCTGGCTCTAGGTGAGTGATCATACCATCGTGATTATCTAGGTTATGAAGATTTTTTTTTGTACAGTTCTTCTGTGTGTTCTTGCCGCCTCTTCTTAATATCTTCTGCTTCTGTTAGGTTCAGACCATTTCTGTATCGAGCCCATCTTTGCATGAAATGTTCTCTTCGTATCTCTAAGTTTCTTAAAGAGATCTATAGTGTTTCCCATTATGTTGTTTTCTTCTATTTCTTTGCATTGATTGCTGAAGAAGGCTTTCTTATCTCTTCTTGCTATTCTTTGGAACTCTGCATTCAGATGCTTATATCTTTCCTTTTCTCCTTTGCTTGTTGCTTGTTTTCTTTTCACAGCTATTTGTAAGGCCTCCCCAGACAGCCATTTTACTTTTTTGCATTTCTTTACCATGGGGATGGTCTTGATCCCTGTCTCCTGTACAATGTCATGAACTTCATTCCATAGTTCATCAGTCACTCTATCAGATCTAGGCCCTTAACTCTATTTCTCACTTCCACTGTATAATCATAAGGGATTTGATTTAGGTCATGTCTGAATGGTCTAATGTTTTCCCCTACTTTCTTCAATTTAAGTCTGAATTTGGTAATAACGTGTTTATGATCTAAGCCACAGTCAACTCCAGGTCTTGTTTTTGTTGACTGTATAGAGCTTCTCCATCTTTGGCTGCACAGAATATAATCAATCGGATTTCATTGTTGACGATCTGGTGATGTCCATATGTAAAGTCCAGATAGAATCAGAAAATTACTAGAGCTAATCAGTGAATTTAGTAAAGTTGTGAGATACAAAAGCAACACTCAGAAATCACTTGCATTTCTATATACTAACAATGAAAAATCATAAAGAGAAATTAAGTAATCAATTCTATTCACCATTGCAACAAAAAGAAATAATATCTAGGAAGAAACACATCTAAGGTGAGAAAAGAACTGTACACTTAAAGTTATAAGACAATGATGAAGGAAAGTGAAGAACAACTAAAGAGCCTCTTGATGAAAGTGAAAGAGGAGAGTGAAAATTTTGGCTTAAAGATCAACATTCAGAAAACTAAGAACATGGCATCTGATCCCAGCACTTCATAGAAAATAGATAGGGTAAGAGTGGAAATAGTGGCTGACTTAATTTATTTTATTTTGGGGTGGGTCCAAAATCACCAAGATGGTGACTCCAGCCATGAAATTAAAAGATGCTTACTCCTTGGAAGGAAAGTTGTGACCAACCTAGACAGCATATTAAAAAGCAGAGACATTACTTTGTCAACAAAGGTCTGTCTAGTCAAGGCTGTGGTTTTTCCAGTGGTCATGTATGGATGTGAGACTTGGACTATAAAGAAATCTGAGCACTGAAGAATTGATGCTTTTGAACTGTGGTGTTGGAGAAGACTCTTGAGAGTCCCTTGGACTGCAAGGCGATCCAACCAGTCCATCCTAAAGGAGATCAGTAATGGTGTTCATTGGAAGGAATGATGCTGAAGCTGAAACTCCAACAATTTGGCCACCCGATGCTAAGAGCTGACTCATTGGAAAAAACTCTGATGCTGGTAAAGATTGAGGGCAGGAGGAGATGGGGACAACAGAGAATGAGATGGTTGGATGGTATCACTGACTCAATGGACATAGGTTTGCATGAACTCTGGGAGTTGGTGACGGACAGGGAGGCCTGGTGTGCTGCGGTTCATGGGGTCACAAAGAGTTGGACACGACTGAGAGACTGAACTGAATTGATGAAAGAAACCAAAGATGAGATAAACAGAGAGATATTCCATGTTTCTGGGTTGGAAGAATAAATTTTGTGGAAGTAACTAAACTACCAAACACAATCTACAGATTCAATGTGATCCTTATTAAATTACCAATGGAATTTTCCACAGAAATAGAACAAAATATTTCACAATTTATATGGAAACATAAAAGATCCGAATAGCCAAAGCAGTCTTGAGAATGGGGCTAGAGTAATCAATCTTCCTGTCTTCAGATTATACTACAAAGCTACAGTAATAAAGACAGTATGGTTCAGTTAAGTTCAGTTCAATCACTCAGTCATGTCTGACTCTTTGAAACCCCATGAATTGAAGCACGCCAGGACTCTCTGTCCATCACCAACACCCAGAGTCTACTCAAACTCATGTCCATTGACTCAGTGATACCATCCAGCCGTTTCATCCTCAGTCATCCCCTTCTTCTGCCCCTAATCCCTCCCAGCATCAGGGTCTTTTCCAATGAGTCAGCTTTTAGCATCAGGTGACCCAAGTATTGGAGTTTCATCTTTAGCATTAGTCCTTCCAATGAATACTCAGGACTTATCTCCTTCAGGATGGACTGGTTGGCTCTCCTTGTAGTCCAAGGGAATCTCAAGAGTCTTCTCCAACACCACAGTTCAAAAGCATCAGTTCTTGAGCACTCAGTTTTCTTCACAGTCTAACTATCACATCCATACATGACCACTTGACAAACCATAGCCTTGACTAGACAGACCTTTGTTGACAAAGTAATATCTCTGCTTTTTAATATGCTATCTAGGTTGGTCATAACTTTCCTTCCAAGGAGTAAGCATCTTTTAATTTCATGATTGAAGTCACCATCTGCAGTGATTTTGGAGCCCCTCAAAATAAAGTCTGACACTTTTTCCCCTGTTTCCTCATCTATCTCCCATGGAGTGATGGGACCAGATCTCATGATCTTAGTTTTCTGAATGTTGATCTTTAAGCCAAATTTTTTACTCTCCTCTTTCACTTTCATGAAGAGGCTTTTTAGTGCCTCTTCATTTTCTGCCATAAGGGTGGTGTCATCTGCATATTTGAAGTTATTGGTATTTTCTCAGAAAGCTTGATTCCAGCCTGTGCTTCTTCCAGCCTAGAGTTTCTCATTATGTACTCTGTATATAAGTTAAATAAGCATGTATGGTACTGGCAAAAAAAAAAAAACACAGAAATATAGACCAATGGAACAAGATAGAAAACCCAGAAATAAACCCATGCACCTATGGGTACATTATTTTTGACAAAGGAGGCAAGAATATATGATGGGGGAAAAGACAACTTCTTCAAGAAGTAGTCCTGTAAAAACACAACAGCAAGGTGTGAAAGAATAAAGTTAGAATACTTCTCAACACTTCTTAACACTATAGGCAAAGATAAACTAAAAATGGATTAAAGACCTGAATGTAAGACCAAAACTATAAAACTCTTAGATGAAAACATAAGCAGAACACTCAATGATATAAATCAAAGCAAGATCCTCTATGATCCACCTCCTAGAGTAGTGGAAATAGAAACAAAATTAAACAGGTCAGACCTGATTAAACTTAAAAGCTTTTGTAAAGGAAAGGAAACTATAAGCAAGGTGGAAAGACAGCCTTTAGAATGGGAGAAAATAATAACAAATGAAACAAGTGACAAAGAATTGAACTCAAAAATAAACAAGCAACTCCTGCAGCTCAATTCCAGAAAAATAAACAATCCAATCAAAAAATGGGCCAAGAACTAAACAGACATTTCTCCAAAGAAGACATACAGATGGCTAAGAACCATATAAAAAGATGCTCAACATCACTCATTATCAGAAAAATGCAAATCAAAACCACAATGAAGAACCATCTCACACTGGTCAAAATGGTTGTTATCAAAAAGTCTACAAACAATAAATTTTGGAGAGGATGCCAAGAAAAGGAAACCCCCTTATACTGTTGGTGAGAATGCCAATTAGCACTGCCACTATAGAGAACAGTGTGGAAATTCCTTAAAAATCTGGAAATAGAACTGCCATACAATCCAGCAATCCCACTACTGGGCCTATACACTAAGGAAACCAGAACTGAAAGAAACACATGCCCCCCAATGTTCATTGCAGCACTGTTTACAATAGCTAGGACATGGAATCAACCTAGATGTCCTTAGGAAGATGAATGGATAAGAAAGCTGTGGTACATACAAACAATGGAATATTACTCAGCTATTAAAAAGAACACATTTGAATCATTTCTCTTGAGGTGAATGATACTGGAGCCTATTTTACAGAGTGAAGTAAGTCAGAAAGAAAAACACCGATATACTCATATTAACACATACATATGGAATTTAGAAAGATGGTAACAATGACCCTATATGTAAGACAGCAAAAGAGACACAGATATAAAATGCAGACTTTTGGACTCTGTGGGAGAAGTTGAAGGTGGAATGATTTGACAAAATAGCATTGAAACACATATTTTACCATATGTGAAACAGATCACCAGTCCAGGTTTGATGCATGAAACAGGGCAATCAAAGCAAAATGCACTGGGATGACCTTGAGGGATGGGATGGAGAAGAGAGTGGGAGGGGAGTTCAGGATGGAGAACACATGTACCCCATGGCTGATTCATGTCAATGTATGCCAAAACCCACCAAATTATTTTAAAATAATTAGCCTGCAATTAAAATAAATTAATTTTTCTAAAAGACACATGTGTCCCTTTGTTCATTGCAGCACTATTTACAATAGCTAGAACATGGAAGCTACCTAGATGTCCATTGACAGATGAATGGACAAACAAGTTGTGGTACATGTACAGACTGGAATACTATTCAGCCATAAAAAGGAACACATTTGAGTCAGTTCTGATGAGGTGGATGAACCTAGAACCTATTATGCAGAGTGAAGTAAGTCAGAAAAAGAAATGTAAATACCATATTCTAACACATATATCAGAGAAGGCAATGGCAACCCACACCAGTACTCTTGCCTGGCAAATCCCATGGATGGAGGAGCCTGGAAACCTGCAGTCCATGGGGTCACTAGGAGTCAGATACGACTGAGCTACCTCACTTTCACTTTTCATTTTCATGCATTGAAGAAAGAAATGGCAACCCAGTCTAGTGTTCCTGCCTGGAGAATCCCAGGGACAGGGGACCCCGGTGGGCTGCCATCTCTGGGGTCGTACAGAGACGGACACGACTGAAGTGACTTAGCAGCAACAGCAGCAGCAACACATATATGCCAAATCTAGAAAAATGATGCTGAAGAATTTATTTTCAGGGTAGAAATGGATAAACATATATAGAGAGTAGACATATGTACATAGGGAGACAGGAGGAGAGGGTGAGATGTATGGAAAGAGTAACATGGAAACATATTACCATATGTAAAATACATAGCCAATAGGAATTTGCTATATGGCTGAGGAAACTCGAACAGGGGCTCTGTATCACCCTAGAGGGGTGGAATGGGAGGGAGATGGGAGAGGGTTCAAAACGGAAGGGTATATGTATAGCTATGGCCGATTCATGTTGAAATTTGACAGAAAACACCACATTATGTAAAGCAATTATCCTTCAGTAAAAAATAAAAATAAAAAAATATTTGGATATGATCCAATATAAGTTTAACTCCACTATACCAGAAAGAGTATCCCTCTCTGGCTCTCTAGTATCTTCTCTAATATAGGAAATTTTCTGAAAATCAATCTTAAATGTAAATGAATAAATAACATTTACTCATGATCTATCACTGTATAAATAATATGAATAGAAAAACAGATGTATCATATAGAGATGTTGAAAAGAAATTCCTTGCCACTTTTTCAAACAAGTAGTATGGAAATTCTTACACATTCAGAGTAAGTTTTCATGTGTTGCAAAGAACAAAGTACATATAAGTCTATGCTTGTACCCAAACAATAGTCATAGTTCAGTCGGGATACAAGAATACAAATATAGATTAGCTATTATTATAAAGTACCAAATTGTAGAGTGTAACCTGAGTAGTGCTTTATAGCTAAGGATATGTTATATGAGGTATGTTTTAAAAATGCAAATGCCAGAACCATACATGTGTTTGCCAAATAAGTTTCTCGGGTTGTAGCTTGGAAATGTGCATGTAATTTTAAACTCCACAGGTGATTCTAAAGTGCACTAGGAATAACAACCACTGGTTTAACATTAATATATTAAATATACAGATTTAAAAAGAAGAGGTTAACTTGGGCTGAAATTTTAGAAGATGGCTTCTTAGAAGTGAGGAGATTTGAATGAAAGATGAGATGGACAAGGTAGGTGAAACAGGCTGCTCTCTTTTACTTTTTAGCTCAAAATAAAATCTTTCCTTTAAGGATTTTATCTGTGTTTCAAATCCCTAATTGGATTGATCTAGAATAGATAATAAAACTTATAATGATAAATGCCAGGAAATGTTTATCTTCTCATAAAGCCATGATGTGGCTACATGAAACTCAGATTTAATATTTTGCTTGAAAATTCATTGCTACAGATTAGCATTAATATATTAATTTGAAAATTTTATCAAAGTTAGCAAATGAATTTTGGATGAAAAATTGCCAATTGATGTTTTATACAAATTTGGATTCTTAGATCTTTAATATAGGTTTGATATCTGGAAGCTGAATAACATACATTTGTTTGCTGAATGAATGAAACATTTGGGTTTACTTGATTAATTCATTCCACCTTGTTTGCGGGGCAGATTTCAATAGTCTCCATTTGAAAGATCAAGAATTTTACCTATAATGGTTTTGGTTTGTTCTTTCTTTCTTAATCCAGAAACAATGGGCTGGCAAAGACTTTTAACAATCATTAAATTTTAGGCTTTTTCTTTCCCAATGAAAAGGCTGAAGGAAAATAATAACAATGGAAAAGGCAGAATAGTTCCAAGCATCCCAATACCAGGGAGTTTTCCACCCATGTGGACACCTACACCAGCTGGTAAAGCTTTCTCCTCAGACCAGTCTCTCCAGAGGGTGAGGTAAGCAGAGTCACCCACCTGGTAACAGAAAGGAGCAGGGCCTCCCAGCTTGCTCAAGCTTGGCCATACAGTTTCATAGAATAAGGTATTTTGTCATTGTTTACATTTGAAATGTTAATAGAATTGTGAAGGCATGACAGAAAAAAGATCATTAAGAACTTTTATCCTGCTGTATTACATCCTTTCAACATTGTTGTTACAGAAAAAATGTCAGAAGATATTCACATTTTCTCAGGAGAATTTTATGATACTTCTGGAAACAGTTTCATGGCAGGGGCAGAATAAGAAGAAAAAATGAACAGAAACCAAACAGATGGGAAGAGTATGGCGAGCTGATGACAGAAGACTTTGATTTTATTTTTCACATATGTATTTTGGAGAACAAAGAGGGAGAAAATGGAAAGTATTAGACAGTATTTAGTTCCAGACATGTATTTATAAAATACTTTTATTGTGCAGTAGCTTTAATAATAAGGATAGACAATACTGGTATTAGAGAAGAGGGAGCTTGGGCAGAAGGAGGTGTCACAGAACAAGATGCCTATGAGATTCAGAAGTCCAGGTTGTCCCACTGACTGCTTTTAAGTCAGCTAAATAAACGGCCATTTTCTCCTAAAGAGCTACTAAAGGAACTCTTGGGGTGACTACATTCTATGGCAAACATGTAATTCATAGACCCAAACTCAAGACTTCCAAGTTACTATTTGGACTCTTGGTAACTGTTCTGGCTGCAAAATAACCTCAGGAACTATGATTTTGAAAGTATCTGGCACCTGACTCAAGGACTACATCTACTAATTATCTTCCTGTGGCACATTTTTGGCCCCTCCTGTTGCTACATGATTGCCTCATCCTAGACAAGCCTGATTGTAATCAGTTAAAAAAAAAAAGTAAAAAATAAACATAATTCTTCATAAGCAGTGACTGAACATGGACATATCTTAAACAGTTTAATTCAATTAGATTGCACAGAATAGGAGAAAATAAAATGAATTTGTATTTTAATAATATTTTCAAGAGTAGCTTATCACATTTAAGGCCTTACAGGTAGGTCATCTTGGGTACAGTAGTAATTTTAACCAGATAAGGGTGTGCTAGAGCCACAGGTCTATGATATCCAAATGTGTGCTTCTCTCCTCATTTTGGTAGCTTTATGTAGATCCAGATAGGATTTTTATACCACAGAAATTGGCAAACAGTATTCTTAATCCCTTTGGGCTGCTACAACAAAATAACACAGACTAGGTGGTTTATCAAAANTACCAGGGAGTTTTCCACCCATGTGGACACCTACACCAGCTGGTAAAGCTTTCTCCTCAGACCAGTCTCTCCAGAGGGTGAGGTAAGCAGAGTCACCCACCTGGTAACAGAAAGGAGCAGGGCCTCCCAGCTTGCTCAAGCTTGGCCATACAGTTTCATAGAATAAGGTATTTTGTCATTGTTTACATTTGAAATGTTAATAGAATTGTGAAGGCATGACAGAAAAAAGATCATTAAGAACTTTTATCCTGCTGTATTACATCCTTTCAACATTGTTGTTACAGAAAAAATGTCAGAAGATATTCACATTTTCTCAGGAGAATTTTATGATACTTCTGGAAACAGTTTCATGGCAGGGGCAGAATAAGAAGAAAAAATGAACAGAAACCAAACAGATGGGAAGAGTATGGCGAGCTGATGACAGAAGACTTTGATTTTATTTTTCACATATGTATTTTGGAGAACAAAGAGGGAGAAAATGGAAAGTATTAGACAGTATTTAGTTCCAGACATGTATTTATAAAATACTTTTATTGTGCAGTAGCTTTAATAATAAGGATAGACAATACTGGTATTAGAGAAGAGGGAGCTTGGGCAGAAGGAGGTGTCACAGAACAAGATGCCTATGAGATTCAGAAGTCCAGGTTGTCCCACTGACTGCTTTTAAGTCAGCTAAATAAACGGCCATTTTCTCCTAAAGAGCTACTAAAGGAACTCTTGGGGTGACTACATTCTATGGCAAACATGTAATTCATAGACCCAAACTCAAGACTTCCAAGTTACTATTTGGACTCTTGGTAACTGTTCTGGCTGCAAAATAACCTCAGGAACTATGATTTTGAAAGTATCTGGCACCTGACTCAAGGACTACATCTACTAATTATCTTCCTGTGGCACATTTTTGGCCCCTCCTGTTGCTACATGATTGCCTCATCCTAGACAAGCCTGATTGTAATCAGTTAAAAAAAAAAAGTAAAAAATAAACATAATTCTTCATAAGCAGTGACTGAACATGGACATATCTTAAACAGTTTAATTCAATTAGATTGCACAGAATAGGAGAAAATAAAATGAATTTGTATTTTAATAATATTTTCAAGAGTAGCTTATCACATTTAAGGCCTTACAGGTAGGTCATCTTGGGTACAGTAGTAATTTTAACCAGATAAGGGTGTGCTAGAGCCACAGGTCTATGATATCCAAATGTGTGCTTCTCTCCTCATTTTGGTAGCTTTATGTAGATCCAGATAGGATTTTTATACCACAGAAATTGGCAAACAGTATTCTTAATCCCTTTGGGCTGCTACAACAAAATAACACAGACTAGGTGGTTTATCAAAAACTGAAATTTATTTCTCATAGTTCTGGAGGCTGATAGATCAGGTGCCTGTGTGAGGTGAGGTGAAGTCACTCAGTCATGTCCGACTCTTTGTGACCCTGTGGACTGTAACCTACTAGGCTTCTCTGTCCATGGGATTCTCCAGGCAAGAATACTGGAGTGGATTGCCATTTCCTTCTCCAGGAGATCTTCCCGACCCAGGGATCAAACCCAGGTCTCCCGCATTGGAGGCAGACGCTTTAACCTCTGAGCCACCAGTGTGGTCAAGTGTAAGTCTTCCAGATTTCAGACTTCTCTTTGTACCTTCATACGGTGGAAGGAAATAAGGAATTCAATGGGATCTCTAATTCCATTCCAGAGGATCTAATTACCTCCCACAGGCCCTATTCTAACACCATCAAACTGAGCATTCAATTCCATTACATGAACTTGGGGACATGGTGAACACAAGCATTCAGACTATGCATGAGTGCTGATTCGCTTCAGTCATGTCCAACTCTTTGCAATGCTATGGACTGTAACCCTCCAGTGTCCTCTGTTCATGGGATTCTCCAGGCAAGAATACTGCAGTGGATTGCCATTTCCTTCTCTAAGGGACTTTCCCAACCCAGAGAACAAACCTGCATCTCCTGCCTTGAAAGCAGATTATTTACCCACTGATCCACTGTAGCATTCAACAAATCAGGGCTTTCTATTTTTCAGAGAGCCACTGAAATAGTTTGACAGCACACCATTGAATTACATACACTTTTTAGAAGAACAGTCCTAATACAAATGTATGGTTTTGTAATTAAGAATATTGCTTTCTGAGTAAATATTTAAAGACACTATTTTAAAGGGAAGGTATTTCATTAGACTGCCAAAGCTCACATTATTAGCCATTATTTAACCTCCTTTTGTCTTAGTTTTTCTATCCTTAAAATGAGAACATTATAAAAACTACTTCATAGAGTGGTTCTGATGACTAAATGAGTTAATATATGTGGTGTTCTTTTAAAAGTGCCTGGCACAGAGAAAGTGCTCAGTAAGTATTTTCTATTAGTATTAACAAGAAATAAGACTGTATGATTATTTACAGACCTGGTGTAAAAGGCTGCCTCAATTGTTATTTTATTTGTTGAGCTTTTGTATCTTTTAGAACCCCTTACCCAACTTCCACAAATTTTGTGATGATCAGTTGAATGAAACACATCAAATCAGTTTGAAATGCATAAAGCACTATGTAATGAAAGATCGAATAATTATGTAAAAGGCATCGTCTTGAATTTTATTTATACTGCATCTTTGGAAATGAGCACCATATTTTCCTTTAGGAGCTATTACTGCTTCTAAAGAAACAAACATAAATGGTGCCCAAACCTTCTACCGAATAGTTTTAGGCAATGGCATTTATCAAAATACTACAGGTCACTAAAAGCACAGAGACTCAAATCAAATTTCACATCTCAGGGTCAAGCCAGCATTGTAATTTGGTAAGTAAGCCTTTGATTATCCAAGGATCTTCTAATTTGTAGAATGCACTAGCACAACAAAGAGAAAATCTTACATGGAGGTTATTTTGCAAAGTAGGATATTAAAATGCAGTTGTCTTTAGAAGAAAAAAAATCAGTTGTCTTTTCTGATGAGTGTTTCTAGCCAAATTAAAACTAATTTGGGGGTGTGCATCTAGACGTTCTCATTTTATGTTAACCTTCTAGTCAAGCACTGCTGAATAAGAAAACAAATGTTTTTTAAATGTATTTTCTTACACTCAGAACTTATAAGAACCTAGTCTTTGCAGGCTTCCTTTATGTTTTTCAGCCACATAGTCCTGTTATCTCTCTAAATTGAGTCTCAGGTGATTGGATCCCCTGGGTCAGTGATGGGGAGCGAGCTCTGATCCCTGAGGCTTCCTATTCTGGAAACCTGGCTCTGATGATACGAGCTGAGGGTTTGGGTACAAGACTAGGGGTTAGGGAGGAGAGAGGAACCAAGCTGTTTCTACCAACAGCCAACTTGCCTCCTGCACCTGCTTAGTCAGAAGCTATGTCTCTTCCATGCTCCACTTCCCACCACTGTTGCCTGCATGATTGCAGCTCTCATCAGGTAATACAAGACTCCTATTTTATAGCAGCAATTCCTGATCCTGTGACCCTCCTGCCAGAGGTTGGTTATGGCTTGCCCCTGTTGCTAATTTCTGGGTTGCTTTATTTTTCTATGGTTGGCTTCATCTATGCCTTTCATCATCTGTTTTATGCTTTAATCAGTTCCCTGTGTGAGAAGCCAAGATTTAAGTATTACAGGTGAATACGGTTTTTCTTGATTGGAACCTGATTGGCCAAAGATCTAACACAGGCCTCCTAGTTAACTGAATTCTCAGGCCCATGACACTGTGGAAAGCACAATTCCTCTGTATCCATCACATAGGTCTCATAGGTCTTTCTGTAGCGTGAACTTCTGAGATCACTCTTTCCTTCGCAGCACTTTTCCTTTAGTTAAATGACAGCTCTACCTCGAGACTGCTCTGCACCATGTCTCTGAGAAGGAATCAGATAAAAGGTAATTTTCTTTATTTCTGCCAACACAAGAGTCACAAGAACCTCAGCCATTGCACTTGTTAGCCCATCCTGCCTCCTTCTTCAGGTCACGTCTCTGAAATTCACTTATAAGTAGTGGTTTTCTCAGATATTATTACCCTTTCTAGAGACACAAAGGATGATAGCACCTACAGATAATTTTAATGTATATGAAAATAAATATTTTCATGTATCTGACTAGAATATGCATCTGTGAGCTGTTACCACTCTAAAATCCCTTCTTTCTTTTCAAGAAAGTAAATTTGGGCCACTTAACAATCCATATCTTAAATTGATTTTAGGGAGTTTAAATTAGTTCTATAATTATTCTCTTACTCCAGAAGTATCAAGCTAGGGTTATATGTTCATGCATTTTGGACTCTGAACATTGAAACATGCATTAATGCTGTTTCTTTCTTTTTTATTTTTTAATTTTCTGTTGTTGTTATACTTTATTTTACAAGTAATACTGATTAAAAAATATTTATATACCTACTTTAAAGTCCACAGTTTAGCACTCTTATTTGTATGAATGTTGAGTTTCTAAAAATATCATTTTATAAATACTTTTTGCATTTCCCCTTACACTCCATTCTAATGCAATGCATGTGTTGCTCCCCTTAAATGAAATATTATTTTTCCTTCTATTTTCTTTTGTTGTGTTATGAATTCTCAATCAATAAACCATCTTTCCAGGAGTATGCTCTGAATTTTCCTACACACTTGACCCCTGTTCAAGCCCCCAAATAATTTGTGTGAAATATATTTATGTTTCTATCTCAAATTAAACTTTAAAGTTCTCTAATGAAAGGACTATGTTTCATCCTTGAAGATGCTCTGTTACTTTCTTGATGCTTCAGGTGTTTTTTTTAAACATCAATTTATTTTATTAATTGGAGGTTAATTACAATACAGTTCAGACACTCAGTTGCGTTAAACTCTTTGAGACTCCATGGACTGTAGCACGCCAGGCCTCCATGTTCATCACCAACACCTGAAGTTTACCCAAATTCATATCCATTGAGTTGGTGATGTGATCTAGCCATCTCATCCTCGGTGGTCCCCTTCTCCTGCCCTCAATCCCTCCCAGCATCAGTCTTTTCCAATAAGTCAACTCTTCCCATGAGGTGGCCAAAGTATGGGAGTTTCAGCTTTAGCATCATTCCTTTCAAAGAAATCCCAGGGCTGATCTTCAGAATGGACTGGTTGGATCTCCTTGAAGTCCAAGGGACTCTCAAGAGTCTTCTCCAACACCACAGTTCAAAAGCATCAATTATTTGGCTCTCAGCTTTCCTTATAGTCCAGTTCTCACATCCATGCATAACTACTGGAAAAACCATAGCCTTGACTAGATGGACATGGTTGGGAATATAATGTCTCTACATTTTAATATGCTGTCCAGGTTGGTGATAACTTTCCTTCCAAGGAGAAAGGGTCTTTTAATTTCATGGCTGCAGTCACCATGTACAGTGATTTTGGAGCCCCTCCCCCCAAAATAAAGTCTGCTGCTGTTTCCACTGTATCCCCATCTATTTGCCATGAAGTGATGGGACTGGATGCCATGATCTTAGTTTTCCAAATATTGAGTTTAAGCCAATTTCTTCACTCTCTTCTTTCACTTTCATCAAGAGGCTCTTTAGTTCTTATTTGCTCTCTGCCGTAAGGGTAATGACATCTACATATCTGAGGGTATTGAAATTTTTCCCAGCAATCTTGATTCCAGCTTGTGCTTCATCCAGCCTGGCATTTCTCATGATGTACTCTGCATATAAGTTAAATAAGCATAGTGACAATATACAGTCTTGACATACTCCTTTTTCTATTTGGAACCAGTCTGTTGTTCTATATCCAGTTCTAACTGTTGCTTCCTGATCTGCATACAGATTTCTCAAGAAGCAAGTCAGGTGGTCTGGTATTCCCATCTTTTTCAGAATTTTCTTTTTATTTTAAAAATTTTTTATTTATTTTTAATATAAATTTATTTATTTTAATTGGAGGCTAATTACTTTACAATATTGTATTGGTTTGCCATACATTGGCATGAATATTGTGATCCACACAGTCAAAGTCTTTGCCATAATCAATAAAGCAGAAATAGATGTTTTTTCTAGAACCCTCTTGCTTTTTCGACAATCCAACAGATGTAGGAAATTTGATCTTTGGTTCCTCATCTTTTCTAAATCCAGCTTGAACATATGGAAGTTCTCAATTCATGTACTGTTGAAGCATGGCTTGGAGAATTATAAGCTTTACTTTACTAGCATGTGAGATGATCACAATTGTGTGCTAGTTTGAGCATTCTTTGGCATTGCCTTTCTTAGGGATTGGAATGAAAACTGACCTTTTCCAGTCTGTGGCCACTGCTGAGTTTTCCAAATTTGCTGGCATATTGAGTGCAGCACTTTCACAGCATCACCTTTTATGATTTCAAATAGCTCAATTGGAATTCCATCAACTCCACTAGCTTTGTTTGTAGTGATGGTTCCTAAGGCCCACTTGACTTCACATTCCAGGATGTTTGGTTCTAGGTGAGTGATCATTATGATTATTATGATTATTATGATCATAATCATTATGATTATCTTGATCATGAGATCTTTTTGGTACAGTTCTTCTGTGTACTCTTTCCACCTCTTCTTAATATTTTCTGCTTTTGTTAGGTCCATACCATTTTTGTCCTCTATTGAGCCCATCTTTGCATGAAATGTTCCTTGGTATCTCTAATTTCCTTGAATAGATCTTTCCCATTATATTATTTTCCTCTGTTTCTTTGCATTGTTTATTCAGGAAGGCTTTTTTATCTCTCCTTGTGATTCTTTGGAATTCTGCATTCACATGGGTATATCTTTCCTCCTCTTCTTTGCTTTTCACTTCTTTTCACAGCTATTTGTAAGGCCTCCTCAGAAAGCTGCTTTGCTTTTTTGCATTTCTTTTTTTGGGGGGGATGATCTTGATCCCTGTCTCCTGTACAGTGTCATGAACCTCCATCTATAGTTCATCAGTCACTCTATCAGTTATTGGTACTTAGGGTTTATTGAAAATATTTTTTGACTCTTTCTGAGAAACATTCTATAGGTTCCAAGGATTCTCATGCTGGACAAAAAATCAATATTTGGATCTTGAAATTAAAGGTTTGTTTTCTCTTTTATACTGGAAATATATTTATCAGAAAATGTGTTACAAACAGGATTATTTCACAAAATGCATGGTATTTGAGCCCCACATTTTGAAGTATCCGGCTGGCTAAAATTTGTTTGGTTTTTTTGTGTAACATCTTGTGGAAAAATCCAAACGAACTCTTTGGTCAAACCAATGCTTATATTTTCATGGAACAGCTTTGATAAATGTGGGAATAAAATTCAAATTTTTCAAGAAAAGACTGCTAAGAATATTGTTTAGTCATTCAGCCATGCTTGACTCTGTAACTTCATGGACTGTGGTCCGCCAGGCTCCTCTGTTTCTGGAATTCTCCAGACAAGAATACCAGAGTGGGTTGTCATTTCCTTCCCCAGCTAAGAATATTATGGATATATATATATATGTATATATATACACACACACATATTATGTTGTTGTTCAGTTACGAAGTCATGTCCAACTCTTTGTGAAGACTCCATGATCTACAGCACACCAGGCTTCTCTGTCCTTAACTATCTCCTGAAGTTTGCTAAAACTCATGTCCATTGAGTTGGTGATGTCATACAAACATCTCATCCTCTCCTGCCCTCAATCTTTCCCAAGTTAGTCTACATATAAACTAAGGTAAAAATATATATAATCAAGAATATGCCATTACAAATCAATTGCCTAAAAATTTTCATTTTGATCTGAACACTTACTTTTTGACTTTAAACTATTTTTCAAAATTGCTCATGCAACAATCTTATTTGTTAGGATAAACTGCTGCTGCTGCTGCTGCTGCTGCTGCTGCTAAGTCACTTCAGTCGTGTCTGACTCTGTGCAACCCCATAAGATGGCAGCCGGCCAGGCTCCTCCATCCCTGGGATTCTCCAGGCAAGAACACTGGAGTGGGTTGCCATTTCCTTCTCCAATGCATGAAAGTGAAAAGTGAAAGTGAAGTCACTCAGTCATGTGACTGAGGAGTCAAGTGACATGAAGAGTCAAGTGACTCTTCATGACCCCATGGACTGCACCCTTCCAGGCTCCTCTGCCCATGGGATTTTCCAGGCAAGAGTACTGGAGTGGGGTGCCATTGCCTTCTCCATAGGATAAACTAACAGCATTCTATTAACTTTTCTAAGTAAAAAGATAAAATGTGATATATGCACACTCTAATTCAAGAAAAAGTTTGTTGCAGTAGAGCCCTAGTATAAAGTCTGGAATATCAGAAGCACTCAGTTACTCAATAAGTAGTTTCTTCTTCCGTTTGTCTATATTAATCATGACAGAAAAATATTAGCTGGCTTAATTCTCATACTAGGACTATACTTAGTGCCACATAACACACCTTTCTTCTAAAGATCATTTGGTGTTCAAATAATCTACTAGGACTGATGCTGAAGCTGAAGCTCCAATACTTAGTTCACTTGATAGGAAGAACTGATTCACTAGAGAAGACCCTGATGCTAGAAAATATTGAAGGCGGGAGGAGAAGGGAACAACAATGTAAGTTATCAGCTTATCTTCATACCTCCAAACCCCTTTGCTTAATTACCCTACTGACAGAAACACTTAAAATAATTTATATCATATTTTTATCAATTAATTTATATCATATTTTTCTCAGGATGAGATGGTTGGATGGCATTACCGACTTGATGGACATAAATTTGAGCAAGTTCCAGGGGTTGATGATGGACAGGGAAGTCTGGCATACTGCAGTCCATGGGGTAGCAAAGATTTGGACATGACTGAGCAACTGAACTGAACTGAAGACTTTCCTGGCGATTCAGTGGCTAAGATTCTGAAATCCCAGTTTAGGAAACTTGAATTTGATCCCTAGTTGAGGAGCTAGATCCCACCTGTTACAATTAAGACTTTGCATTCTGCAACTAAAGATCCTACGTGGTACAGTGAAGACTGAAGATCTCATATGCCACAACTAAGCTCTGGTGCAGCCAAGTAAATATTTTAAAAATATATTTGTCAATTATGAGGTATATTTAGATTTATTTTAACTGAAAAATTTCTATTGGACATAGTCACATTATTCAGTGCCAGGTTTTAGGAAATATAATCATTCTTATTTTCTTTTGGAATCTTTTCATAGCACTAAAACAAACACAGCCACAGCACTATTAAGGGAATAAACGGACATGTAATTTAACACTAGTTATCTTCATTGGGAAAGCATCTTTTGTCTTCTTTTCTGTTTACATCTATTTCCATGTTTCTTTCAAATTCTGTACTTTCATCTCAAGAGAGTTTCATAGACTTTGAACCAGTTAGCGGTTTGTCATTCTTGTTGATAGCTTCATAGCTTTCTTCTCTCCTCTAGTTTTAATCACATACCCATTCATGAGGAAAAAACATTTGAGACAATTTAAGAATCCCGATTTACATTCTGACAATGGATGCTCTCCCCGTTACCACCATTCTAAATTTAGACTATGTCCTCACACTTAAGTTGCTGACAAAACAAGTTACCAGTTTACCTCCTACCTCCAATCCCCTTTGCTTAATTACCCTACTGAGAGAACCACTAAAATAATTTCTATCATATTTTCCTGAGTGATCAATGCAAAGAAATAGAGGGAAACAAAAGAATAGGAATGACTAGAGAGCTCTTCAAGAAAATTAGATATACCAAGGGAATATTTCATGCAAAGATGGGCACATAAAGGACATAGACCTAACACAAGCAGAATATATTAGGAAAAGGTGGCAAGAATACACAGACGAACTATACAAGAAAAGTCTTAGTGACCCAGATAACCACGATGGTATGATCACTCACCTAGAGCCAGATATCCTGGAATATGAAGTCAAGAGGGCCTTAGGAAGCACCATTAAGAACAAAGCTAGTGGAGGTCATAGAATTCCAGTTGAGTCATTTAAAATCCTAAAAGATGATGCTGTGAAAGTGCTGCACTAAATATACCAGCAAATTTGGAAAACTCAACAGTGGACACAGGACTGGAAAAAATGTCAGTTTTCATTCCAATCCCAAAGAAAGAGAATGCCAAAGAATGCTCAAACTCCTGCACAATTGCACTTATCTCACAAGCTAGTAAAGTAATGCCCAAAATTATCCAATGCAGGATTCAACAGTACATGAAACATGAACTTCCAGATGTTCAAGCTGGGTTTAGAAAAGGCGGAGCAACCAGAGATCAAATTCCCAGCATCTGGTGGATCATGGAAAAAGCAACAAAGTTCCGGAAAAACACCTATGTCTGCTTTATCGACTACTCCAAAGCAAAGCGTTTGACTGTGTGGATCATAACAAACTGTGGAAAATACTTAAAGAGAAGTGAATACCAGGCCACCTGACCTGCCTGCTGAGAAATCTGTATGCAAATGAAGAAGAAACAGTTAGAACTGGACATGGAACAACAGACTGCTTCCAAATTGGGAAAGGAGTATGTCAAGGCTATATACTGTCACCCTGCTTATTTAACTTATATACAGAGTATATCATGAGAAATGCCAGGCTGGATGAAACACAAGCTGGAATCAAGATTGCTGGAAGAAGTATCAATAACCATAGATACGCAGTTGTCTACCATTATGGCAGAAAGCAAAGAAAAGCTAAAGAGACACTTGATGAAAGTGAAAGAGGAGAATGATAATCTTGGCTTAAAACTCAATACTCGAGAAACTAAGATAATGATCAGGCCCCATTACTTCATGGCAAATAGATGAGGAAACAATGGAAATAGTGACAGACTTTATATATTGGGGCACAAAAATCACTGCAGATGGTGGCTGCAGACAAGAAATTAAAAAAATCTTGTTCCTTGGAAGAAAACTTATGACCAACCTAGACAGTATATTATAAAGCATTGACATTATTTTGCTGAAAAAATCCATCTAGTCAAAGCTGTGGTTTTTCCAGTAGTCACTTATGGATGTGAAAGTGGGACTATAAAGAAATTTGAGCGCAAAAGAATTGATGCTTTGAACTGTGTTGTTGGAGAAGTGTATTGAGAGCCCCAGTCAATCCTAAAGGAAATCAACTCTGAATATTCACTGGAAGGACTGATGCTCAAGCTGAAACTCTAAGACTTTGGCCACCTGATGTGAAGAACTGACTCATTGAAAAAGACCCTGATGCTCAGAAATATTGAAGGCAGGAGGAGAATGGCATGAGAGAGGGTGAGATCATCGGATGACATCACCAACTTGATGGGCATGAGTCTGAGTAAACTGTAGGAGGTGGTGACTGACAGGGCAGCCTGGAATGCCGCAGTCCGCAGGGTCACAGAGCTGGACTTAACTCAGTAACTGACATGACCGAACTGATCATATTTTCACTCTCAGCTTAAAAACTTAAATGGCCTCCCATTTTTATCAAATTAAATCCCCTAGTTGGACTGTCAAGGCTTAATACTAACTAATCTTTAAATAACATTGATATACTTACTTGTTACAACTTAGTGGAAGAAATCCCAAGTATATTTATCTGATGATGAAACTTGGCTCACCCTCCCCCTTTTAAAATATATTTTTTATCCTTCCCCCTTGTCCCTGATGTGGGTTAGGCACATCTCCCCTTCCAGATGTCTCTAGTAAACTAATCAAAGAAAGGATACTTTGTTGCCACATTTTCCTTATCTGTCCATATCCCCCATTAGAATATGTCTGCTTTGGGCAGAAACACCTTCAATTCATATTTTTTAAAAAAATTATTTATTTTAATTGGAGGCTAATTAGTTTATAATTTTGTATCAGTTTTGCCATACATCAACATGAATCTGTCACAGGTGTACACATGTTCCCCATCCTGAGCCCACCTCCCACCTCCCTCCCTATACCATCCCTCTGGATCATCCCAGTGCTCAAATGTCTACTAAAGTATTGCCATGTCAGAAATGCTGAAAAATGACTGTTAAATAAATGACATTTATAGTATTATGCATTGTGTTTCTGGCACCAAAAATGTACTGATGTCTCACTTCTAGATAAAATTAGATAAAATTCTTCCTTTCTCTCCTTCTCTTTATATTTCTTCCCACTTCTATTGATGCCCATCAGAAAAAGCAAGAGACGTGACTTGGGGCTCCTAACATGAATAAAAGTAATTTGTTTCTAAAGCAATATTGTCTCTCCTTAAAGAGTCTCAAAGGCCAAAGAATCAAATGAGACAAATAGGCAGTATATGCAGAATCCTGACATAAGACTTCATCATTCAATTCAACCCTAGAAACATGCACCAGACTCCAAGATGTCATTCTTTGGGACAGTTTTATTCTCTGTGTATAGAGCTTCAGCTATTCCTTCTTGGTGATATAATGAAATCTCTTTTCCTGCTCCCACACTTACCACTGTTTCCTGCCAAATTTGTTCTCAAAACCAATGCCTGAGGACATACTAAGATAGAAAACATACTCAATTGGAATTTATTCTATATTTCTTCATTTTAGGTGCCATTTTAGAATTTCCTGTGACCCACAGGTATATGCAGCACTGTTGCCATAATTCAACACATTGTTTCATGTGACAAATTTCCCTAAAAGCCTTTCTTAAATACATATTTCTTATTTGGTTCCAGGTAATTTCCTCAAAAGGCAGTCATGTTCACCATGGAAAAGATTGGACCCTCCATTAGTTGGAGTTGGGGATCTTCACCAGAAAACAGTCATTCACCTCTGTTTTGGCTCTTCCTTTTACTGCTTTTGAACTGTGTNTATTGAGAGCCCCAGTCAATCCTAAAGGAAATCAACTCTGAATATTCACTGGAAGGACTGATGCTCAAGCTGAAACTCTAAGACTTTGGCCACCTGATGTGAAGAACTGACTCATTGAAAAAGACCCTGATGCTCAGAAATATTGAAGGCAGGAGGAGAATGGCATGAGAGAGGGTGAGATCATCGGATGACATCACCAACTTGATGGGCATGAGTCTGAGTAAACTGTAGGAGGTGGTGACTGACAGGGCAGCCTGGAATGCCGCAGTCCGCAGGGTCACAGAGCTGGACTTAACTCAGTAACTGACATGACCGAACTGATCATATTTTCACTCTCAGCTTAAAAACTTAAATGGCCTCCCATTTTTATCAAATTAAATCCCCTAGTTGGACTGTCAAGGCTTAATACTAACTAATCTTTAAATAACATTGATATACTTACTTGTTACAACTTAGTGGAAGAAATCCCAAGTATATTTATCTGATGATGAAACTTGGCTCACCCTCCCCCTTTTAAAATATATTTTTTATCATTCCCCCTTGTCCCTGATGTGGGTTAGGCACATCTCCCCTTCCAGATGTCTCTAGTAAACTAATCAAAGAAAGGATACTTTGTTGCCACATTTTCCTTATCTGTCCATATCCCCCATTAGAATATGTCTGCTTTGGGCAGAAACACCTTCAATTCATATTTTTTAAAAAAATTATTTATTTTAATTGGAGGCTAATTAGTTTATAATTTTGTATCAGTTTTGCCATACATCAACATGAATCTGTCACAGGTGTACACATGTTCCCCATCCTGAGCCCACCTCCCACCTCCCTCCCTATACCATCCCTCTGGATCATCCCAGTGCTCAAATGTCTACTAAAGTATTGCCATGTCAGAAATGCTGAAAAATGACTGTTAAATAAATGACATTTATAGTATTATGCATTGTGTTTCTGGCACCAAAAATGTACTGATGTCTCACTTCTAGATAAAATTAGATAAAATTCTTCCTTTCTCTCCTTCTCTTTATATTTCTTCCCACTTCTATTGATGCCCATCAGAAAAAGCAAGAGACGTGACTTGGGGCTCCTAACATGAATAAAAGTAATTTGTTTCTAAAGCAATATTGTCTCTCCTTAAAGAGTCTCAAAGGCCAAAGAATCAAATGAGACAAATAGGCAGTATATGCAGAATCCTGACATAAGACTTCATCATTCAATTCAACCCTAGAAACATGCACCAGACTCCAAGATGTCATTCTTTGGGACAGTTTTATTCTCTGTGTATAGAGCTTCAGCTATTCCTTCTTGGTGATATAATGAAATCTCTTTTCCTGCTCCCACACTTACCACTGTTTCCTGCCAAATTTGTTCTCAAAACCAATGCCTGAGGACATACTAAGATAGAAAACATACTCAATTGGAATTTATTCTATATTTCTTCATTTTAGGTGCCATTTTAGAATTTCCTGTGACCCACAGGTATATGCAGCACTGTTGCCATAATTCAACACATTGTTTCATGTGACAAATTTCCCTAAAAGCCTTTCTTAAATACATATTTCTTATTTGGTTCCAGGTAATTTCCTCAAAAGGCAGTCATGTTCACCATGGAAAAGATTGGACCCTCCATTAGTTGGAGTTGGGGATCTTCACCAGAAAACAGTCATTCACCTCTGTTTTGGCTCTTCCTTTTACTGCTTTTGAACTGTGTTGTTGGAGAAGACTCTTGAGAGTCCCTTGGGATTGCAAGGAGATCCAACCAGTCAATCCTAAAAGAAATCAGCTCTGAACATTCATTGGAAGGAATGATGCTGAAGCTGAAACTCCAATACTTTGGCCATCTGATGTAAATAACTGACTCATTTGAAAAAACCCTGATGCTGGGAAAGATCAAAGGTGGGAGGAGAAGGGGACAACAGAGGATGAGATGGTTGAATGACACCACTGACTAGATGGACATGAGTTTGAGTAAGCTCAAGTAGATGGTGATGGACAGGGAAGCCTGGCGTGCTGCAATCCATGGGGTCTCAAAGAGTCGGATATGACTGAGTGACTGTACTTAACTTTACTGCTTAAATTTAATTTGGTTTAAGGATGATCTATATTTACCATACAGTATATACTCTAAAATTTGAAAATAAATGTTTTTAAAATATGCACATGTATACATTTCTTTCTACTAATCTGATTTCTTACCAGCTCAATAGAATGCTTAACAACTAATTTAAGAAACAAGATTAAGAAAGTAGAAATAGCTGAATTTTTCAGTTGCCATCTCATTTTATAGACCATTATATTTCTAAAAAGTTTTTACTATCCCTCTGAATTGATGTAAGTTATTTTTTAAAATCCTGCTGAGTGTTTTGAAATGCGTATTGACCCACAAAGCTGTAGATGAAAATACTACTTGAGAAAAATCATAAGCTTTAGTGATATGGAACCACTACAAGACTGTATTTGACAAAGCAAGATCTGTAAAAATATATTTCTATTGACTGTGATAAAAAATATCCCCTTCGTTGATCATAGCCTTGTCAGGGCAAATGAATTTGCATAACTCAATGAAATTATGAGCCAGGCAATGCAGGATCACTCAAGACTGGTGGGTCATAGTGGAGACTTCTGATAAAACATAACCCACTAGAAATGCTGTGCTAAGTAGCTTCAGTCATGTCTAACTCTTTGTGACCATAAGGACTGTTGCCCACCAGACTCCTCTGTCCAAGGTTTTCTCCAATAAAGAACTAAAGTGGGTTGCTGTGCCCTCCTCCAGGGGTATCTTTCCAACTCAGGAATCAAATTTGTATGTCTTACATTTTCTACAATGGCAGGCGAATTTTTACCATTAGCATCACCTGGGAAACCTGGTTCACTAGAGGAAGGAATGGCAACCCACTCCAATATTCTTTCCACAAAGCCCCCATGAACATTGCAAAAGGCAAAACATATTACACCAGAAGATGAGCCCCTACCCCACCCCGGGCCAAAAGGAGTCCTATATGTTACTGAGGAAGAGCAGAGGGCAATTACTAATAGCTCCATAAAGAATTAAGAGACTTTGCCAAAGTGGAAGCAATATTCTGTTGTGGATGTATCTGGTGGAGAAAGTCTGATGCTATAAAGAACATCTTTGCTAGGAACCTGAAATGTTAAGTCCGTGAATCAAGGTATATTGGACATGGTCAAGTAGAACATGACAAGAGTGAACATCAACATCTTAGGAATCAGTGAACTAAAATGGATGGAAATGGGTGAATTTAATTCAAATGATCATTATATCTACTACTGTGGGCAAGAATCCTTTAGAAGTGGAATAGCCCTCAGAGTCAACAAAAGAGTCTGAAATGCAGCATTTGTGTATGATCTCATAAATGACAGAATGATCTCAGTTCATATGCAAGATAAATGATTCAACATCCCAGTAAGTCTGTGTCCCCAACTACCGATGCTGAAGAAGTTGAAGTTTAATGGTTCTAAGAAGATCTACAATACCTTCTTGAACTAATGCCAAAAAAAAAGATCATAGGGATTGGAATGCAAAAGTAGGAAGTCAAGAGACACCTAGAGTAACAGGTAAGTTTGTCCTTGTAGTACAAAATGAAACAGGGCAAAGACTAACAGAGTTTCATCAAGAAACATTCTGGTCATAACAAACACTCTCTTTCAACAAAACAAGAGAGAACTCCATACATGGATATCATCAGATGGACAATACTTAAGTCACATTGATTGTATTCTTTGCAGCCAAAGATGGAGAAGCTTTCTACAGTCTGCAAAAACAAGACCTGGAGCTGACTGTGGCTCAGATCATGAGCTCCTTATTGCAAAATTCAGGCTTAAATTGAAGAAAGTAGTGAAAGCCACTAGACCACTCAGGTATGACCTAAATCAAATCCCTTAGGATTATACAGTGGAGGTGATCAATAGATTCAAGGGATTAGATCTGGTAAACAGACTGCATGAACAACTGTGTACAGAGGTTTGTAACATTATTGGTAACACCACAGGAAGTGGTGACCAAAGTCATCCCCAAGAAAAGAAAATGCTTCTTGTGAAGGCAAAAGTGTTGTCTAAGGAGGCTTCTCTTGTGTCTCAGCTGGTAAAGAATTTTCTGCAACGAGGGATACCTAGGTTAGGAAGATCCCCTCGAGAAGGGAAAGGCTACCCACTCCAGTATTCTGGCCTAAAGAATTCCATGGACTGTATAGTCCATGGGGTCACAAAGAGTCTGACACAACTGAGTGACCTCCACTTCCACAAGGAGGCTGTACAAATAACTGATTAAAGAAGAGAGGAATTCCAGAGAATAGCAAAAAGTGATTAGAAGACCTTCTTAAGTGAACAATACAAAGAAATAGAGGAAAACAATAGAATGGGAAAGACTGGATATCTCTTTAAGGAATTGGAGATACCAAGAGAATATAACATGGAAAGATGGGCACAATAAAGGACAGAAATAGTATGGTCCTCACAGAAGCAGGAGGCATTAAGCAGAGGTATAAGAATATGCAGAAGAACTGTACAAAAAAAGTTAATGACCTGGATAACCATGATGATGTAGTTATTCACCTAGAGTCAGACATCCTGAAATGTGAAGTCAAGTGGACCTTAGGAAGAATTACTGTGAACAAAGCTAGTGGAAATGATGGAATTCCAGCTGAGATATTTCAAATTTTAAAAGAAGATACTGTTAAACTGCTGCACTTGCTACTGTCAGCAAGTTTGGAAAACTTAGCAGTGGGCACAGGACTGGAAAAGATCAGTTTTCATTCCAATCCCAAAGAAGTGCAATGCCAAAGAATGTTCAAACTACTGTACAATTGCACTCATTTCAATGCTAGCAAGGCGATGCTCAAAATTTCAAGTTAGGCAGTACATGAAGCAAAAACTACCAGATGCACAGAACTGAGTTTAGAAAAGGCAAAGGAACTAGAGATCAAATTGCCAACATTCGTTAGATCATAGAAAAAGCAAGGGGATTCCAGATAAACATGTATTTCTGCTTCATTGACTATGCTAGAACATTTGGCTGTTTCAATCACAACATACTGTGGAAAATTCTTGAAGAAATGGGAGAACCAGACCACCTTATCTGTCTCCCAAGAAACCTGTATACAGGTCAGGAAGCAACAGTTAGAACTGAATATGGAACAACAGTCTGGTTCAGTATTGGGAATGGAGTATGATGAGGTTGTATTGTTGTCACCATACTTATTTAATTTCTATGCCAAGTACCTCATGTGAAATGCCTGACTGGATGAATCACAAGCTGGAATCAAAATTGTCAAGAGAAATACCAACAACCCAGATAAGCAGATGATACCACTCCAATTCAGAAAGTGAAGAAGAATTCTTGATGAGGGTGAAAGATAAGAGAGGAAAGGCTGGCTTAAAAATGAACATTCAAAAAAATAAGATCACAGCAAACAGTAACATCATTTCATGGCAAACAGATGGGGAAAAAGTGGAAGCAGTGACAAAATTTATTTTCTTGGACTCCAAAATCACTGCAGATGGTTACTGCAGTTATGAAATGAAAAGACATTTGCTCTTTGGAAGTAAAGCTATGACAATCCCAGACAGTGTGTTAAAAAGAAAAAATATCCCTTTACTGACAAATATCCATATAGTCAAAGCTATGGTTTTTCCAATTGTCATGTATGGATGTGAGAATTAGACCATAAAGAAGGCTGAGTGCCAAACAATTGATGCTTTTCAGTTGTAGTACTGGAGAAGACTCTTGAGAGTCCTTTGAACTGTGAGGAGGTCAAACTAGTCAATCCTAAAGGAAATCATCTTTGAATATTCACTACAAGGAGTGGTGATGAAACTCAAGCTCCAATACTTTGGCCACCTGATGCAAAGAGTTGACTCAATGGAAAAGATTCTGATGTTGGGAATAACTGAAGGTAACAGGAGAAGGGGGCAGCAGTAGATGAGATTGTTAGAAAGCATCATCAACTCAATGGACATGAGTTTGAACAAACTACGAGAGACAGTGAAGGACAGGGAAGACTGGTATGCTGCAGTCCATAGGTCACAGAGGCAAACATTACTTAGTGACTGAATAACAATAGCAAAAAATAATATGGAATTTTATATGAAATTTGGCAATTTATTAAATAACTTAGGTAATGCTTTTCAGTGAAGTTAATTTTCACTATTCCTTTTATCTTGCTTTTAATACATGTCTTTATTCATAGATTTTTTTTGTGCTGTACTTTAAAATTCAACTTTATAACAACAAAATTTAGCAGCATTGCCATTTATCAGTCAGTCTCAGAACATACAAGCCTCTTTAAAACAAATGTAGACCTACTGCTCCAGAATCCAATTGCCCTTATTGTATCCATTCAGTTTGTTTGTGTCATTTTTTATGGGGGGTGCTTAATCCATTTATATTTAAAGCTATTTTTTATATATAGGCATCTATTAGTGGGCTCCCCAGAAGGCCCTAGTGGTAAAGAATCCATTTGCCAATGCAGGAGGTTCAAGAGAAGTGGATTCAATCCCTGGGTCAGGAAGACCCCCTGAGGAAGAAAATGGCAACCCACTTCAGCATTATTGCCTGGAAAATTTAATTGGTAGATGAATCTGGAGGGTTATAGTCCGTGGCATCACAAAGAGTCAGACAGGACTGAGCACACAGTGCATGTACTTACTGTCATTTTCTTAACTGTTTTTTATTTTTTTGTAGGCTTTTTTCTTCCTTTGTGTTTCATGCAGAGAGAAGTCCCTTCAGTATTTGTTGTAAAGCTGGTTTGGTGGTACTGAATTCTAATTTTTGCTTGTCTGTAAAGCTTTTGATTTCTCTATTTATTTTGAATGAGGTCCTTGCTGAGTAGAGTAATCTTGTAGTTTTTTTTTTCTTTCTTTCTTTTTCTTTTCTTTCTCTGGGACCTCTGTAATTTGAATGTTGGTGTTTAATATTGTCCCAGAGCTTTCTGAGACTATCTTTAATTCTTTACATTCTTCATTCTATATTCTACCCTTCAGCAGTTATTTCCACAATTCTGTCTTCTAGCACACTTATCCATTCTTCTGCCTCAGTTATTCTGTTTTTGATCTTTTATAGAAAAAATTTTAATTTCAGTTATTTTGTTGTTCATCACTGATTTGCTCTTTATTTCTTCTAGATCCTTGTTAAATGTGCTAAATGATTCTTGCATTTTTTCCATTCTATTTTTGAGATTTTGGATGATCTTTACTATCATTACTTTAAATTATTTTTCAGAGTAGTTTGCCTGTTTCCTCTTTATTCATTTGATCTTGTGGGTTTTTACCTTGTTCTTCATCTGCACAATATTTCTCTGTCTGTTCATTTTGTTTAACTTACTGTGTTGTGGTCTCCATTCCTCAGGCTATAGGGTCACAGTTCTTCTTGCTTTTGGTCTCTGCCCCCAGTAGGTAAGGTTGGTCCAGTGACTTCTATTAACTTTGTGTTGCAAGGGACCTGTGCTCATATTCTGGTGGGAGGAGGTGAGCTTTTTCCCTCTGATGGGAAAGATTATGTGATGTGGTGTGTTTTGGGGTGTCTTGCAGCCTCTCTGTGATAAGTTGGTTTATATTCCTGTCTTGTTTGTTGTTTTGGTGAAGCATCCAGCACTGGATTCTGCAAGCACTTGAGTGGTACTGGATGTTGAATTTGAGTGGAAACCTCTGTGGGAGTTCTGACTGATTAATACTCCCAAGGGTCAGGAATTCTCTGATGGTCTAGAGTCCTGGACTCAACAAGTTGGGCTCAGGCCCAACTTCTGATCAGGAAAGCAAGGTCCCACAAACAGTTTATTATGGTAATAAAAGGGGATTAAAACAAACAAACAAAAGCAAGAAGCAAAATAAAACCCACAAATGATAAAAACAAAATCAGACAAATAGAAACAAAAAGAAAGGAATATACATCCATACATATGAAACCAAAAGCATCCAAAGAAAATAAAGTACAAGAGAGTGATCCAGCTAGCAAATGAAACAAAAAATGCTATCATTAATTAAAAACAAACATAAGTAAAACACAAAACAGAAAACAAGAGACTAGAGTGTCAGTTGAGGAATAAAGCACAGAAAAGAAAAGAAACAGTGGGGAAAAAAAGAGAAAAATAGAAAAACAAAGATAAATAGACATGTATAAAAAGATTTTTACATAATAAAAGGGAAAACTGTAAGAAGAAAATAAATAAAAACTAAAAAAGAAAGACAAAAAGCAAAAACTACAAAAAGCCAAACTAGAAGTAGAAATGTATAAAAGAAATAAAATGGGTGATTAAAAATAATTCCCAAAAGCCAAAATAGAGATAATAATGTAAACAGCAACCACAGCAACAAAGGAAAAAAAAAAAATAGAAAAACAAACTAACAAACCAGAATCAACTGCAAAGCAAATCAAAACATAAAAGTTATAAATGTTTTTCTCAGGTCTCAGCTGTCAGTGTCCTTTCCTGCACTGTGAGCCACAGCCTACTTCCACCTCCCTAGGAGTCCCTCCGGTATTGAGGAAGGCTGGTCTGTGAACCTGCTTTGAGGACAGCTCAGACTCTACTCGTGTTCTACTTTTGTGTGTACTTGCTTCCACCTTCCACAGCTGCCAGAGCTAGAGTGTTATCTTTTGTGGGAACACTCATTGTCCTTTTATATATTCCATAGACACAGAGTCTACCTAGTTGATTATGTGGATTTAATCTGCATCTTATACAACTGGTGGATCCCTTCCTTAGTTATTCCACCCCTGGAGCTCAGTTGTTGTTTTATTCCCGCGTCTGGATGTGGGTCATCTATAGGAATTTGCATCCAAGGCTGCCCTGGAGGATTGGGTCTGCCCCAGTGAGGTTCTTTCATGGAAGTGGTGTGGCTGTTTGGATCATGGGGACTTCAGCAGTGCCAGGTACACAGGGAAGTCAATGGCAATGGGTGCAGGAAATATGGCTCTATAAGGAGTCTTTTCTAGCCTCTGCAGCTGGCATTCAAGGGTCTCCATGGCTGGTCTTTCTCTGTTGCTTGATACATCAGGCACTAAAAAGTCTACCCATACTGGGGTCTTCCTCCATTGCAGCTGCCCATAACTGGCATGTGGGGAAGGAGAGGCTATAATGGTGGTTTTACTCCTCATTGTGACTTAACAGTAGAACTCTGCCTCCTTGACCACCTGGCTTTCCTCAAAATGCATTCCCCACTGCAAATTTCCACCCTACCATCCCCTTGCACCCTCAGCCCACATCAACAGCAGTCTTCACCCTGAGATTTCTTTCCAGTCCACATACTCCAGCTCCCAGTCACCATGCCCACCAGTTGACTTCAGTCCCTGTCTATTGTAAGTAAGGCCACAGCATGGATCATCTGTGTGGTTCTCAAAACATAGACTGTCACAGATCATTTGTGTCACTCCCTGACAGCCTCAAATGCTTCCCTTCTCTCCCATCCAATTGGTCCAGATGTGAGGATCTCTCCTCTGCTTCAGCTTCCAGGTGGTACCTGCACCACCCCTAGGTACAGGTCCAATCCCACTCACTCTGCCCTTCCTTCTCCCTTCTTCCTTCTTCCTATCAAGTCGTGCATATATTCCTTTCCAGTAGTCAGGGAGAGTTGCCTGTACTCCACTGGTTCTCTGTGACAACTTCTGCCTCTGAAGAGGTATTCTTGGTGCACCCATGGAGAGAGATGTATTCCACATTCTTCTACTCCTCCACCATCTTGTTGACTTTCCTTATTGTATAAAAAAAAAATCTTTCTTTCTTCTTCTTTTCTTGGCCACACTGTGCAGCATGCAGAAACTTAGTTCCCAGGTCAAAGATTGAACCCATACCCCTTGCAGTGGAGGGGCAGAGTCTTAAATATTGGACTGCCAGGGAAGTCTCGGTCTACTGTATTTTCAATTTCAGGTACTGTATTCTTCAGTTGTTACTGGTTCTTTATTTGTTCTCTAATTTCTTATTAAAATCTCCTTGTATTTATCTACATTTCCCCTAATTCAGTTAGCATTCTTAATACTGTTTTGTTTATTTGTTTGCTATTTTTCTTCTTTTTTATTCATTTGTTTGAAGAAAATTCTTCTGTCTTTTTAATTAACTTCATGAAATTAGGTAAAAAATTACCTCTCCCAGCCATGAAGGCCTGTGCTTGTGTGGGAGCATCCTTATGTCATTTTTATGTCTCTGTAACTTTGCTAAGATATGGGTCTGAAGTGTATATAGTTTGCATCTTTCCTTGGGTATGCTGGTAGCCACTGCTTTGTGGGGGGCTTCTCTTGTGGATCAGCTGGTAAAGAATCTGCCTGTAATGCAGGAGATCTGGGTTTGATTCCCTGGAGAAGGGAAAGGCAACCCACTCCAGTATTCTGGCCTGGATAATTCCATGGACTGTATAGTCCATGAGGTCACAAAGAGTCATGTACAACTGAAGGACTTTCATTCACTCACTCACTGCATTGGTGGAAGGCATGACTGGACATGGAAAGGCTACAGCCAGAGCAAGGTGCAAGCTAGTGCAAGCTAGGGCTTCTGTTCTCAATGGCTATCACTGCTCACACTACTCAGTGTGATCTGTGTGTGTTTCTACATTGCTCAAATTGTGTGTGAATCTGGAAATCAGAGTCTGTTGGCAAAAGCTCTATTTTCTATCTCTGAAAGCTCATTAGTTTCATAGTAAAAGTGACTTGAAAACTCTTTGGTTGCTTTTCTACTATTCAGTGCAACACTTTCTTTAACCTAACAAGTGATTTTTATGAATGAAACAGACTGCTGGAACTCCTTGTTAGGAGATCAACTCAGAGTCAATTTTACCTAGCCAAGTTAATTATAGCTAGAGTACTAACTAGTCACAGAAGCTCTGCTCAAAGTCCTGTTCACAAAGAAGGACCCAGTTTGTCCTGTTTGAGTCTCTAAACTGCAAAGAAACATGCTGAGTGAGAATGTTGAAATCTGAGACTCTTGGCAAAGCTGTATTTAGTGCCTCTGAAAGCTAGTTAGTTGTAGATTGAAAGTTCCCTGAAAAATGCTTTGGTTGTTGTTGTTTAATTCAGTTTCATAACTTCCTTAGTCTAACTCTTGAGTTTTTGAAAGAAACAGTTCTCCTGGAACCTTCTTAGGTGGTCATCTCAAAGTACATTTTCACGAAACCACGTTCAGTTAAGTTCAGTTGCTCAGTTGTGTCCGACTCTTTGCGACCCCATGAATCACAGCACGCCAGGCCTCCCTGTTCATCACCATCTCTCTGAGTTCACTCAGACTCACGTCCATCGAGTCCATGATGCCATCCAGCCATCTCATCCTCGGTCGTCCCCTTCTCCTCCCGCCCCCAATCCCTCCCAGCATCAGAGTCTTTTCCAACGAGTCACTCTTCTCATGAGGTGACCAAAGCACTGAAGTTTCAGCTTTAGCATCATTCCTTCCAAAGAAATCCCAGGGCTGATCTCCTTCAGAATGGACTGGTTGGATCTCCTTGCAGTCTGAGGGACTCTCAAGAGTCTTCTCCAACAAAACCACGGTTAAAAAGTATCAATTCTTCGGCGTTCAGCCTTCTTCACAGTCCAACTCTCATATCCCTACATGACCATGGGAAAAACCATAGCAATGACTAGACGGACCATAGTCGAAAAGTTAATGTCTCTGCTCTTGAATATGCTATCTAGGTTGGTCATAACTTTTCTTCCAAGGAGTAAGCGTCTTTTAATTTCATGGCTGCAGTCACCATCTGCAGTGATTTTGGAGCCCCCCCCCTCCCCCAAATAAAGTCTGACACACTTTACAATGTTTCCCCATCTATTTCTTATGAAGTGATGGGACCAGATGCCATGATCTTCATTTTCTCAATGCTGAGCTTTAAGCTAACTTTTTCACTCTCCTCTTTTACTTTCATCAAGAGGCTTTATAGTTCCTCTTCACTTTCTGCCATAAGGGTCGTATCATCTGCATGTCTGATATTATTATTTCTCCCAGCAATCTTGATTCCAGCTTGTATTTCTTCCAGTCCAGCGTTTCTCATGATGTATTCTGCATAGAAGTTAAATAAGCAGGGTGACAATATACAGACTTGACACACTCCTTTTCCCATTTGGAACCCATCTGTTGTTCCATGTCCAGTTCTAACTGTTGCTTTCTGACCTGCATACAGATTTCTCAAGAGGCAGGTCAGGTGATCTGGTATTCCCATCTCTTTCAGAATTTTCCACAGTTTATTGTGATCCACACAGTCAAAGGCTTTGCCATAGACAATAAAGCAGAAATAGATGTTTTTCTGCAACTCTCTGGCTTTTTTGACAATCCAGCGGATGTTGGCAATTTGATCTCTGGTTCCTCTGCCTTTTCTAAAACCAGCTTGAACATCAGGAAGTTCACAGTTTGCATATTGTTGAAGCCTGGCTTGGAGAATTTAAAGCATTACTTTACTAGCATGGGAAATGAGTGAAATTGTGCTGTAGTTTGAGCATTCTTTGGTATTGCCTTTCTTTGGAATTGGAATGAAAACTGACCTTTTCCAGTCCTGTGGCCACTGCTGAGTTTTCCAAATTTGCTGGCATACTGAGTATAGCACTTTCACAGCATNTGAAGTTTCAGCTTTAGCATCATTCCTTCCAAAGAAATCCCAGGGCTGATCTCCTTCAGAATGGACTGGTTGGATCTCCTTGCAGTCTGAGGGACTCTCAAGAGTCTTCTCCAACAAAACCACGGTTAAAAAGTATCAATTCTTCGGCGTTCAGCCTTCTTCACAGTCCAACTCTCATATCCCTACATGACCATGGGAAAAACCATAGCAATGACTAGACGGACCATAGTCGAAAAGTTAATGTCTCTGCTCTTGAATATGCTATCTAGGTTGGTCATAACTTTTCTTCCAAGGAGTAAGCGTCTTTTAATTTCATGGCTGCAGTCACCATCTGCAGTGATTTTGGAGCCCCCCCCCTCCCCCAAATAAAGTCTGACACACTTTACAATGTTTCCCCATCTATTTCTTATGAAGTGATGGGACCAGATGCCATGATCTTCATTTTCTCAATGCTGAGCTTTAAGCTAACTTTTTCACTCTCCTCTTTTACTTTCATCAAGAGGCTTTATAGTTCCTCTTCACTTTCTGCCATAAGGGTCGTATCATCTGCATGTCTGATATTATTATTTCTCCCAGCAATCTTGATTCCAGCTTGTATTTCTTCCAGTCCAGCGTTTCTCATGATGTATTCTGCATAGAAGTTAAATAAGCAGGGTGACAATATACAGACTTGACACACTCCTTTTCCCATTTGGAACCCATCTGTTGTTCCATGTCCAGTTCTAACTGTTGCTTTCTGACCTGCATACAGATTTCTCAAGAGGCAGGTCAGGTGATCTGGTATTCCCATCTCTTTCAGAATTTTCCACAGTTTATTGTGATCCACACAGTCAAAGGCTTTGCCATAGACAATAAAGCAGAAATAGATGTTTTTCTGCAACTCTCTGGCTTTTTTGACAATCCAGCGGATGTTGGCAATTTGATCTCTGGTTCCTCTGCCTTTTCTAAAACCAGCTTGAACATCAGGAAGTTCACAGTTTGCATATTGTTGAAGCCTGGCTTGGAGAATTTAAAGCATTACTTTACTAGCATGGGAAATGAGTGAAATTGTGCTGTAGTTTGAGCATTCTTTGGTATTGCCTTTCTTTGGAATTGGAATGAAAACTGACCTTTTCCAGTCCTGTGGCCACTGCTGAGTTTTCCAAATTTGCTGGCATATTGAGTGCAGCACTTTCACACCATCATCTTTCAGGATTTGAAACAGCTCAACTGGAATTCCATCACCTCCACTAGCTTTGTTCGTAGTGATGCTTTCTAAGGCCCACTTGACTTCACATTCCAAGATGTCTGGCTCTAGATGAGTGATCACATCATCATGATTATCTGGGTCGTGAAGATCTTTTTTGTACAGTTCTTC
>SJYW01021619.1:141643-157442 GCA_006410735.1 Raphicerus campestris
CCCCCAAATAAAGTCTGACACACTTTACAATGTTTCCCCATCTATTTCTTATGAAGTGATGGGACCAGATGCCATGATCTTCATTTTCTCAATGCTGAGCTTTAAGCTAACTTTTTCACTCTCCTCTTTTACTTTCATCAAGAGGCTTTATAGTTCCTCTTCACTTTCTGCCATAAGGGTCGTATCATCTGCATGTCTGATATTATTATTTCTCCCAGCAATCTTGATTCCAGCTTGTATTTCTTCCAGTCCAGCGTTTCTCATGATGTATTCTGCATAGAAGTTAAATAAGCAGGGTGACAATATACAGACTTGACACACTCCTTTTCCCATTTGGAACCCATCTGTTGTTCCATGTCCAGTTCTAACTGTTGCTTTCTGACCTGCATACAGATTTCTCAAGAGGCAGGTCAGGTGATCTGGTATTCCCATCTCTTTCAGAATTTTCCACAGTTTATTGTGATCCACACAGTCAAAGGCTTTGCCATAGACAATAAAGCAGAAATAGATGTTTTTCTGCAACTCTCTGGCTTTTTTGACAATCCAGCGGATGTTGGCAATTTGATCTCTGGTTCCTCTGCCTTTTCTAAAACCAGCTTGAACATCAGGAAGTTCACAGTTTGCATATTGTTGAAGCCTGGCTTGGAGAATTTAAAGCATTACTTTACTAGCATGGGAAATGAGTGAAATTGTGCTGTAGTTTGAGCATTCTTTGGTATTGCCTTTCTTTGGAATTGGAATGAAAACTGACCTTTTCCAGTCCTGTGGCCACTGCTGAGTTTTCCAAATTTGCTGGCATACTGAGTATAGCACTTTCACAGCATCATTTTTTCAGGATTTGAGATAGCTCAACTGGAATTCCATCATCTCCACTAGCTTTGTTTGTAGTGATGCTTTCTAAGGCCCACTTGACTTCACATTCTAAGATGTCTGGCTCTAGATGAGTGATTACATCATCATTATTATTTTGGACCTGAAGATCTTTTTTGTACAATTCTGTGTATTCTTGCTACCTCTTCTTAATATCTTCTGCTTCTGTTAGGTCCATACCATTTCTGTCCTTTATCGAGCCCATCTTTGCATGAAATGTTCCCTTGGTATCTTTAATTTTCTTGAAGAGATCTCTAGTCTTTCCCATTCTGTTCTTTTCCTCTTTTCCTTTGCATTGATCCCTGAAGAAGATTCAGGGATTTTGCTATTCTTTGGACCTCTGCATTCAGATGCTTATATCTTTCCTTTTTTCCTTTGCTTTTCACTTGTCTTCTTTTCACAGCTATTTGTAAGGCCTCCTCAGACAGCCATTTTGCTTTTTTGCATTAATTTTCCATGGGGATGGTCTTGATCCCTGTCTCCTGTACAATGTTACGAACCTCATTCCATAGTTCATCAGTCACTCTATCTATCAGATCTAGGCCCTTAAATCTATTTCTCACTTCCACTGTATAATCATAACGGATTTGATTTAGGTCATACCTGAATGGTCTCACAATTTTCCCTACTTTCTTCAATTTAAATCTCAGTTTAGACTGTTAACTATTCACACAACTCTCTAATCAAAACTGTGTTCACAAAGAGGGATCCATTGTATCCTGTTTAAGTCTCTACACTGTTCAGAAACATGCTGTGTGTGAATCTTGGAATTTGAAACTCTTGCTTAAAGCTGTATTATCTGCTTCTGAAAGCTAGTTAGTTGTAGACTGATTATTTGAAGAATACAGGTTGTTTTTTTCTATTCAGTTCAACCACTTTCTTAGTCTAACCCTTGATTATTATGAAAGGAATGAGCTTGGAAATAATTGTTAGGATGTCCTCTCAGAGAATATTTTCACTAAGCCAGGTTAGTTATAAGTATACTACTAACTAGCCACATAACTCTCTGGTCAAATCAGTACTCTCACTGAAAGAACCGGAAGTCTTATTTCTGTCTTTGCATTCATTCATTAGGAACATTCTGTGTGTGAACAATGAAATCAGAGGCTCTAGGATAAAGCTGTTTTTTTTTGTTTGTTTGTTTGTTTGCCTCTTGATTATCCTAGAATTAAAGTTAGTTGGAAAACACTTTGGTTGCTTTTGTTGTATTACTTTCAACAGTTTTCTTAGACAAACCATTGTGTTTTCTTAAAGAAACATGCTCCTTGGAATAATTTGTTAGGAGGTCCTCTCTAATCGCATTTTTCCCCTAATGAGGTTAGTTATGAATATAATACTAGCTACTCACAGAACTATGTTCTCAAACCCGTATTCACAATGAAGGAACGTGCGTTGTGTTTGTCTTTGCATTCATCAGGAACACTCTGTGTGAATGTTGGAAAATTTGTTGGTTGCTTTCATTGTATTCATTTCAACAAATTCCTTCATCTAACCCTTGAATTTTATGTAGGAACCAACTGCATGGAACTCTTTGTTAGAAGGACATCTCAGAGTATAATTTCACCTAACCTGTAATTTTGTTACTTCTAGCATGTATCAGTCCCAAACTCTGCTCAAACCAGTGTTTCCAAGGAAGGATCCATTGTTTCCTTTTTTAGTTCTATGCTGCTCAGAGTGGATCTTGAATCAGAGCCTCATCAAAAAGTAGTACCATCTATCTCTGAAAGCTAGTTAGGTGCAGACTGACAGGCAATGAATACTTAGGTTTCTTTAATTTTATTAGGTCAACAGCTTCATCAGTCTAACACTTGAGTTGTAGGTCAGAATCAGCCTGCCTGGAACTCCTTGTTAGGAGCTCATTTTAGAGTGACCTTTCAGCTACCTTGTTTGCTCACTAGTCACAGAACCCTCTGGTCAAACCAGTATTCTCCTGAAGGAAGCAGTGTGCTTTGTCTGTATATTTCCTTCATCAGGAGCGTTCTGTGAGTGAGCCTTGAATGATGTTCCTCTTTGCCTAAAGCTATATTTTCTGCCTCAGAAAGCCTGTTAGTAATAGGCTGAAAGTTTGTTGAAACCCACTTTGATTGCTTTTCTTTTATTCAGTTCCACAACTTCCTTAGGCTAACCCTTGAGTGTTCCAAAAGAAAAGGGCTGCTTGGCTTGGAAATAATCATCCAAGGAGGTCATCTCTGACTGCATATTTCCCCTAACCAGGTTAGTTCTTAGTATATATAATACTAGCTACTCACAGAACTTTGTGCTCGAACCTATATTCACAATGAAGGAACCAGTGTGCTCTGTTTGTGTCTTTACATTCATCAGAAATGTTTTATGTGTGAATGTTGTAAAACTCATTGGTTGCTTTTACTGTATTCAGTTCAACAAATTATTTCATCTTTTCTTTGAATTTTCTGAAAGAAACACGCCACTTGGAACGCCTTGTTAAGAGAACATCTGAGTGTACTTTCACCTAACCAGATTACTTAAAGGTATAACATGAACTATTCCCAGAATTCTGCTCAAACCAGTGTTCCCAAGGAAAGATCTATCATGTGCTGTTTAAGTTTCTGCACTGTTCAGAGTCATGTTGTGAGTGAATCTTGGAATCCGAGCCTCATCACTAAAGTTGTGCCATCTACCTCTGAAAGCTAGTTAGTTGCAGACTAACAGGCAAAAAATACTTTGGTTTCTTTAGATATATTCAGTTCACTGGTTTTCTTAGTCTGACACTTGAGTTTTTTTTTCTAAGAAACAGCCTCCTTTTAACTTCTTGTTAGGAGTTCATCTCAGATTCCATTGTCACCTATCCAGGGTAACAGAGGTATAGTACTAAGTAGTCCCAGAATTCTGCTCAAACCAGTTCACAAAGAAGGATCGAGTGTGTCCTGTTCAACTCTCCACAACATTCAGAAATGTGCTGTATGTGACTCTCTGAATCTGAGCACATCACTAAAGTTATACATTCTGCCATGGAAAGCTAGGTGGGTATAGAATGCAAGTAAGATGGAAAGAACTATGGCTTCTTTTTCTTTACTCAACTCAGCAACTACCTTAGTCTAACCTGTGAGTGATTTGTAAGACACGTATAAGAAAATAAAGTTTGTCACTGTTTACATAGTTTCCCCAAATATTTGTCATGGTTAAGGAGTTGAGTTTTGAATGAGTCAGGCGGGCTTCCCTGGTGGCTCAGAGGGTAAAGCATCTGCCTGCAATGTGGGAAACCTGGGTTCGATCCCTGGGTCAGAAAGATCCCCTGGAGAAGGAGATGGCAACCCACTCCAGTATTCTTGCCTGGAAAATTCCATAGATGAAGGACTGGTAGGCTACAGTCCATCAGATCCCAAAGAGTCACACATGACTAAGCACTTCACTACTTATGAATCAGGCTGCTTGTCACTTCTTGCTGCAAGGTCATCTGACAGTATGCTTGACCTAATCAGGATTAAAAATAGACTTGGTCATCCACTTTCACAAAGCTCTCTCCACTGATATCTTTGCTCAGCAAACAGTACAGTGTTGCACACTAGGAGTGTCTTAACACAGCTCTAAATGTGCAGAGAAATGTGTTATCTTGAGGGTTGAAATAAAGGCATTATGGCAAAACCAGTATACTCCTCTTGTGAAAGCTGGATAGCTGCAGCTTCAAACCAGCCACAAAAACACACTGGGTAATATTTCTGTTTGTTATGACAACAGCTTTTGTCCATTATTTGAGTTTTCTGAAATGAAAATATTGCTGGCCACTTCTTACTGGGAAGTCATCACCCAGTTCAGTTTCACTGAATTAGGCTAGCAACAGGTATGGGAGTCAACACTCACAGAACACTCCCTGCTGGACTCTCAGAACACTCCCCACTGAATGCTTTACTCATGGAATGGCGTCATCTGTCCTTGGGTTCTCTTAGACAGCTTTCTAACTATAGGGACATTTGTTTCTGTTCACATGGGATTTCCAGCCTAAGGGCAGAGGCAGCATGTCTTTGTGTGACTGCAGGATGACTGCCATCTTAAGCCTAAAAGAAATGCACACAGATTCATTCTCCTCTTCCTTATGACCACAGCATTGCTGAAGTATATGTATCTTCTCAAAGCTCAGGCACTGACTTATTAATACTACAAAGTCATCTGACAGTACTCAGGGTCACAACAGGTAGGGCAGAAGCACTCACAAAATACTCCTCTCTGAGTGCTTTCTAAGGGAATGAATGGTCCAGTATGATCTAGGAGTGTCTTTGCACATTTCCACACCTGTGGGGAAACATTTTTATGAACCTAGAACTTGGTGCCTGAAGAGAAAGCAGAATTTTCACCAAACGAAGAATCTGGAATACTTACAGTCTCCAGTCTGATGGAAAAAACACACTGGTGCATATTTCCCTTCTTTATGACAGCCAGTTTCATTAAGTATTTCTGCTTTTTGAGAGAAACATGCAGCTTGCCATTTCTTGCTGGGAGGTCCTCTGGCAATACCGTTTTACTCTCATCAGGGTTAAAACAAATACAGGAGTCAATATTCATGGATAAATACTTTGTGTCCTAGAAATGAATTTACACAGCTTGGAAACTGAGAGAGACACATTTTTGTGCACTTGGAATTGGAGTAAGATGTCAAAAAGCAGCCATTTGTCCTGTGAAACTTGGATAGGTGCAGCATCCAACCTGCCAGCAAAACACAGGCTCATTCTACTCTTTAACCATAGAAAAGCTTTGGTGAAGTAGTTGAGGGTTCAAGGAATCAGGCAGGCTTCTATGGTGACTCAGAGGGTAAAACATTTGTCTCTAATGTGGGCAGGAGACCTGAGGTCAGTCCTGGGTCGAGAAGATCCCCTGGAGAAGTATGTAGCAATCCAATACAATACTCTTGCCTGAAAAAAATTATGGATAGAGGAGTCTGGCAGGCTACAGTCAATGGTATCTCAGAGAGTTGTACACAACTGAACAACTTCACTTCTCTTGAATCAATCTGCTTGTTGCTTCTTGCTAAAAGGTCACCTGACTACCTTTCACCTAATCAGGGTAAAAATAGGCTTGGCCATACACATTCACAGAGCACTCTCCACTGAAATCTTTGTTCCTCAAATGGTACAGGTGTCTGTCCACTACAAGAGCCTTTACACAGCTCTAAATGTGCAGGGAAATGGGTTACTTTGAAGCTGGAATTCCAGGCAATATGGCAAAATCAGTATATTACTCCTGTGAAAGCAGGATACTTGCAGCCTCAAACCAGCCACAGAAACCCACTGGGTCATTTTTCTGTGCATTATGACAACAGCTTTGGTCCTTTATTTGAATTTTCTGAAAGAAACATACTGCTGGACACTTCTTACTGGAAAGTCATCACCCAGTCCAGTTTCACTGAATTAGGTTTACAACAGGTATGAGAGTCAACACTCACAGAACACTCTCCACTGGACTTTCAGAACACTCCCCTCTGAACGCTTTACTCCATGGAATGGTGTCATCTGTCCTTGGGCTCTCTTAGACAGCTTTCTAACTACAAGGACATTTGTTTCTGTTCACATGGGATTTGCAGCCTAATGGCAGAGGCAGTAGGTCTTTGTGTGACTGCAGGATGGTTGCCATCTTAAGCCTGAAAGAAATGCATACGGATTTATTCTCCTCTTCCTTATGGCCAGAGCATTGCTGAAGTATATGTGTCTTTTCAAAGCCCAGACACTGACTTATTAATAATACAAAGTCATCTGACAGTGTTATTTCACCCTCTCAGGGTAACAACAGGTAGGGCAGCACTCACAGAAAATCTTCCCTGAATTCTTTTCTAAGGGAATGAAAGGTCTGGTGTGATCTTGGAGTGCCTTTGCACATTTCCACAACTGTGCAGAAACATTTTTCTGAACCTAGAACTCGGCGCCTGAAGAGAAAGCAGCATTTTCACCAAGTGAATCTGGAATACTTGCAGTCTCCAACCTGATAGAAAAACACTTTGGTACATTTTTGCCTTCTTTATGACAGCCAGTTTCATCAAGTATTTATGCCTTCTGAGGAAAACACATAGCTTGTTCTTTCTTGTTGGGAGGTCCTCTGACAGTACAGTTTTACCCTCATCAGGGTAAAAACAGATACAGAGGTCAACATTCACAGATAAGTACATTGTGTCTTAGGAATAATTTACTCAGCTTGGAAACTGAGGGAGACATGTTTTTGTACACCTGAAATTGGAGTATGATGTCAAAAAGCAGTCATTTGTCTTGCATATAACGTGCATAGCTCCAGCATCTGACCTGCCAGAGAAACACACAGGCATATTCTACTCTTCAACCCTTGAACAGCTTTGGTGAAATAGTTGAGGGTTCCAGGAATCAGGCGGGCTTCCCTGGTAAACTGTATGCCTGAAACGTGAGCGGGAGACATGGGCTTGATCCCCAGGTTGGGAAGATCTCTTGGAGAAGGAAATGGCAAACCACTCCAGTACTCTTGCCTAGAAAGCAGTCATTTCCCCTGTAAAACCTGTATAGTTGTAGCACCCAACCTGTCAGAAAAACACACAGGCTCATTCTACTCTTCAATCCTAGAACAGCTTTCTTTAAGTAGTTGAGTTTTCAGTGAATCAGGCCGGCTTCCCTGGTGACTCAGAGGGTAAACCATCTGACTGCAATGTGGGAGACCAGGCTCGACCCCTGGGTCAGGAAGATCCCCTGAAAAAGGAAATGGAAACTCTCTCCAGTACTCTTACCTGCAAGCTATAGTCCATGGGAATGCAAAGAGTCTCACATGACTGGGCAGCTTCACATCTCATGAATCAGGCTACTTGCTATTTCTTGCTGGACGTCACCTCACAGTACATTTCAGTTTCACCTAATCAAAATAAAATAGGCTTGGGCATCCACATTCACAGAGCACCCTTCAATGATATCTTTGCTCAGCACATGGTACAGTGTCTTTACACTAGGAGTGCCTACACAGCTCTAAATATGCAGGAAATTGTGCTATCTTGAAGCTGGAAATCCAGCTGATATGGCAAAATCAGTATATTTCTCCTGTGAAAGCAGGATAGTTGTAGCCTCCAACCAGCCAGGAGAACTCAAAACTCACTGGGGGCATGTCTTTGTTAGTTATGACAACAGCTTTGGTCAATTATTTGAGTTCACTGAGAGGATCATGCTGCTTGCCACTTCTTACTGGGAAATCAGCTCCCAGGCCATTTCATCAGATTAGGCTGACCATAGGTATAACAGTCAACACCCAGAAAATCCTCCCCACTGAAGTCTCAGAACACTCCCCACTGCACTCTTTACTCTTGGAATGATGCAATCTGTCCTTGGGCTCCTTACACAGTTCTTTAACTACAGGGGTATTTGCTCTTGTTAACATGGGATTTGAAGACTCATGCCAGAAGCAGCATTTCTTTGTATGGTTTCAGGGTGGTTGCAGCCTTCAGCCTGAAAGAAACACACACAAGTTCATTTTTCTTTTCCTTACAACCACAGCTCTGCTTAAGTATTTGTGTTTGCTGAAAGCACAGGTGCTTGCTTATTTATATTATAAAGTTATCTGACAGTGTCATTTCATCCACTCAGGGTAACAAGAGGTATGGCAGAAGCTCTCACAGAAGATTCTTCTGTGTATTCTTCTCTAAGGGAATGGTGCAGTGTGTTTAAGGAGTGTCTTTCCTCAGCTCTGAACCTGTGGGCAAACATTTTTCTGAACCTAAAACTCGGGCCCTGAATAGAAAACAACCTTTTCGCCTAACTAAACTTGAATACTTGTAGTCTCAAACTTGTCAAAACACCACACTGGGGCATTTTTCCATCTTTATGACAGCAGATTTCTTCAGGTATTTATGTTTTCTCAGAGAATCATGGTGCTTGCCGTTTCTTACAGGGAAGTCCTCCGACAGTACTGTTTTAGCTGATAAGGGTAAAACAGATAAAGAAGTCCACATATACGGATAGTACGTTGTGTCCCAGGAATGAACTTCCTCCGCTGTGAAACTGGAGGGAGACAGACGTGTGTTTCAGGACCTAGAATTGGCATATGGCCTCAAAAAGCAGTCATTTCCACTGTGAAAGCTGTATAGCTGCATCATGCCACCTGCTGGAAACACACAGTCTCATTCTATCCTTCAATCCTAGAACAGCTTGGTTAAATAGCTGAAATTTCTGTGAATCAGGCAGGCTTCTCTGGTGGCTCAGAGGGTAAAATGTCTGACTGCAATGCAGGAGACCAGTGTTCAATCCCTGGGTCAGGAAGATAAGCTGGAGAAGGAAATGGCAGCCCACACCATACTCTTGCCTGGAAGCTGCATCACATGGGATGGCTAAGAGTTGCACACGACTGGGCAGCTTCATAGCTCATGAAACAGGCTGCTTGCCACTTCTTTCTGTGATGTCATCTGACAGTATGTTTCACCTAGTCAGATGTTATCTTTGCTCAGCACAGGGTACAGTATCTGTAAACTAGGAGTGTCTCTACACAGCCAGCCTAAATGTGCATGGAAAGGTGTTATATTGAAGCTGGAAATCCAGGCCATAAGGCAAAATCAATATATTCTTCCTGTGAAAGCAGGCTAGTTGCAGCCTCTAACAAGCCAGAAAACCACACTGGAGCATGTATCTGTTCATTATGACAACAGCTGTGGTCAGTAAATTGAGTTTGCTGAGAGGAACATGCTGTTAGCCACTTCTCACTGGGAAGTCATCACCCACACCACTTTCTCCATATTAGGCTAACAACAGCTATGGCCATCAATACTCACTGAACCCTCCCCACTGAATTCTCAGAACACTCCTCACTGAACTCTTTACTCTTGGAATGGTGCAGTTTGTCCTTGGCTCTGATTCCTGTTAACATGGGATTTGGAGCCTCATGGTAGAAGCAACATTTCTTCATGTGACTGCAGGGTGGTTGCAGTCTTAAGTGTGAAAGAAACACACATTGGTTCATTTTTCTGTTCTTTACAACCACAGCTCTGCTTAAGTATCTACATTTGTTGAAATCACAGGTGCTTGCTTATTTATACTACAAAGTTATCTGACAATGTCATTTTGCCCAGTCAGGGTAACAAGATATATGGCAGAAGCACTCAGAGAACACTCTTCCCTGAACTCTTTTCTAAGGAATGGTATAGGTGGTTCTAGGAGTGTCATTCCCCAGCTCTGAACCTGTGGGCAAATGTTTACCTGAACCTAGAAATCGGGGCCTGAAGAGAAGGCAACCTTTTGCCTAATGAAACTTGAATACTTTCAGTCTCAAACCTGTTGGAACACCGTACTGGGACATTTTTCCCTTCTTTATGATAGCAAGTTTCATCAAGTATTTATGTTTCCCAGAAGAATCATGGTGCTGCTATTTCTTAGTTCTCTGACAGTACAGCTTTAGCTGAACAGGGTAAAACCAGAGAAGTCCACATATACAGACTGTACATTGTGTCCTAGGAATTAGCTTACTCTGTTTTGAAACTGCAGAGAGACATGTGTTTGGGGACCTGGAATTGGCATATGGCATCAAGTAGCAGTCATTTCCCATGTGAAACCTGTATAGCAGCAGCATCCAACGTGCCAGAAAAAACACACAGTCTCATTCTACTCATCAATCATAGAATAGCTTGGATTAAGTAGCTGAGTTTTCAGGAATCAAGAGAACTTCCCTATTGATTCAGAGGGTAAAGTGTCTGCTTGCAATGTGGGACACTTTTCAGTCCCTGGGTCAGGAAGATCCGCTAGAGAAGGAAATGGTAACCTAACCTACTCCAGTACTCTTTCCTGGAAGATACAGTCCATGGGATGGCAAGGTGTTACATACGATTTCACCTAATCTGAGTAAAACAGGTTTGGCCATCCTCATTCACAGAGCATTCTCCAATATCTTTGCTAAGCTCATGGTGCATTGTCTGTACACCAGGAATGTCTGTATACAGATCACAGAATGCAGGCAAATGGGTTAGCCTGAAGCTGCAAACCTAGGCCATATGCAAAATCAGGATGTTCCTCCTGTGAAAGTAGGATAGTTGCAGCCCCCAACAAACCAGGTAAACACACTGAGGCATGTCTCTATTCATGATGACAACAGCTTTGGTCAGTTAATTAAGTTTACTGAGAGGAACATACTGCTTGAGTCATTACTTCATCCACATTTATTGAATTAGGATGACAACAGGTATGGCAGTCAACACTCACTGAACCCTCCCCACTGAATTCTCAGAAGACTCCCCACTGAACTCTTTACTCTTGGAATGGTGCAATCTGTCCTTGGGCTCTCTTACACAGCTCTAACTACAGGGACATTTGTTCTTGTTAACATGGGATTTGGAGCCACATGTCAGAGGCAGCCTTTCTTTCTGTGACTGCAGGGTGGTTGAAGTCTTCAGCCTGAAAGAAACAAACCTGGCTTCATTTTTCTCTTTCTTACGACTGCAGCTTTGCTTCAGGATCTGTTTTCTGGAAGCACTGGTGCCTGCTTATTAATACTACAAAGTCATCTGGCAGTGTAATTTCACCCACTTGGGGTAGCAACTGATATGGCAGAAGCACTCACAGAACACTCTTTCCCGAATCCTTGTCTAAGGGAGTGATACAGTGTATCATAGTAGTGTCTTGGTACAGCCCTGACCCTGTGGGGAAATATTTTTCTGAATCCAGAACTTGGGGCTTGAAGAGAAAGCAGCATTTTTGCCTAACAAAATTGAATCCTTGTGGTCTCAAATATGACAGAAAAAGACATTGGTGCATTTTTCCCTTTTTTAATGACAGCAAGTTTCATCACATGTTTGTTTGATTTCTGAGAGAAACACACTGCTTGCCATTTCTTCCTGGGAAGTCCTCTGACAGTATAGGTTTAGCTGATCATGGTAAAAACAGATACAGAAGTTAACATTCAGGGATTATAAATTTTGTCCTAGGAATAAATTGACACAGCTTTGGGAATTCAGGGAGATGTGCTTTTGTGAACATTGAACAGGGGAATGATGTCAAAAAGCACTCATTACCCCTGTGAAAACTGTATCATTTGCATCATCCAACCTGCCAGAAAAAGACACAGGCTCCTTCTACTCTTCAATCCCAGAACAGCTTTAGTTAAGTAGTTGAGTTTTTAATGAATCCAGGGGTCTTCCATGGTGGCTTAGAGGGTAAAGTGTCTGCTTGTCATGTGGGAGACCTGGGTTCACCCCTGGTCTGGAAGACCCCCTGAAGAAGGAAATGACAACCCATTCCAATATTATTGCCTGGAAAATTACATGGACAGACCATCCTGATAGGCTACAAATCATGGGATCTGAAGAAGTCACACACGGCAAAGTAACTTCACTTCTCATGAATCAGGCTGCTTGCTACTTCTTTTTGGGAGGTCATCTGATAGTACATTTCACCTAATCAGAGTAAAAACAGGCTTGGCCATACAAGTTCCCAGAGCACTCTTCAGTGATACCTTTGTTCAGAAATGGTGCACTGTCTATATGCTACAAGTGTCTTTACAGAGCTCTAAGAGGTGAGGTGGGGTGAGGTGAGGTGAGGTGAAGTCACTTAGTCGTGTCCGACTCTTTACGACCCCGTGGACTGTAACCTAGGCTTCTCTGTCCATGGGATTCTCCAGGCAAGAATACTGGAGTGGATTGCCATTTCCTTCTCCAGACAGAGCTCTAAATGTGGAGGGAAATGTATTATCTTCAAGCTGGAAATCCAGGCAATAAGGCAAAATCACAGTATTCTTCCTGTGAAAGCTGGATTGTTGCAGCGCTGCTTGCCATTTCTTTCCAGGAAGCCATCACCGAGTCCCATTTCACCAAATTAGGCTGAGAACAGGTGTGGAAATCAGCACTTACAGAACATTCCTCACGAAACTCTTTAGTCTTGAAATAGTGCAATCTGTCCCTGGGCTCGCTTATACAACTTTTCAACTACAGGGACATTTGCTTTTCTTAACATGGGATTTGGAGCCTGACAGAAGCAGCATTTCTTTGTGTGGCTGCAGTCATAAGCCTGAAAGAAGTGCACACAGGATCATTTTTCTCCTCTTTATGACCATAGCTTGGCTTAAGTATCTGTGTTTTCTGAAAACACTGGCTCCTGCTTATTAATACTATAAAGTCATCTGACAGTGTAATTTCACCCACTCAGGGTAACAATTGATATGGCATAAGCACTCACAGAACACTCTGGCCTAAACTCTTTTCTAAGGGAATCGTACAGTGTGTTCTAGTACTGTCTTGGCACAACCTTGACCCTGTGGTGAAACATCTTTTGAACACAGAACTCGGGATCTGAAGAGAAAGTTGCATTTTCACCTAATGTAACTGGAATCCTTGCAGGCTTAAAGATTCCTGAAATCCTTGCAGATGCCTGAAAAACACTCTCTTTCTATGCCTTTCATTCATTGAAGGAACATAGCTTTCCCAGAATTATGTTTCCTGAGAGTAACACACTGCTTGAAAATGTTTGGTAACAATTTTCCCTGACTATATCACCATAGGGAAGGGCCCCACACTCACAAGGAAAAACAAACATTCAAACATCTGTTCCATCTAGTTTGCTATGTAGGAGAGATCCAATGATCCTAGTTCTACCTGAAAAATTATTGGATGTTGCAGGGATTCACATTGAGTGTGAACCTGGATACTGAGTGTGAACCTGTAGTTCTCACATTTTAGAATCTAGACAGTTGCTGATAGATAGATGGCTGAAGAGCACTCTCTTTTCTTCCCTTTCATTCATCAAAGGAATGTACATTTCCCAGCCTTCTGTTTGCTGAGAGTAACCCACTACTTGCAAATCGCTGCTTGGAGGTCAACTTTAAGTAACAATTTCCTCTCACAGGTGACACAGAAGGGAAGGATCAGTTAATCACATGGAAAAATGAACACACACACAAAAAAACCCAAGTTTCATCAATTTTTCTCTGTAGGAAATGAAAGGTTATTGTTGAATCACGACACTGGGATTCTTGGCCCTCGGAGGAAAAGAATTCAATCTGGGACCAGAGATGAGGCTTGATCACCCAGAGCTTTTGTGTAATAAAGTTTTATTAAAGTATAAAGGAGATAGAGAAAGCTTCTGACATAGGCATCGGAAGGGGGCAGAAAGAGTGCCCCCCTGCTAGTCTTCAGCTGGATGTTATATATTCAGTAGCAGACTGTTAATGAAAGAAAGGAATGTCTTAAACTCAGAATGGCATCAGGCCCCTCACCCATAAGATGCATTTTGTGATAATCTTGGCACCAAATGGTTCACCTTGGGCCATAAAATGATTAACTTGAATCTTGAAGAAGGGCAGATCACCATACAAATAGTTTCATTTAAATAGATTAGAGGAACAATATCTGAGTATAGCATACCGGTTTGTCAAGTAGGTTTTGAGCCAAAAGGCAGAACTAACTTGAAGACAGAGTTTGGGGTAAATGTATAGTACATTAGCATAACTTAAGATAAATATTTCCATAAGAAAAAGGCATTGGTTAACTTCAGATGAAACCAGGTGTCACTATGGCAACACAGAATTAAAAAAACAGACAAACAAACAAACAAACAAAAAACCTCCTTTTAAATTTGTATAGAGGAGGAAAAAATATCGCTAGTTTGTTTGCTCCTGCCACTTAAGAGAGATAAAAATGTCTGACACTTGCAGGCTATTTGCTCCATTTGCAGACCCCTGGCCTTCCTGCCTGTTACCCTCTGAGAAGGATCCAGTGATCCTAGGTCTGTCTGGAAAATTCTTGGATACTTCAGAGGCACATACTGGATGTGAATCTGGATACTAGACCTTATTGGTAAAATTAGCATTTTCTCTCTTTTGGCCATAGTAGGCTCCAACTTAGCTCCCGCTTGAAAATCAGTCCAATTGCTGTTTTCCCACTTATGACAGCAATAGATTTGATCAAAACACTGGTCTTTCTAAAGCAAGCAAGCAGCTTGCAACTCCTTGTGGCAAGCTCATTTTCATTGGAATGTCAACTAGGTAAAAACAGTATGGCACTCTTCTCTATTGGACACATTCCTGCAGCCTGTGTCCTCATGGGTAGTCCCATTATGATGTAGTACTGTGTTCCCAAGGCTCAGAAACTGAAGGGAAACATCGTGGCTGTGACTCTGGAAATTAGGGCCTCTGTGGAAATGTGGTACTCTCACATGTTAGAATTTAGACAGTTGCTGAAAGATAGATGCCTGAAAAACACTCTATTTATTGCCATTCATTCAACGAAGGAACATATGTTTCCCAGCATTCTCTTTCCTGAGAGTAACTAATTACTTGGAAATTTTCATCCAAAGTGAGGAAGAGAGTCAGGCACTAGTGAGGATGAGAGTCAGGCCAAAGTGAAGACAAGAGTCAAGCCTTAGTGAGGACCACAGGCAACATGTAGTGAATACCAGAATCAGTGCTCAGTGAGGATGAGGCTCGGGGCACACTGAGGTCCAGAGTCAGCCTCTAGTGAGGATGAGTGTCAGGATGCAGAGTGTTTTGCTTCATTGTGCAGGACTCTGCTTCTCACAGGACACTGTGCTAGTTCCCCACTGGGACCTGTGTCTGGTGCACACTATACCTCACTTTGATCCTCAATAGGGCCTGACTCTGGTCCTCACTGCATGTTAACACTGTTCATTACTGGATATGGTCTTAACGATGATTGACTCTCATCCACAATATGGATGACTCTCATCCTCACTAGGGCTTGACCTTCATGCTCACTTAGGCCATAGTGAGGATGAGACTCAGACCCTAGTGAGGACCAGAATCAGGACATCAGTTCAGGTCAGTCACTCAGTTGTGTCTGACTCTTTGTGACCCCATGAATCCAAGCACGACAGGCCTCCCTGTTCATCACCATCTCTCGAAGTTCACTCAGACTCACGTCCATAGAGTCCATAATGCGATCCAGCCATCTCATCCTCGGTCGTCCCATTCTCCTCCTGCCCCCAATCCCTCCCAGCATCAGAGTCTTTTCCAACGAGTCAACTCTTCTCATGAGGTGGCCAAAGTA